>CAMZMU010000046.1:3251590-3606822 GCA_947311845.1 Poa pratensis | reverse complement strand
AGCGAAGGAGCCAAACCAGTGAAGCAAGGAATAAGGCGCTACGGTGAGAAGAAGCGGACAGCAATAGGGAAGGAGATCATCAAGTTGCAAGAAGCCAAGTTCATTAGGGAGGTAGTACACACTGATTGGTTGGCAAATCCTGTAATGGTTCCAAAACCTAATAAGGAAATGAGAATGTGCATTGATTATACCGGTTTGAACAAGTGCTGTCCTAAGGACCACTTTGCTTTGCCTCGTATAGATCAGGTCATAGACTCCACAGCCGGCTCCGAGCTGCTGTGCTTTTTGGATGCGTACTCCGGTACCACCAAATCAAAATGCGAGAATCCGACCAAATCAAAACAGCGTTCACTACGCCCTACGGGACCTTCTGCTACATCACGATGCCCTTCGGTCTAAAAAATGCCGGCGCAACGTATCAGCGGTGTATGCAAAGATGCCTTCACGAGCAAATTGGCCGCAATGTTCACGTCTATGTTGACGACATTGCCGTCATGTCAAGAAAGAAGGCAGATTTGCTTGACGATTTGAGAGAAACCTTTGATAGCCTCCGGGTATATAGGATGAAACTCAACCCGAAAAAATGCGTCTTCGGGGTTCCTGCCGGCAAATTGCTTGGCTTTATCGTTCCGAACGAGGGATAGATAGAATAATCCAGAAAAAAATCAAAGCGATCCTCAACATATCCAGGCCCAAGGACCTGAAGGACGTGCAGCGACTTGCCGGCTCGGCGGCTGCCGTCAGTCGTTTCATTAGCCGTCTTGGTGAGAAGGCACTGCCTCTCTACCGGCTTCTGAAGAAATCCGACAACTTCGAGTGGACAGACGAAGCAGACGCCGCCTTGCAGCAACTCAAGGACGCGTTAACGTCTGCTCCAATTTTGGCAGCTCCTCGTTCGCAGGAACCAATGCTGCTCTACATCGCGGCAACTAACTTGGTTGTTAGCGTGGTACTGGTTGTGGAACGCAAGACGGAAAATTCAGACTTGCCGGAACAACGTACGTGAAGTAAAACAGCGTTATCCGCATTACCAGAAACTGGTCTACGGTGTTTTCTACGCCGCCAGGAAGTTAAGGCACTATTTCCAGGAACATTCAATAACGGTGGTGAGCAAGGCACCTCTGGGGGATATCATCAATAATACAGATGCAACAGGCCGCGTTGCCAAATGGGGCATTGAACTTGCCGCCTTCGACATCATGTATAAACCCAGAACGGCCATTAAGTCTCAAGCCTTAGCAGATTTAGCGATTGGACGGAGGCCATGGACGAAGTACCTCTCCCTGAAGATGCATACTGGATCATGCACTTTGATGGATCAAAAATGCTTCAGGGCTCGGGGGCTGGCATTGTTTTAAGAAACCCTCAAGGAGACAAGCTTAGTTATGTGTTACAAATTCACTTCAAGGCAACTAATAATGTTGCTGAATACGAAGCTCTCCTTCATGGTTTACACATTGCCAAGGAACTTGGCGTCCAGCGTGTCCTCTGCTACGGAGATTCAGACTTGGTGGCGCAACAATACGTGGTACTTGGGACACAAAGAGCGAGACAATGGCGGCATATCGAGCTACCGTTGACGAATTCGCCAAGTGTTTTCTAGGCTACGAGGTCCGCCACATCCCAAGAGCTCAAAATGAGGCGGCAGATACACTTGCCAGAATGGGGTCTGAACGCAAAAAGGTACCAAAAGATGTTTTCCTGGAACACCTACACAAGCCGTCAATAAAGGAGCAGACCTCCTTGACCCAGAATCGGCAGAACCAGTTGATAATGCTAGCTATGCCGTCTACTTGGTAAAGCCGGATTGGACGACGCCATATTTGGACTTCCTGATCAATCAGGAGTTACCGGATGATGAGGTTTTGAAAAGGCAAATAATAAGAAGAGCCAAGGCATTTACAATAATCAAAGGCGAATTGTACAAGCGTAGCACCACTGGTGTTTACCAACGCTGCATTTCGCCCGAAGAAGGCAGAGAACTGTTGGATGAGATACATGCCGGCGTATGTGGACATCATGCTTCCTCACGCGCCCTTGTTTCAAAAGCCTTCCGACAAGGTTTCTATTGGTTGACAGCCAAGCAAGATGCAGAAGACATTGTTAAAAGATGCAGGGGCTGCCAACTTTATGCCAGACAATCACACATGCCGGCTCAAGAGCTTAAAACAATACCCATCACATGGCCTTTCGCAGTCTGGGGCTTGGACATGGTTGGTCCGTTTAAAACGGCGCCTGGTGGCTACACACATTTACTTGTGGCTGTAGACAAGTTCACCAAATGGGTTGAAGCTAAGCCTATCAAAAAGCTAGACGGCGCCACAGCCGCAAACTTTCTGTGGGGAATAATCTCTCGGTTCGGGGTGCCTCATAGCATCATCACCGATAACGGCACTAACTTGTCGCAAGGCGAAGTCGAGGAATACTGTTATAAGCATGGTATCCGCCTAGATCTAGCCTCAGTAGCGCATCCGCAGGCAAACGGTCAAGTAGAGCGTACAAATGGTTTAGTCTACAAGGAATCAAACCACGTCTCGAAGTACCATTGCACAGAGCGGCTGGGGCTTGGGTGGATGAATTGCAGTCTGTCCTTTGGAGTTTACGCACAACTCCAAACAGATCAACCAAGTTTACTCCTTTCTTCTTAGTCTATGGCGCAGAAGCAGTGTTGCCAACCGACATGATGTACGATTCTCCCAGAATTCAAGCCTACGTCCAGGAAGACGCAGAAGATGCAAGACAGGATGGCCTTGACCTACTTGATGAAGAACGAGATGTTGCCCTTGCACGATCCGCCATCTATCAGCAAAGTTTGAGGCGTTATCACAGCAGAAGGGTGCGGCAACGAAGTTTTAGAGTTGGTGACCTGGTTCTCCGCCTAATCCAAGATAGGAAGGGCTTGCATAAGTTATCCCCGCCTTGGGAAGGACCTTTTGTGGTCAGTAAGGTGTTGCTCAATGGTTCTTATTACTTGGTCGACGCACGAGACGGATACAAGAAGAAGCGAGGTCGCAAGCGCAAAAGGAAGGTTGACGACAAGTACGAAGAAACCAAGCGACCTGGAACATTGAGCAGCTACGTCCTTTTTACACTTAGCAATTTCCACATTGTAATAAGTACTATATGATTATGAAATAAAAGTCTGTGGTTTGCTCATTCAGTTTTGGGATCATGCCATCTTTTGTCTTTTCTCGCAATCATATATCTGTTGTCATAAAAGTTACCAAACAAAATAAGTTTTTGCTCCGTGCTAAGGTTCAAACTTTTTGACATTTGCCGTCTGCCGGCTAAAAACGCAAACAATCTTTGCACCGCCTAATATGCTTATCTGTCTGTTTGTGTGTGGGTCGCCTAGTAGTATGTCGTTGGCACCAACATGCTGGCTTTGGTCTCTGAGTCTAAATTAGTTGGTATTGCACCTGGTTGGCTCAGCTAAAGTAACTAAGATGAGGTTCCGCCAACATATGAAAAAGCTAAACATGCAGCGAGATACATATTAAGGCGGGCCACTTAAATAAGCCTACCGCCAAGTGTAGCATAAAAGTTGGCCCATAAATATTTACAACCCAAAATAAAGTTTTATGCGTTAACAGATTAACGCAGTGTTTTGTGCTGCCTTTGCAGGAGGACAGTCAAGGGATTGCCGCCTTGGTAGAGCTGGTGGAGAGATCCTGGGGGCTGACGCCGGCATTCTTGGGGCTGGCTCCGCCATCCTTGGGGCTGCGCTTGTCGGCTCCGGCTTCGCCTTCTTCGCCTCGGCAGCTTCAGGATCCGCCAAGGAGGATCGGCTACGGCAACATGCGGGTCCGGGTGTTCCTTGTAGAACTTGCGGATGTCAACCATGTTGGCAACCCGGGTCGCATAGCCGCGAACAGACCGACAGCACGTCCTGCATCACGATGGCTTGGTTGTTTTCGTCTTCGGTGGGGAAGTACTCGGTGACTTGATGAATATCAGCCTCCGGGTACCACGCCGCCGTCATTGCCAATGCCAACTTGGCGCCGCCTCGTGCTGCTGAGCGTAGCGTGCTGTCGTGTTCGGCTGCCGCCTTCTCCAGCAGGTCCGGCAGAGCATCGAAGATGACGGGATCGCCGTCCTCCCCAGGGTAGAACTTGGCGGCAAATGCTTTGCCTGCGCCGACAATCTGGTTGACGATTTCGCCAACTTTCAAGATTCGGGCAAGGCGCGGCGTGTAGCCAGGTCATCTCCCAAGCTAGCCGGCACTGCACAAACACAAAGTTACACACTGCAGCTTCAAGTTTCAAGAGCAAGGTGACAAAGATGAAGGATTAGAGACATACCCAAGACATGGTCGTGGATGGCGTTGACCTCATCCAGATGGTTCTCAAGCGTTTCTGAGCTAGCTGGACCGCCTTGACAGTTGGTCCTGCTGCTCCTTGGCGTTCTTGTTCACCTGGTCAAGGTTGTTGCTCATGGCCTCAAGTTGTCCCGTCAACTTGCTAACTCGGCAGCATGGGCCAACGCACGCTCATCCAGCTCCTTGGCGTGATCCGCCTTCAGCTTTGCCCAGCCCGGCAAGATCTGCAGCTTCGTTCATCAAAGCTTGCATGTCAGTGGAGTTCTTGAGAATATCTTGCGCAGTGTTTAGTAATTCTACAAATAAAAAGAAAGACGACTAAAATACTTGTCGGAAAAGAAAAGAAGTCGGACGAAAAGAAGGCAAAGAAAGCTTTGTCACCTTCATCCTTCTTGCGAGCTTCTTCCAAGCTCGCAATTTGGGCGTTCTTCAACTCCACGTCCTGCTGCAGTTGCTGGCATTCCTTGTTTTTCTTCTCTTGAGCACGAAATAGCTCAAGATTGGAAGCAAGAACGGCCTGCATGCACGAAAACAACATTATGGTTAGCACTATTTAGTCAACGAGACCACTTTGCCGGCTAAAATTTTTCAGCCGCCAAAGTGCTCGGGGGCTGGGACCATAGGCTATTTTACCTCAAGTTGTCCGTGCAGGGTCTCGTGGAGTTCGTCCATGTGCGCGTACCAGTTGCGGGTACCGTCACGCATGGTCTTCAGTGTTTGCCGGGGGTCTTGCAACCCTTTGCCAGATTGGGAGCCAGGAGGATGAGTACGATCCGCCTCTCTGCTTCATGGCAATAAATCGAGCGGCATCACTAGCCGAAGCTTCAGCCGTCTTGGAAGTGGTAGGTCCGGCAACTGATTTTTGCCCGCCGCCTTCTCCGTTCCGCCTCTGACCAGCAGCTGTGTACGTTCCCTGGTATACAACCACGGGAACGCCAACTGTGGGCGTTGTCGGCGCAGCGGAGAGAGCGTGGGGCTTGCCCCTGCCGGCAGCAATCTTCAAGTTGGAGCGGAGCTTGGGCATGGCAGGCTTGCCCTGTAAGCAGAAAAGTGCAAGTTTGTCAGCACAAACTTATATCAAAATAGCTAAGTCAGGGAAAGCAAAAGTTTGCTTACCGCTTGAAGGGGACATTCCCCACGGTCTCATCCTCTGCATCGACAGAGGTGGCCGCCTTCTTCCTCTTCTCCAAATCCTTGGAGGAGCGCTCAGCTTGCGTTCTTCGATTTGCTGGCACCGGTGTCGTACCAGTTTGGAGCCAACTCTTCCTCCCCCAAGGTTTGCAGCTGAAAAGGAAAGACAATATTAATCCAGTGCCCAGTGGGTAAGGATGTTAGTGAAATAAAAGTAGCTTTGACTTACCGCTGGGGCTGGGTTGTCGTGGGTGAACATGGCGACGCCTTCAGCCGCCTTCACCGACAGAGGCTTGATAAGCTCTCTAAGCCGGTATTCCAAGGCATCCTGATCAAGGGTGCTGTTGCCGGCGTCATCCGCCTTGTACTCGCACATCTTCAGTGGGCGATGGCGGAGTGGCATTATCTTCCTCGACACCCAGCAATGACGGTGTCAACTCCGTCAAGGTGGAGCCATCATCGTCTTCGTCAAGAATCGATCCGCCTGACGGCAATTCGAAGTTCCGCCGACAAACTGCTGAGCGGCACCTTTGCCGTCCAACAGCCTTGTGGGTTGGCGGACCGTTGACGAAGGCATCCCCTGTGTGCTGCCAGGTGTCGGGATGTCCTTGCAGTAGAAGAAAGTGCTGGTCCAGTGCTTCACCGACTCGATGTATGGTATTTTGGGTACCAGTCGGGTTGGCGGCAGTTGAACGTGACACTACCGCAGGTTGCTAGGTGGCCGCCTGGTATGGTTTGCCGGCGGCACAAGAAGCAGTACTTGAATAGCTCTATGGACGCAGCTATGCCTAAGTACCCTTCGCACAAAGCTGGAAGCCGGCTAGCACTAGTAACTATTGGGCGCAATGTTGTGTGGCTGCAGCCCATAGAAACTATACCGCCAAGAAGAAGGCGGAAAGCGGCAGAGACATACCGCGAAGGCTGTGCGACGCCAACATGACGCGCTCGCCGTCTTGTGGGTCAGGCACCGCCTCGTCGCCTGGAACCCTCCAGGAGCATTCAGTCTTTGGCGGAATGTATCCGCCTTCCTCCAGCTCCTTCAGATAGGCTGACGTCATAACTGACGGCAGCCAGTACCTGGAGCCAAGGTCTCCAGTCTCCTCTTCCTCGGCGTCGTCATCGTCGTCGGCGGCAGATTCCGCCGCAGCCTCAGAGCTGGTCGCCGCAAGAGATGGGAGGGGAAACGACGGAGCCGCTGCTGCAGGAGCCGCCGGAGTTGGGGAAGAAGTAGAAACCTCGCCCGCAGCCACGTGGCAACGGGAGAGGTCATCGGTGCGCCCCCGGCACCCGCCGCCGCCGGGCAGATCCAGATCCAGCGGGGGTCGCTAAGGCCGCAGCCAGTGCCGCCGTCGCCGCCGCATCCTGCTGAGTGCTCGCCATTTGGGGGAGAATGCTCTGCTCGTGCTCGCCGGAGTTGAGTACGGGGAGGAGAGGAGCTCGGGAAGGTGAGGAGGCCACGGTGGGTGCGAATGAGAGAAGGCCTGCATCGTGTGCCCTTTGGGTATTTATCCCCGCCAAGATTCGTGCCCGAGATTGGGGGGACGCGTGATTTCCCCACGTGCCCACGATTTGCACGTCGTGGCAACGGTGTCTGCGGCCCTCGCTCCGATTCTTGTGCGTAGTGGAGAAATCATCATGACACATGCCCAAGTCCAAACTGTCGTGGACTGCATGACGTCATCCGTCAACATTTGACAGGTCCAGTCAATTGACAAGACTGGTGCCGGAAGATTCCTGACGATGGTCAGGCCGTCTTTCCCATGATGGCGGCAAATCGTCCGACTACTTTAGGCGGACAGCCGCTTATTTTCAACTTTGGAATGCTTCAAGCTCTTCAGACGCTTACAAGACAAGGCGGACGTTGCCGACAAGAAGAAGACGGCGCCTGAGGAACTCGAACCCTCCCAGGGGCTAATGTTGGGGATATACCTACTAGGGGTATCACCAGCATGGATCAATCCGGCTAGTCCATGGTGGCCCGCAGTGGTGGTAAAGGCTTTGCCTGCCGGGCGGCCCAGATAGCTGACGACCAAGGAAGGCGGATGCCGGCAAGGAGGAGGCCCAAGACTGAAGCCCATGAAGCCACCAAGACCAAGACGGAAGGCGGCATACTTGCCGGCTAGGTTTAGGACTCCGTATACTTGCTGGATACGTATTCACCTTGTAACCCTAGGTCCAGCCGCCTATATAAGCTGGACCTCGGGACGCCTTTAGGGCACAATTCAACACAACCAACTCATTGTAACCTCTTCACGGCGATATTGCCTTATAGTGAGTTATAGCAGCACGTAGGGCACCGCCACCGCCGTGGTCCTGAAGCTGGGTAAACCGCCGTGTACAATCCCGACCTTGATGACGTCCACCTTCTTGCCCTACGTTCACCCTCAGCTAGCAGGACCCCGTCTCCTATCCAAGATGCTGATACGACGACATAAGAGGAGTGAAAACCCTGATCGTCTTGGTCTCGACTGCTTACATCGTCACTGTGTTGAGGGGGTCGTCATGAAGCTCCGGTATCTTTCGATCCCGCCGTGTTGTCACCGTCGGACATGTTCACACCGTGTCTCAAAGTCCTCTCTGGTGTGGGGTGACCTCCGTGGTCTCCTCTCTTCTGTATGTGACTTAGTTGTCATCGTTTTCGGTCCTCGCTGTCCGCTGGCCGTATCGGCCCTCCACGGCTCGGGCGAGAGGGCAGGCGGCCCTCTCCGGCGGTCAGCTCGGTGGGTGCAGTACGACGAGCTCTGGTGGTTTCTTGAGGAGGCGTGGGGTGACCTCTAGTCGATTGTTAGGTTGCTTCTTGTGGAGTGTGGCTCCTCCTATGTTTTTCCTTTTTGATTTAGAACTGCAGAATTCTCTCATCACTTTGTATCGGTTTGATTGTGTGGCTTTATTTATAAAGCAGAGCAAAAACATGTTTCGAAGTAAATATGGGCCAAACTGAGAACAGTAAGAGCAGTGTATGAATTGCAGATGTACATTGAGGTACAACGTAGAAGGGACTGAGATCCAGTGACTTCAGCTCGTGAAGTCGACGTGCAAGTGCAACTTTAGCCCCTTTAGATCCGTTGGATTGACATCGGACGGTCCAAATTTATAACTAAAATTTTCAAACTCTTCAGAAAAATTCTAAAAAATTCCAGTAAGCTGTATCTGTTTTATTATGCATGATGAGAAAGTTTGCCTTTATTTGGATAAATGTTTTATCATCAAATGGTTTTTTAATGTTTTAAGATTAAAAAGCTAATAAATCATAAACCATTTATCCGAATCAAACGAAACTTTCTCAGCATACATGATAAAACATATAGAAATTACCGGAATTGTTTCGATTTTTTCTGAAGAGTTTGAAATTTTAGCTATAAATTTGAACCATCGGATATCAATCTAACGGATCTAAAGGGGCTAAATTTACACGGTGAATCTCAGTGTGCGTAGAAGAACACATCACAAACATGGCGACAAGCATTGCAGCAAATGTAGAGCCTATGAAAGATTGACAAGAGGCCGGGTAAGCCACTAACATGGTACAACTCACTATCTAATCATAAAACTAATGAACCAATCAATAAACCTAAACAAATGTATCTAACTCATCAATGGTGACGGTAAATTAACAAGCATCAGCTCGATTTTCGACTCTTGTTATCCTCGGCTCCTCGCTGCTACGCTCGTTTGCAACCTTTGCCTTCGTGGTGTCGTCAATGTCCTGCAGCTCGCGGCGAGATACAAACTTGGTTGTGTCCTTTCTGAAGGTGAGGTAGATCACGGCGGCGACATAGAGCAGCATCAGCGGGAACAGGGTGATGCCGACAAGGATGTTTGCGTAGATCGGCAGCGAGTTGTGGAGGATCCAACCAACCAATCTGGAGCTGAGGAAGTAGACGTTTATCCCGATGATAATGAAGCCCAGCGTCCACGAGAACCCAACAATCTGCATAAACGTACATAAATGGATTATTAAGCCCAGAAACTTAACAATCAACATCCGAGATTTAAACAAGGAAGGATATATTTAGTGTGTGTGCTTGCTTACATAGATTGAGTTGTTGCACTGACCCATCTTATTGCTGCTGCTGCTGAACTTGAGAAGAGGGATGAGAGCGAACGGTAGCTCAAAGGACAGTATCATCTTCATGTATGGTAACCAAAAACAATAAAGCATAGTATTATTTTGGATATTTAGTGATAGTACGATACTACGATGCAGTATTTTTATTTTTTCCCGAGGTGAAAACAGACGGACAATGTACCTACCGATGCGATGATGATGAGACGGCCGGCGCCACTGGAGCCTCCAATAATGGAGACAACTAGGCTGGGGACGATGGCGATGCTGCGGGTCAACAGGTTCCGCATCCACTTCTTCATCTTGATGTCCAGGAACCCCTGCATGATGTATTGCCCCGCGTACGTGCCGGTGATACTGGAGCTCTGCCCAGAGGCCAAGAGCGCCACACCGTACACGATGGCACTCGACCTGCCCAGCACGTTCTGGAGCACAACAGAAATATTAGTACTAAGGTTTTTCGCAAACAATCACACTAGATCACAGTTCATATAAGAAATTCAGTGATCACGAACCTTGAGTAGGAAGGAAGACGAGTCCAATGTGAGGTCACCGCACTTGGCGGCGTCTTCGGGCGAGAGGTTGCCCGCGTTACAGACGGTCCCAGAGACAGAGATGATGGCGATGTTGACGAGCAGCGCCACGAACAGCGCTATGCCGCTCTCAAAGAGGAAGAACCTGCAAGCGTCGTTCATTCCTCTTACTGATGCGGGCGTGCTCCTTGACAGCACCAGGGCAGAGTGCAGGAATAGGTTGTGCCTGTAACGACAATTTATGTTCACTTGTAGATGCAGCAGCGAACATATATTGGGTATGGCATCTCAAAGTAATGTAACTTGTACATTCTACAGCCACTTTGTGTATCACTTACGGCATTACAAGAGCCCCGAGGAGGGCAATTGCGTCGGCGGTGGCGCTTGATCCGCTGAGCTTGGGAATGAACAGTCCCTTCAGTACCTCCTTAGCTGGGGGTTTCACGATGCTCATCTCCACAAAGAAGCATGCCGCCATGACGAACACCAGGATAGCGACTAAGAACTCCAGCTTCCGTACCTACACTTAAATACATCAGGGTTACAAGTACACTTAGTTACATTAGGGTTACAAGTTGGGCCTCATGGCTATATATGTTGATCAGGAAAACCATTGTCAGTTCTGAGATTAATTGTTGGTACATTACCCCGTATTTTTGCAGGCCAAGAAGAAGAAGCGTGCTGGTGCCAGCAATGAGAACCCCGATCCACACGGGAATGTTGAACAAGAGATTGAAAGCGAATGCTGTCCCTATAACTGCAAAAAAGAAATTAAATTAGTAAAAGGGAAATGGTCAAAACGCCTACACTGGATCGGATTGTTGTGTTGTCTACTTGCTACGTACTGATAAATAGATCTGACAAACGAATTCTCTACGCGCAAAGTCGTTTTGTCACCCGGGCTACATGTAGCCCGGTTTTTTGAAATTTAAAAATTTGCAAATTTAAGTTGTAAAAAATTCTGAAAAAAATCCTAAACGCAGATAATGATGATCCCTGCTGTGTGCAAAAAAGAAATGCGAAACATTCTGTATTTTGTCATTTTCGTGTAGGGCGCAATATAAACTATTTCGCGTTGAAACTTTTCAGAAACATAGATCAAGTCGTTGTCAATGTCCAGTATTTTTTCGGATGTTTTGGAAACTTAAAATGGCGACAGAAAAATAAATACAATACCGGGCTACATGTAGCCCGGGTGACAAATTACCGCTCTCTGTACGCACATATTCATCTCACGTGGGTTTGTGTAAGTTCTGCAGAAAGAAACAGTTGCGTAGGGACCTTGCGGAGTTAGTTTTGCCTATATTCATGTACTCTGATTATACTGAAATACTCATGCCGAGGTTTTTGTTTGGTATAGTTACTGAATTCTAATAAAGTAATAAAACGCTGGATAGCCAAGGCTCCCGTTTTTCAAGAAAAAGAGAAAAACAAAGTTCAAACCTTCTGGGATGTCAGCAGCAATCACCGCCACCTCCGCGAGTAACCATAGGCAGATTTTGACCCATACTGGATACTCTGACTTGCACAGCTCGGCAAGATGTCGCCCTGTGTTTGCGTTCATTAGTTAAGATCCATCAAAGAGGACTGAAGAATTACTAGCTTGGTAATAAATCATCCTATACGCAAAAATTGCCGATCCGTGCCTTCTTTGTTACCTGTAACTACTCCAAGATTAGCTGACAGTGATTGTATAATTAGCGCGAAGATGAGTCCGACTAGAATCACCCAGAGGAGCTGGCAAGAAGGCAGGTAATTAGTATGCTGAAGGGCATACGAAATGGAAAGTGTAAATGGACAAAAGAAAGGCTAAAAGATTGTACATCATATCTGTGGTTCGCACCGGCCTGAAGATCTGTTTCCACTGTTTCAGTAGGAAATGCGTGAGAACCAACAATATATACGTCGTAGATGTTGTGAAAGAGAGATCGACGTTACTGATGAGAGAGAGAGAGAGAGAGACTAGCAATCTAGCATTACATACAGTTTCCGGGATCAAGGTAGGCCAAGGAGACCATGAAGCCTGGTCCAACGTGGCGCAGAAACCGTCTCCATGCCGGCTCCTGTGTTCACCAATTAAGTGAAGATGAGATCACTTTGGCTAAACAGCGCGAGTGCCTTGATTTCGACAAATGCAAGGAACAGTGAAATAACCAACCCAAACCTGCACGACATATTCATCCCCCCTCAGGCCAGCGGCTGCCTCAATGTCCACGTCCTTGCCGGAGACCACCGATGCCTCCGTCTTGATTACCTCCATGGCATGCTTCATTTTTTCTAGTCGCATCAGTTTCAAATAAATATCGTCAGTGGTATTTACATAAAATAGAGCTTGACAAAACAAATCTACACGCGAAAAGCGGGACTCTAGGTGGCCCCCTAGGGTCGACGGCAATGCAGCGGCGGTCGAACCAGTGAAGGGCAATGCGGCGGCGTTATTGTCATGGTGACGTGGAGGCAGTACACCAGCTAGCTGGACTGATCGAGGCGGCGGCGCTGCAAACTGGGAGGCGCGCCGATCGAGAGACAAGTAGACGTGTAGTATGAAGGCCGGCCGGAGACGTTCTACTGCGGGAGGATCGCCGGCCGGAGGCTAAGGATAATCGATGCCCTAGTCCGGCCGTCTGATTCGTAGAAACGCCTGGATCGCCGGTCTAGTTACGAACAGAACTCACCGATGGCCGACCGAGGTAGAGCCGTAGAGGCCGTACGAGGGATCAAGACGGGCTTGTTCTTCTTCGCTGATGATCTCTGTTTGGAAACCTCAGATGCAATGAATGCAACCCCTCGATCTCTGCGACCTTTATATAGCAAGGTGCCGCCGCCGCTCGTCAGTTCTGGGGAGCGCGGTTACGCCGGGCTTGCGCCGCCGCAGACGCGCCCATGGCCGGCGCGTGCGCGGCACGCGCTCCACTTACCCTGAGACGGTGACATGTCGACCGTGATGGCCCACGCGTGATGCGGGCACGTGACCACGCACAAGTCACCACGTGCCTGCCGTACGTGCTGGTCCAACGTTTTGGGATACTCTAGTCTTCGCAGGGCGCCCAGATTCCGCCGCCGGAGAGGAAATCGACATGCCGCGGCAGCACCACACAGCAACCGCCGGCCGAACCGATGTCTGCCTTGCCCGTAACATTTCTCAATGTTTTGTGTCCTCGTCCTCCGTCTCAGGCGCGCGGGTACATGCGTTGCGCACACGACGCCTTTTCCTTTCTTTCTTTCTTTCTTTCTTTCTTGCTATCAGAGCATCACCCATCAAAATTGTGTCTGGTGTCGTGTCCGAGGTCACGAACACCGGGAGTCGGAGGATCCCCTTTTGGAGATTCGGAATAGAGACGTCAGCTGAAAGAGTTGACTGCAGCCACACAATGGGATGACCCATGGGAACCCCTTGTCCCGAGGGTGCGACAGTAGCCAGTAAAGCTAGCTTGGTTACCGGGACCGAGCCCCAAAAACAGCGTGGTCGCAGTGATACGTCTAATCCATCCGTTCGCAGCATTAACTCCTCTGGATTGATGAGAACGCACGCTTCTATCAAACCGTGCCTCCTTGATTCCCGTGCATGTAGTGGTTACGATCGTGTTTTCTCCGGGAATCGTGCAGGAACAGATCCGCTTGGCAGCTGGAGCAGATTCGCTGATTATTACCGACTAAAGAAAATAGATCTCTTCTCTTTCACTTTTCATTCCTTCCTTTCGAAGCCTCCTTTAACTGTTCCCTTCCATCCCTTCGCTCCCGATGATGAAAATTTTGCCCTCGCGCATTGGCCGACTGACGATGGCACTATTCCCTCCCCAGCAAGTAGATGATGAAGTCATGAAGACTATCCGCCTGGTCGTGGCAGAGGACCCACAACAAATGGGGTAGGACCGTGATCCATTCTCCTCGGGCCAGAGATAGGAGAAGAGACGAGGTCCCAATTTTCTAGCCCTTTTTGGCTATGGGATTGGTTCCTCCTTTTTCAGATTCCTTCCGGGCAGTCATGGAGACTTGGGGTCTTCAACATCTTCAGTTGCATCCCAGCGCTGTCCTGATAATGGCGATCTTTGCTTACCTGAGTGAATGCTTTGTGGGGGTGGAACCATCCGTGGTTCTGTTCCGCCATTTCTTCGTCCCAAATATCAATTTGTAGGTGATCTCTAGAGGTGTGTCTTTCCAATTTCGCGATGGGGCCGCGGAGCAATTTCCTAATCTGAAGATAAAAGGTGAAAGCGCATGTTCCCCATGTGTGGTTTTGGTAATTAATGACAATCCTTATGGACTAATGTTTGCATTGAGATATCCTTATAGATCTTGTCCATGGGAAAAGATTGGAGTTCATGTGTTGGACTCTAAAAGTTTATATGCTACTCAAGGGTTTATATGAAGAATGGTCATCTAGAGTTGAGCTTATCGCAAGTATGGCTTGGAAAGAAGATTGGGTGAACATTCATGTTTATCTCCAAGCCATCATATACATCAAGAGAAGAAGATGAAGTGCAAGTGGATACATGATGACAGAGCTTAGCAAGGCTCTCCCATCATGGAGTATGGGGGAGTATTTGGAGAAGTCTTCATCAAGCATGTGCCAGCAAGCACAATCAAGAAAGGTGTTCCAACTTGAGGGAGTCAAGATCGTAATCATCTAGCTCAAGTGGAATGCGCAAGGCAAAGGTATGATCTTGATAGGGTTTCTATTTTACCGGTCTCATGGTGTTAGTGGGAGACCAGGTTATAGGATAGACAGCGTACTATCAAGAGGGGCTCTCAAGTGAGTAACTTGATCGCATCTTTGTGGAGAGCTCAAACCTTTGCATATTTGGCATATCATCTTCTTGGTTCTTATTTGACTTTTATCCATGTGAGAATTTAAAGCTTGTGTTCATCTCCATACCAAACTCTAGCTCATCAAAAACGGATTTCATATGTATATCTTGTTGCGTTTTTATGTTGGAGGTTTTGCCGGTTTGCCTTTTCTAAGAGAGGTCAACTCTCTTCTTGTGGCTCCCTCCTCACATGATGGACTATGGTGTTTCTCTATATGATATTTTAGAGCTCTTCGTTGCGATTCTAACGAGCCCAAGATCATTGAAAACGGAGTCCGGATGAAAAAGTTATCGTAGTTTTCGTTTGCTATTTCTGTCCAAAACTGGATATTCCGGGTCAATCCGGATTTTATACCGGGTCTGGCACCGGGTCGGTCCGGAAATAATTCCGGGTATGCACCGGGCGCTTTCGGGCGACTCCAGTAGCTCTTTCCTAAGTCCGGTCTTAATTCCGGATCTAGAACCGGATCTGGCACCGGGTCTGGTACCGGGTCTGGCATCGGGTCTAGCACCAGATGTTCCGACTTTAGTGGCTGCAACGGCTGTATTTCGGGAGGGGCTATAAATACCCCCCCCTTCTTCCTCCTGCAGCAAGCACGTTTTCCCCTCTCTTTCTCCCACCATTGTTGACCTTGGAAAACTTGCCCCTCTCTCAATTCCTGCCATGATTCTTGCATATCTTTGAGGGAAAAGTGAGAGGAGATCTAGATCTACATTTTCACCAATCCATCTCTCCTCTAAGTGAGGGGAAACCTTCGGATCTAAATCTTGGAGTTCCATTTGTTGAGTTCTTCTTTATTCTTCCTCTCTCCCCCACAAGCATTAGTTGCTTTTGGTGGGATTTGAGAGTGAAGGACTTGAGCACTTCTTGTGTTCTTGCCATTGCTTTTGTGCATCGGTTTGTGCTCTCCACGAGGATTCGTGGACGTGAAAGTTCGTGAGCTTGTTACTCTTGGGTCTTTGGACCCTAGATGCCTTTTGTGGCGGTTGAGGCCTTTTGTGGTCACTTGGGAGCTCCTTCGTGCTTGAAGTATCCTTTATTGCTATCACCTTGTTGCTTGTCTTGCTTAGCATAAGTTGTTTGTGCACATAGGTGACCTAGTTTATTTAGGTTGTTGGCTTGTTAATTTAAACATCTAGTTTTATTACGCAATTATCAAGCTTAAACCGGAAAAGTTTTAAATCGCCTATTCACCCCCCTCTAGGCGACATCCTTGTCCTTTCAAAAGGGGATTGGGGCGAATGGTGCGGCGATAGGTGCCTTGTGCAGGTGCGACATCGAGGGTCATTCCTTGAAGAACCAGATGGCTCAGCGGTTTACATATCTAATTCCATGAAGTTGAGTCCCCTGGAGGGCGAGACCAATTCTGAAAAGGTTTCGGCTACTTCGCGACCAAGGATGGGCATGCCCGGATGTGGTGTCCCATTTCCTCAGTCGTCGTGTGGCTCCTCTGCAGTAGAGGCCTGATAACCCACAAGTATAGGGGATCGCGTGTAGCCTTTTCGATAAGTAAGAGTGTCGAACCCAACGAGGAGCTAAAGGTAGGATAAGTATTCTCTCAAGTTCTATCACCACTGATACAACTCTACGCACACTAAACGTTTGCATTATCTAGAAAATAAAACTACGGTAGCAATACGGGTATGAGAGGTAGTTTTGCAAGATAATAAATATAAGAAAGTAAATGTTAGTGCTGCAGCAATAAAATACACTAAGTAACCATATACTAACAGTACCATGAGTGTGGAAAAGTGGTGGTAATTGTGGTGGCTTTGTCCAAGATTAATTAGTGAAGACATTGTTCATTGTCTTCGATGCAGTTTTCATGTGGGAGAGGCTAAATATACATGCACTCCACTACTTGGGATTACAAGTACTATATGATTGGATTGTTAGAAACATCCGTAAATATTAACAATGCATTAAGGTTTCCCCAACCATAGCCTTAAGTTCAAGGTCCTCTTACTCCCATACGTGCAACTAATCGGTTCGCGTTCTCAGGTTTCTGTCACTCCGGCAGAACTTCCCCTTTCGTTACAAATACTACCAACCCTAGGGTGTTTGATCCATGCGCGCACAATATAATGGACACCAAAGGACAGCACCATATAACATACAACTCTAATGAACCTCATAGCATTCAAAAGCAATCAAAAGACAAATAAACTACATAAACATGATAAATCATAGGATAAATATTATAGCATCAAACACCATGTTTACATAGGACGGTACAGAGGTTTGTGGGAGGATGAACCACTGAATACAAGGAGGAGATGGTGATGGAGATGGCGGTGAAGACGGCGGAGAGGGCAGCGCGGCGGCGCAGGGCGGCGCGGCGCCGGCGGTGCGGGGAACTCCTCCCCGCCGCCGGCAAGCTTGGGGAGCGCCGCCCCTTAGCCTCCCTCCTTCATGGCTTCTTGGGAGCCCTCCCCCATGGAGATGGGATCCATGGGGGAGGCAAAAACGTGGCTTTGGTGGCTGAAATTCGTGGGTGGAGGAGTCCTCCACGAATTAGGTTTCCTCCCTTTATATATCTTCTCGGATTTCCGTCACCCCCTTTTAGGGTTCCACCAAAACGGGCCTCCAGGCCGCGTCCGAACTCCGATTGGGCTGATCTCGGGCTTAAAATCTTCGTATGGAAAATTGTGACAACTTTGTAAAGCCAGGTCTCCAATGACGTCATCTTCGAGGGTCAAACTGGCAAACTTCGTAAAAAGTTCTCAGACAGATTTCAGGAAAGTCCCAATTCGACTCCAACAAGGTTTCCTCTTGTATTCTTGATAATTTCTACACATCAAATAGTAAAACAAGAACATTGTGCACTTTTGCAACTATTAGTAGGTTAGTCCAAATAAATAATAAACTTAATATAAAACAAGTGCTAAAAGCATAAAAATGGCATGAAACAATCAAAAATTATAGATACGTTTTGGACGTATCAACATCCCCAAGCTTAATTCCTGCTCGTCCTCGAGTAGGTAAATGATAACAAAATAATTTTTGATTGTAAATGCTATGATCAGGTCTTTAACAATTGCATGATGTATGGATAATAAAACTTAGCAATCATGTTTCCTAATGAAAAGTATCAACGAACTAAGAGCTTATAACATGAAATTTATAAACATCAACAAGATTGTAATGCTCATAATAGATATGATAAGATGGTATCTCGCTTGCCCGTTTTTGTACAGCAAAACATAAATGCCCAGGCACCTCTGAAGTTCATGGAAGACTAGAATCAAAGATAAAAGCATCAAAGTTATATCACAGTTAACCATTTCTGGGACAAGCACATTACACTAAGAATGACAACTATGCTCTCGAGAAAGTGCTCAAAGAAAGGATGGTGACTCAACATGAAAGTAAAAGATTGGCCCTTCGCAGAGGGAAGCAGGATTATCATGTGCTAGAGCTTTTTATTTTTAAAACAGAAGCAAAATTGTTTTGGGAAGTGTTTGTTGTTGTCAACGAATGGTAGTGGGTACTCTAACCCCCTTGTCAACCAGACTTTCAAGAGCGGCTCCCATGAAGGACGTTATTTCTACCAGCAAGGTAGATCATCCCTCTTCTCTTTTGTTTACACATGTATTTTAGTTTCATTATGGGTGACACTCCCCCAACCTTTGCTTGCACAAGCCATGGCTAACCGAATCCTCGGGTGCCTTCCAACATTCACATACCATGGAGGAGTGTCTATTGCAAATTAAGTTGCTTACTGATAAATCAGGGCAAAACATGTGAAGAGAATTATTAATGAAAGTTGTAATTAATTGGGGCTGGGCACCCCGTTGCCAGCTCTTTTTGCAAATTATTGGATAAGCGGATGTATATGCCACTAGTCCATTGGTGAAAGTCTGTCAGAAGTAAATGACAAGATTGAAAGATAAAACACCACATACTTCCTCATGAGCTATAAAACATTGACACAAATTGAGAAGTACTTTGAAGGTTTTAAAGGTAGCACATGAAAATTTACTTGAATGGTTCGAAATGCCATGCATAGGTATTTATGGTGGACACTTTGGAATAACTTGGTTTTCATGGTTTTGGAAGCACGAGCAGCATTCCCGCTCAGTACAAGTGAAGGCTAGCAATAGACTGGGAAGCGACAATCAAGAGAGCAATAACCGTCATAATCATGCTTGCGACAAAAAAATTAATTGAGACATAAAAGTGATACAAGAACTCTGAGTCAAAATAAATCATCAAGGCTTAATTGACTTTTGTTTTTCAGTCATACGCATGCATGAGCATGTGCCAAGTCAATTCGAATGAATTATTCAGAGGAGGATACCACAATACCATACCATCTTATGAACAGGACAATGCATGTTGATATCAAAATAACATAATATGCACTATTAGCTAGTTGAGACTAACCATAAGAAAACATAAACTACTAAACAGTATTATTCACACATCATTTTTAAGTTTCAACAAGTAATCCATTAACCAAGTAAACATTGAAAACAGAGGATAAATAAAATATGTGACGATCCACTTATTAATGTAACTGGTGTTTGATGCTAAGATAAATAGATAATAAAATACAGCCGCTTCAAGTTTAGTTAAGTTCCTATGTTGCTCAAAAAACAAAGTTTAAAGGTTTGCAAACCGTGGGGTTATTGATGAAGAGGGATGCGGGGACATCCCCAAGCTTATGACTTTGGCCGTTCTTCAATATTCCATAGTTTGGTGTTCCTTCATTCTCTGTGAAAAAACTTCAACACAAAAACTTTCCCATTCTTTTCTGCGGTTAGACATTAGTACAATAGATAATATTTCCAAGTGCTACTATTAAACCAAATAAAATTTTGTTTTTAAGTTACAGAAAGGTTGCTTAAATGGCCAACTTATAAATGAAAGGTAAGAACCATTAAAAATCAAATGAAAACGAAAAGAGGCCACTCTTGCAACAAAAGTCAGAATCTGTCCAGAAAAACAGCAGCTGGAAAACGCAATTTTTAGGTGCACTTAAACATGCCCGAAATTTTAGCCAATTTTTGTACATGCAGAGGATTAGGTGCTACAACATCAGTAATTTTTTCGTGATTTTTAGAGCTTCCAGTAAAATATGAAAAATCGCGCAATAAGCAGTAGATACCGAAAACAGAAAATCACTTTTTACATATGTATCAACTAAGCTAAATGGATAAAACTTGGTACTTTATTTTTGATAAACTAAGAAACCAGAGGCTAAGCAAGACCTAAACATGCTAGCTACAGCAAGGAAAACTCTAAATAAAAATCAAAAGTAAAACCCAAATAAAATTAAAATAAAGAACCAAACAAAAGAAAATATTTTTGTTGTTTTGAATTTATAAGTGAAAGTAAAGAAGCAATCGAAACCAAATAAGAGCCTAATAAAACTAAAGAAGGTAAAAAAGACATATAAAACAATTATAATACAAGTTAAGACAATACATATCATGTGGACGGGTAATATAGAGTATGAACGAGACAACCTCATGTTAGTTGATGAATAGGGGGATGACTCGGGCATCCCCAAGCTTAGATGATTGTATCTTCTTGAATATGTTCTTGGGATGCACCTACACATCCCCAAGCTTGAGCTCTTGCGTCTTCTTATTCATCTCATATCACCATATTGATTAGATCTTATAAGCTACATCCACATAAAACTTCACAAAACTCATTAGTAGGGTTAGTACTCATTAAATAAAATCCACTCATGTTCAAGCATTGACAAGTTTTATAATTTTTACTCAACATTAGCCACTGTATATACTAAGGTGTTCATGATTTCCGTTGTCCGTCGAAAAACTAATGAAACTAACAACACCAAGTACAATATTGAATAAACAAAGAAATCTGTCAAAACTGAACAGTCCGTAAAGATGGCATTCAACGAGATAGTTAAGTAGCTCAAATCGAAAAACTTTAGTCTAATGAAAGAAAGATAATAATCTCAGGTTTATGCACAAAAATTTTCAAGTCAAAATACTATTCTGAGATTTATCACGATTTTATTTACAGAGAAGCACAAAATCTGTCTAAACAGAACAGTCAGTAAAGATCGAATTTTTCGACCTATCTACGTACCTTAAATCAGAAAAAGTTAGTCTAATGAAAGAAAGCTAATAAGCATCACTTTGCACTCAAGAAATTTCAGATCAAGATCACGTTCTGGTGATTTTAAACATTTAATACGGTGGAGCACAGAAAATCTGTTTCTGGACAGCAAAGTAAAACTATCAACTTTCAATTAACTAAAGACTATAATTAGCATTTTATTTTTATGTACAGAGGTATATACACAATATTTACAATATTTACATGTTTTTAATGAAAAGCTTCCATGGAAAGATTTGTTTTGGTTTCATAGGCATGAACACAAGTGTTCAAGGTCGACCCCCATTTAACCATTACTCATCTTTCCAATCACTTTTCTTTTTGAAAACGTTTTTAGATAACAACTACACCTAATTTTTTTTGTAATTCGCATTCCCTATCCATAGTAAGATAAAGAACAACTTGTACTGAAAATAAAAACTACTTAGAGATAAAGCAAACAAGTGCACACAAGAACATTAACCTACGCTATGGCTCCCCGGCAACGGCGCCAGAAAAGGTCTTGATAACCCACAAGTATAGGGGATCGCGTGTAGCCTTTTCGATAAGTAAGAGTGTCGAACCCAACGAGGAGCTAAAGGTAGGATAAGTATTCTCTCAAGTTCTATCAACCACTGATACAACTCTACGCACACTAAACGTTTGCATTATCTAGGAAATAAAACTACGGTAGCAATACGGGTATGAGAGGTAGTTTTGCAAGATAATAAATACAAGAAAGTAAATGTTAGTGCTGCAGCAATAAAGTACACTAAGTAACCATATACTAACAGTACCATGAGTGTGGAAAAGTGGTGGTAATTGTGGTGGCTTTGTCCAAGATTAATTAGTGAAGACTTGGTTCATTGTCTTTGATGCAGTTTTCAATGTGGGAGAGGCTAAATATACATGCACTCCACTACTTGGGATTACAAGTACTATATGATTGGATTGTTAGCAAACATCCGTAAATACTAACAATGCATTAAGGTTTCCCCAACCATAGCCTTAAGTTTATGGTCCTCTTACTCCCATACGTGCAACTAATCGGTTCGCGTTCTCAGGTTTCTGTCACTCCGGCAGAACTTCCCCTTTGCACATACTACTAACCCTATGGTGTTTGATCCATGCGCGCACAAGTATAATGGACACCAAAGGACAGTACCATATAACATACAACTCTAATGAACCATGCATTCAATTAAGCAATCAAAAGACAAATAAACTACAAACATGATGTAAATCATAGGATAAATATTATAGCATCAAACACCATGTTTACATAGGACGGTACAGAGGTTTGTGGGAGGATGAACCACTGAATACAAGGAGGAGATGGTGATGGAGATGGCGGTGAAGACGGCGGAGAGGGCAGCGCGGCGGCGCAGGGCGGCGGCGGCGCCGGCGGTGCGGGGAACTCCTTTCCCGCCGCCGGCAAGCTTGGGGAGCGCCGCCCCTTAGCCTCCCTCCTTCATGGCTTCTTGGGAGCCCTCCCCCATGGAGATGGGATCCATGGGGGAGGCAAAAACGTGGCTTTTGGTGGCTGAAATTCGTGGGTGGAGGAGTCCTCCACGAATTAGGTTTCCTCCCTTTATATATCTTCTCGGATTTCCGTCACCCCCTTTTAGGGTTCCACCAAAACGGGCCTACAGGCCGCGTCCGAACTCCGATTGGGCTGATCTCGGGCTTAAAATCTTCGTATGGAAAATTGTGACAACTTTCGTAACAGCCAGGTCTCCATATAACGTCATCTTCGAGGGTCAAACTGGCAATCTTCGTAAAAAGTTCTCAGACAGATTTCAGGAAAGTCCCAATTCGACTCCAACAAGGTTTCCTCTTGTATTCTTGATAATTTCTACACATCAAAGAGTAAAACAAGAACATTGTGCACTTTTGCAACTATTAGTAGGTTAGTCCAAATAAATAATAAACTTAATATAAAACAAGTGCTAAAAGCATAAAAATGGCATGAAACAATCAAAAATTATAGATACGTTTTGGACGTATCAAGGCCCTGCTTCATCTAGGAATACTAGGCGAACGAAGTTGACCCAATTCGACTTAGTCCTCACGATTTTGTCCCAATTTGTTATCTCAATGTGGGTACTCCAGTTCTTAGGAGTCTCTAGGGCTCCATTCTTCCCCACGGGCATCAATCATTTGTTTGTAGATAAGATTGCGCCGTCAATAGGAGGGAGATGCCCGAGTTCAACGCTCGCGGGGTATTTGGATTCGAGAACAAAGATCCAATACCCAAGATGGCGACATCTGAGGAGCCACATCACGTGCCAATACTGGCGGTTGCCCTACATGACATAGGTTGTCCATCATCGCAAGGCGGAGCCTTCCGGGGAGGCGGCACCTTTTCCCCGTCCCTGATGCTCGGTACTGTTTGTCATAGAACTCTTGCTAGCTCATAGAAAAAGGCGAGATCTCCCTCTGTGATCGACGAAAGGGGCTCCAGTTTGTTCAACGCCAGCCAGGTATGGCCTCTCACATGATCACCGGTGTTGTGCCGTGTGTGCATATATGGTGTCCATGATGTCGGCGTTCTCCTATGCACACAAAAACACAGCGCCGACCATCATGATTCGCCTATAATCAATGAGGGCGCCATCGAGCATGAAAAAGAAGAGGATGAGGAGTACTACAACGATGATGAAGACGGAGAGGGCGAGGAGGAGGTAGTGATCAATCAGCCACCGGCGAGCCGACACCGGTGTATAAGAAGAAGAGTGGGAGCTGAGGCATTTGTTGGACGACCAAGGAGGACGAGTGCATGGTCGAATCTTGGAAGTCCGTGAGTGGAAACTCGATCACCAGCACCAACCCAACAAGCACAACGTACTGCACGAGAATCAAGACCGAGTTCGACGAGCGCCGGTTCACCAAAGACTACTACTTGATACACACGGATCGCAACCAAGGAGCCATCAAGCATAGGTGGAATATCATTCAAAGGGTCGTCAACAAGTTTCATGGTTGTCTTGAGAACATCAGCGATCTGCCCGAGAGTGGGAAGAACGAGTCGGATGAAGTAAGTTCATGTCGCTGGCTATGAATTGACCTATGGTGATCGCCGGCCTGTATTGACATATCGTAATTGCCGGCTTTGTTTTTTGCTAGCTAGTCGACACACTAGCCATGCATCGGTCTCAAAACAAGGACAAGGAGTTTGGCTTGATGCATTGCTTCAAGCGACGCCAAAATTACGAGAAGTGGAAGGCGCACCAGAAGACGCTCAACAAGAGAGGTCGTGGAAACCTCGATGTCGATCCACCCAACTCATAGGGACGTCCCATCGGAATCAAGAAGGCAAAGGCGGCCCTTGCGGCAGCCGCAACAACGGAGAGGGCAGTCATCCACGACAAGGTGCTGGCCGATGTCTCCTCCAACTTGAGCTTGAGACGCGCCGAGAATGACGCAAGGTGGGAGACCTTGATTGAGAAGGCCGACATCAAGAAAACCGATGTGAAGAAGCAAAGCCAATATTTCATGATCTCGACAGCCGATGTGTCGACCATGGACCTGCCGGCGAAGGCGGTGCAAGACAATTTTCGTGTCGGGATCTTGCAAGAACTTGGGCTCGCCCCGACGACTGGGACGGGCAACAACCAGGGCAAGGACGACGAGACCCAGGGCGACGACTACGACACACATGTCGACGGCGGCGACATCCAGGGCGACGACAGCGACTTCTAGAGCGGTAGCGACACCGTGTGGCCAGCTTCTCGACGTATTTTGATGGCCGAAACTTCAAATTTCTGGCCGAGTGAGGCAGAAACTTTGAATTCGTGGCTGAGTGTGGGTGAAACTTTGAATTCGTGACAGAGTATGACTGAACTTTGAATTATGGCCGTTATTTATGTCTTCTTGCAAAATAAAAACTTTTGGGAGGGCGCGCAAGGCCAAGCGTGGAGAGAGGCGTCCCAACAGCCAATACCTCGTCCGGACAACTCCAATAGGACCTGTCGGGATGTCCTTTGGCGGCCTTTTAGACGTCGCGAGTGGAGATGATTTAATGTATGGTCAGAACCTTTTTTTCAGGATAATCGTACTGTATGCATTACCTGTTTTCTGTGGCAGATAGGGCCAAGCGGTTCGGCACCCCATGAACATGTAGAAGGGGCCATCTGTATTACTCCGCTAATATAGTAATTCTTTCAATCATCTATGCTTTCCGTACAAACTACAAAGCCTACAGCCGAGCGACTAGATTTGGTGACCTGCTGATTATATGGCCCAAGCCCAAAGCACGTACGTACTAGGCTAGGTCCCAGGGAAATGGGATAGATCGACCATCGAATTGCGAATATTTTGCAACTAGTTGCACCCGTACCCCTTGTTGGATGCTCTATTTTAGAATATTTAAAAAATGTGAAATAAATCATGGACATAGTATATGTTTTATCTCGTGCACCCATAAATTTTCCTCGAAAAATATAACCATACGTGAGCCGTGCAAAAAAGAAAAGGACCTAAGTGAATAGTATCATGTGCTATTCACACTTCATTTGTCTTTTTGCACAACTCACCATATTATCATATTTTTGGCTGAAACTTTCTGAGTGCACAAGATACAACTGAACTTATGTCCATGCTTTATTTCACATTTTTTGAAAACACCAAAATAGGGCATTCGATAAGTGGTTGCGGGCGCAAATAGTTGCAAATTATAGTTTCCCGACAATCGACGGATTGTATATCTTACACGATCGGACTTCTCTAGTAGGCGAACGACAACACGATCTCATCTACATCGAGCCATAATTCTTTGGGACTCCGCCCAGCCATATTGGGTCCAATCATCGCCGCTGCCAGAACACCGGACACAACCACATGGATTCAACCGTCGGTAATTAGAACGATTCCTGCGTCTTTGCATCTCTCAAATTGTCGCCGCCGACCACCACCTGCCGCTGTTCCGCGCGCCACGCGCTTCAACTATCAAGAATCCAAGGTATTATTGTATATGTACGCACTTGCTACGTGGTAGTTGATCGAATCGAGTAATTGCTACTTGCTGGTTTTATTTGCTAGGCATAACAGTTTACCGATTATTTTCTATTAGTAGAGTTGCTTGTCATGATGAAAAAACACCGCCAATTAGTAATTTTTCAAGCAGGTTGGTTCGACGTTCAACTCTACGGCTTTCTTTTCAACTGCAAAACATATATGGTTACAGTTTGATATCCTCAAGAAAATTTTGAATCCTTGGATATCCTTAGTATATTTTTAGGACTTCATATTTTTCTACATGATGGTAAAACAAAAGTCGTTTTGACGGTCAATGTTTGGCCCCCAACATGGTTAAATCCTGGATCCGCCCCTACCTGTTATGTATATGCGTAGTGGTAATGAACCTCCTGTCTAGTATGATTAAACCTAGCTTATCATTTGTGTTTCAAGTTGTGTTGTTTGATTGAATTTGCTCACTGAGTTGTAAAGGTGCAAAGATTACCATTTTCATACATGGTGAACATATCACAGTCTGCAGCCAGTTAAACAGGCCGCCAAACACCGGTTTTGTGGCTCAGGTTAGCATGCAACCAGTTAAACAGGCCAACAAACAGTGGGTAGGAATATTGGTAAATAGTAAAACCAGTCAACCAAATGGGCTGCAACGTTGCTAAGACCGTGTTTTTTCTAGGTAGCCACGGAGCCAAATAGGCAAAAAAAAAACATGCAGCTAACCGAACACACACGCACTAAAGTTTGCGACTCGGAAGGTGTTGTACGATGTGGATGGATCCACAACGAACGCCGAGCCTGGCCCTTGCAGCCAGCGACCTCGACAAAACAATCATCGGGAACACGCAGCAGCGGACCTTCAACGTAGTTTAGATTAACCATAGTGGGAGTAACTAAGCTAGTAACATAGATATCACCTAATCGAAAAATCTGATGTGGCCTATAATTAATGAAGAGAGAGATAAATAGAGTAACTTAGCTAGTTACCATCACATCACACTTTTCGAGAGAAAATGAGTCTATAAAATAATAAATGAGACAATCTATGACAGTACCTCTATGTTACTTTGCACTATAACAATAGTAACATAGACTAGAAATATGTGTATTTTACTAGTTGAAGTTACTCCCTACTATGACTAGTCTTACGATGTCACCCAGTTAGCAGCCGGTGGCTGCAGCTGAAGAATGGATGAAATGATGTAGCCTAGGGGATATACCTACTGGGGGTATCTCTGACATGGATCAATCCGGCTAGTCCAGGGTGGCACACAGTGGTGGTGAAGGCTTTGGCCTGCCGGGCAGCCCAGATAGCCGGCATACAAGGCGGACGGAGGATGGCAAGACAGAGGCCCAACACTGAAGCCCATGACGCCTCCAGGATCAAGACGGAAGGCGGTGACTTGCCGGATAGGTTTAGGACTCTGTAGTCTTGCCGGACACGTTTTTACCTTGTAACCCTAGGTCCGGCCGCCTATATAAGCCGGACCTCGGGACGCCTTTAGGGCATACTTTCATACGCTCAACATACTCTCACGCTCATTGTAACCCGATCAAGGCTATTGCCATTATAGTGAGTTATCGTAGCACGTAGGGTCTCGCCACTGCTGCGAGATCCGAAGCTGGGTAAACTGCCTTGTTCGATCCTGACCTCGATGACGTCCACCTTCTACCCCACGATTCACCCTCGGCTAGAGGACCCCCATCTCCTATCAACGATGCCGACACGACGACAGTTGGCGCCCACCGTGGGGCATAAGGCGGCAAGCGTCACATTCCAGGCGGGAACCCTAGGCGGCATCGGCGAAACCATCGCTATCGGACGCACCATGCGCTACGGCAACAATCACTACATCAGCTGCGACGAGTCCTACATCCCCGCATACGACTATATTGTCGGATGTGGGGTTATGCCGTTTGGCGGCGTCGATGTATTCATCGGCTACACATCTGAGGCGTATGGGTTGCCGTGAATTTATTCGCCATCCCACCCGCCCTACAATCAGGAAGCTTACAGTCAAGACGGATCTAAGTCCGCCTCCTCCCAGGAGTTAGCAGATTCAGATCAACACTTTGTCGGCATGACAAGACTGGGATCCGACTCCCATCCTGACAGCAATGATCCCGAATCAATCCTCTCTGCGTTGCAGGACGAGGCAATGTCGGATGCCGGATCCAGATCTACTGTTCACGTCAACGTAGACTCTGACTCCGAAGAAGAGTCTGCAAGCATGTTCGAGCAACGGATCAACAGGTGTTTCAATGCACCCGAACCTCCGCCTTCAGAGGCGGCTACAGGCTCGTCCGCAAACATGCAGCAAGTTTTTGTGGCGGATGTCACCAACACAGATCCGGCTAAGGCAGCGGCAGCAGATGCCGCCAACGCTGGAGCTGTGGCAACCGATCCACTATTCAAAGAGCCCCCGTCGGCTCCGAAGAAAAAGAAGGTTCTGGAGAAAGGCGAGCCCAGCAAGGGAGGCACCATGGCGGCCCTGGCAGAAGTCCTGCACACTCCTGTCAATGACAAAACTAATCCGGCTGATTTGGAAAAGCTCCGAAACACTTTGGTGGAGCAAACCGAGATCCTCAAAAGCCAGCAAGTAGAAGTTCAGGGTTTGCTCGAGGAAGCCAAGGACGAAAACGCCAAGATAACTTCAAAGCGCCATCTCTTCACAACCCCGGTTGCCAAACCGGCAGGACGTGTATCGAATAAGAAAAGCAAGCCAGGCCGGCACCCGCCTCCTGAAGATTTCAAGTCCCCGGCGCAAAGACTTGGTTTCGAATGGGCATCAGCACCGCAACGTAACGACAAGAATGGGGACGTCATTCTCTGCACCCCTGTCCTCAACACCGCGGCCGCCTTAGACATCCTCAACAACGATGACTATGACAAGGACGAGAAGATCTATTACGCCTCGATCCTTGCTCACAAAGCTTTAGAGCAGCAGGCCCGTGCTGATTCACATGCCGACATGGCGGACGCAAGGGGAGGAAGGCTGGAGTCCAAATCCAACGCCTGCAAAGCTGCGGCCGGTGGTCATCCTGAGGACCCATCCGGCTCCAGTAACCATGGGAAGGGGAAGACAAGGACAAGGACCCGCGTAAATCACCGCCTCCCAGGAGGCAGCATGACGAAGTGTCCCGAACCGGCAACAGACGCGAAGGCTCGCCTCCTCCACCGCCTAGATGGGATGAAGGCGGAAGCCGGGGAAACAAGCAGCCACGAAGGGGTGGCGAAAATCACAACAACGCCCCACCGCCATGAAGAAGCATGGACCGCACACCGTCCCCACCGCCAGTGCCAAGGCATGAAGGCAGAAGCCAGGGACACAACAACGAGCCAAGGCACAGCCGAGCAGCGCAGGACAAGCCTAATGTTGACAGATCTAACAAGCAGTTCGCTCTGGGAGATGCGCGGCATCGTCTCAATGACATCAAGGCAGGAAAGCAAGACGCCTATCTCAGCCCTGAGTGTTTTGGCCCAGCCATTCGCAACGTCCAGATACCTCGAGACATGACATCAGTGTCAAAAACTCATCAGAGGTACAACAAGCGGACAAGCCAAACTCATGGTTGTCAGACTACGCGCTGGCAGTCAAAATTGCCGGGGGCAATGGCCTAGTCGCCGCACGCTTCCTTCCCCTCATGCTGGAGGGGACAGCCCGAAGCTGGATCGATTGCCGGAGAAATCAATTCATAGCTGGCTCGACATGGAGAAGGTGTTCACCCAACACTTCCAAGGCACATACAAGCGACCTAACACATATATACAGATTTGGTTCGCTGTGTGCAGAAGCCGGATGAAACCGCAACAAGCTTCTTGGCAAGATGGATCCAGACGAAGGCAAGCTGTGAAAACGTGGACGACAATCAAGCAATCCATGCCTTCACCACCGGCCTACTGAAGGGCTCAAGTCTCAGACACAAGCTAGTACGCATGCAGGTCAAAGACCTCGGAGCCATGCTTGAAATAGCAGCCATGTATGCACAGGCAGATGACGACGCACGCGACATTGACGGCGCGCACGACATGGCGCAAAGCAGGCGAGCAAGTCACAAACGCAAGGCTCCCCAAGACGACAAAGCTGGACCATCAAACGAGGTCGCCGCCGCCTTCGAAGGCAAATGCGGCAACCGCAAGTGGAAAGGAAAGGGTAAAGAAGACGGCTCCAACAAGCAACGCCTGACTTACGATCAGGCAAAAGCCTTACCCTGCCCAATCCACACATCTCTGGGGAAGGTTAACCATACACTGGGGGAATGCCGGTTTATGGAGGATTTCAAGAAGGACCCCGAGGTTGGCTGGAAGCCGAAAAAGAGCAAGAAAGCTGAGAAGACAAAGAGGGAAGATGATGACGAGGCGGTTTCCATGTCAGAGGATGAGGACCCTAAGCCGCCACGCAAGGAGAAAAGCTATCCCAAGGTGCACGGCCAATTGGTCTGCTTCTTGGGCACTCCTTCGGCAAAGGAAGAAAAGGCGGAGCTGCGCGAGCTAAATGCCACAGTGCCTGATGTTCCTCAGCACTTAGACTGGTCCGAGAACCTAGGACAGAGATGATCACCCAGATCACGTGCCATATCCAGGCAAATACATCCTAGTCGTCGACCCAATTGTCGACAACTTCAGACTCACCAAGGTGTTGATGGACGGCGGCAGCAACCTCAACATCATGTACAAGGACACCCTGAAGCGCATGAACTTGACGGAAAGCTAGCTTGATTACAGTAAAGTCAAGTTCCATGGCATTGTACCGGGTAAGCAAGCCAAGTCAATGGGAAGCATCAAGCTTGAGTTTACTTTCGGACATGAGACAAACTACCGCTCGGAGTATCTCAGGTTTGAAGTAGTCCCCTTCAATAGTGCTTACCACGCCATCTTTGGACGGCCAGCTTTCGCCAACTTCATGGCTTGGCCGTGTTACATCTACAGCAAGCTGAAGATGCCTGGACCCAACGGTACTATCACCGTCATTGGCAACTTCAAGAAAGCAAAGAAATGCAAACGTGGCAACGCCGCCTTCGCCGAGGCAGTCCTCCACGCAGAGGAGCTAGCCATGATGATGCAAGAGACTGATACGTCGCAGTTGCCGGAAAATGTGAAGACCGCCGAGCCCAAGAAGACTTTCAAGGCCTCTGAGGAACCGAACAAGGCGGATCTGGTGCCAGGTGACAGCTTGATAACCCACAACTATAGGGGATCGCATGTAGCCTTTTCGATAAGTAAGAGTGTCGAACCCAACGAGGAGCTAAAGGTAGGATAAGTATTCTCTCAGGTTCTATCAACCACTGATACAACTCTACGAACACTAAACGTTTACCTTATCTAGGAAATAATACTAGAGTAATAATACGGGTATGAGAGATAGCTTTGCGATATAATAAATAACAAGAAAGTAAATGTTAGTGCTGCAGCAATAAAGTAACAGTACCATAAACTAACAGTACCATGAGTGTGGAAAAGTGGTGGTGATTGTGATGGCTTTGTCCAAGATTAATTACCGAATATATCGGGTTCATTGTCTTCGATGCAGTTTTCTATGTGGGAGAGGCTAAATATACATGCACTCCACTACTTGGGATTACAAGTACTATATGATTGGATTGTTAGAAAGCATCCGCGAATACTAACAATGCATTAAGGTTTTCCCAACCATAGCCTTAAGTTTAAGGTCCTCTTACTCCCATACGTGTAACTAACCGGTTCGCGCCCTTAGGTTTCTGTCACTCCGGCAGGACTCCCCCCTTCGTTTACAAATACTACCAACCCCGTGATGTTGATCCATGCGCGCACAAGTATAATGGACACCAAAGGACAATACCATATCAACATACAACTCTAATGAACCAAAGACATTCAACCAAGCAATCAAAAGACAAATAAACTACACAAACATGTCATAAATCATAGGATAAATATTATAGAATCAAACAACATGTTTACATAGGATGGTACAGAGGTTTGTGGGAGGATGAACCACTGAATACAAGGAGGAGTTGGTGATGGAGATGGCGGTGAAGATGGCGGAGAGGCAGCGCCGTGGCGCAGGGCGGCGGCGCGGGGAGCTCCTTCCCCGCCGCCGACATCATGGGGGAGCGCCGCCCCTTAGCCTCCCTCCTTCATGGCTTTTTGGGAGCCCTCTCCCATGGAGATGGGATCCATGGGGGAGGCAAAAACGTGGCTCTTGGTGGCTGCAATTCGTGGGTGGAGGAGTCCTCCACGAGTTAGGTTTCCTCCCTTTATATAGCTTCTCGGATTCCCGTCATCCCATCTAGGGTTGCAGTAAATCGGGCTTATCTCGGCCGTACGGACTCGGAATCAGGCGAATTTTATGTCTAGAACGTTCGGCGGAAAATTTCCGGCAACTTTGTCTTCGGCGAGATTTCCGTTTGACGCCGTCTTTGACCCGTAACGTAACAATCTTTAAAAAGAGTTTTCAGATAGATTTCAGGAAAGTCCCAATTCGACTCCAACAAGGTTTCCTCTTGTATTTCTGATAATTCATACACATCAAAGAGTAAAACAAGAACATTGTGCACTTTTCCAACTATTAATAGGTTAGTCCAAATAAATCATAAACTTAATATAAAAACATGTGCCAAAGGCATAATATTAACATGAAATAATCATAAATTATAGATACGTTTTGAACGTATCAACATCCACAAGCTTAATTCCTGCTCGTCCTCGAGTAGGTAAATGATAACAAAATAATTTTTGATTGTAAATGCTATGATCAGGTCTTTAACAATTGCACGATGTAAGGGATAATAAAACTTAGCAATCATGTTATCTAATGAAAAGTATCAACGAACTAAGAGCTTATAACATGAAATTTATAAACATCAACAAGATTGTAATGATCATAATAAAGCATGATAGAGTGGTATCTAGCTTGCCCTTAATTGTGGAGCAAAATATAAATGCCAAGGCAACTCTGAAATTCAAGTGAAGACTAGATGTAAAGATATCAAAGGTAAAAGCGTCATAGTTATACCGCAGATAACTGTATTCTGGGACAAGCACATTACACTAAGAATGACAGTTATGCTCTCGAGAAGGTGCTCAAAGAAAGGATGGTGACTCAACATAAAAATAAAAGATTGGCCCTTCGCAGAGGGAAGCAGGGATTAAATCATGTGCTAGAGTTTTTTAAGGTTTTGAAATCATAAAGAGAATAAAAACATAAATTTTGAGTGGTGTTTGTTAATTGTCAACGAATGGCAGCGGATGAAAATAGTATTCCCCCTATCAAACAAACTTTTAAGAGCGGCTGCCATGAAGGACGTTATTTCTACCAGCAAGGCAGATCATCCCTCTTTTCTCTTTTGTTTACACATGCAGATATTTCACTGGTATCATTGCTTGTTCGATAAATCAGGGCAAAAATATGAAGAGAATTAAGCGGTTAAAGTTGTAATTAATTGGGACTGGGCACCCCATTTACCAGCTCTTTTTGCAAAATTAATGGATAAGTGGATGTATATGCCACTAGTCCGGTGGTAAAGTCTGTTTGACAAGTTGAATAAAGAATAACCCACTACTTCCTCATGAGCTGGAAAACATTGACACAAAAAGGGAGTAATAACAGTTTTGAATAGTTTAAAGGTAGCACATGAAGTATTTACTTGGAGTGGCAAGTAAATACCACATATAGCAATTTTTGGTGGACTCTTTTGGAACAACTTGGTTTTTAGGAATTTGGATGCACGAGCAGCATTCCCGCTCAGTACAAGTGAAGGCTAGCAATAGACTGGGAAGCGACAATCAAGAGAGCAATAACTGCCATAATCATACTTGCGACAGAATAAAATTAACGGAGGCATAAAAATGATACTAAAACTCTGAGGCAAAATAGATCATCAAGTCTTAATTGACTTTTATTTTTCAGTCATGAACATGTGTGAGCATGTGTCAAGTCGATTCAAGTAAATCATTCAGAGGAGGATACCACAATTCCATACCATCTTATGAACAGGACAATGCATGTTAATATCAAAATAACATAATATGCACTATTAGCTAGTTGAGACTAATCATAAGAAAACATAAACTACTAAACAGTATTATTCACACATCATTTTTAAGTTTCAACAAGTAATCCATTAACCAAGTAAACATTGAAAACAGAGGATAAATAGAATATGTGACGATCAACTTATTAATGTAACCGGTGTTTGATGCTAAGATAAATAAATAATAAGATACAGACGCTCCAAGAACAGCACATATGATGTGAAAGAATTAAAATATAGTTTCACTAGAGATGACCTGATAATTTTGACGATGAAGAAGGGGATGCCCAAGGGCATCCCCAAGCTTAGACGCTTGAGTCTTCTTGAAATATGCTGGGGAGATCCATGGGAGCCTCCCCAAGCTTAAGCTCTTCACTCTTCCTAATCCTATTGTAACATCCCAAGTTTTTCAAAAAGTTGAAAAATCAGAAAAATTTAAAACTTTCGAAAACTATTATGTATTTTGCTTTGAAAAGAAAAATCATGCATGCATTCTTCATCATATAGCGTTGCTTGCATTTGATATTTCAAAAGTTGGAATATTATTTCCACATGAAAACCTATTTGAGAAAATGTTAAAAATAAAATAGCAATTATGCTATTTATATTATTTTTACCTTATTGGTTTTATGTGTTGTGTTTTGATTGTATTTATGGTAAATAAGTATTTTCAAATGTTTACAATTGTGGTACTTAATTTTATTTAAGCCACATTTGTTTTGTTTTAAAACATATTTTAAATTCGACATTAAGTGTCAAATTGTTTTAAACTTAATTTAAAGATTAATTTCTAATTTTTTTTTGGAAAAGTGTTGTTGAATGTCTATTATGACAGGTTTTGATTTTACAAAATTTTCAAAATTGGTTTGACTCGATTCCGATTTCAAAATCAAAAGTTATATGGAAAACAGGAAAAAGAAGAAAAAAAAATCGGACTGGCCGGCCAGCCACGGCCCAGCAGCCAGCCCAACACCACTGACCGGCCCAGCACCATTGTCTCCCAGGTTGGGTCGTTCTCCAGAACGAACACGAGTAGTTCTCGTACAGAACCGACTCCGGAAAATCCTCTCGATTGGTTCCGATTCCCTTATCGTTTCACCACCAAACACCGGGTATAAATACCCAGTAACCCCGCACCCCGTCTCCCCCAAAAACCCCCAAATTTCCGCCGCCAGGCTGCCCTATTTTTGAGCTCGAATCGATCTACCGCCGCCACCGCCATTGACGAGCTCCGGAGGTTGTCGCCGTCGTCTCGCACAACTCTAGCATCTCTAGGCTTGTCAATACTTTCACCTCCTTTATTTCTCACCTCCTGATATTTTTGGTTTCGGAAACGGTTGACCAGAACGCTCGTATTCGTCGCCGGAGCATCGCCGGATCCGGAACTTGGAAACTCGACGCCGTCGTCGATTGGGGCCACGAGAGCCGCCACCAAGGACACCTTGCACACTGCCGTGACCTCCTCCGTTCGATGGAAATCTTCAGCAAGCCAGAGTATCGCCGGAACGCCGCCGAAGACCACGCCTGAGTCGCCGTTGCCGTCTTCCGGTGAGTACCTCCAGCAGCCATGGATGGTTTGGTTCTCGTTCGTCGGATCTTTGATCTACGGCTGAGATTAGATCGGGCCAATGAAACGGTAGAGGCCAATAGAAACGCGCCGCGTGGCCGCTGTGTCAGCTGCACGGTCAGCACCGCTTCAGCGCTGCGTCAGCGCCACGTCGTCATCCAGTTAATCCAGTCAAATCGTTTTTCAGAAAATAGCAGATCTTGCAAAAATTATAGAAAAAGATCTACACGTCCAAAATTTTCAAACCGCATATGGCTGGATTCAGAAAAATGTGTAGAATTTGTTTCCGCAATAAAATTTCACGTTTTCGATTCTGAAATATTTCGAATTTTCAAACACTTCGTTTTAATATTCCAGAAAAATTATTAAAACTCGTAAATTACATATCTCTCAAACCGTATGTCCAAATTTAACAAACTTTATGTCTACGGATTCAGAAAAGTGTGATCTGCTCAGATCTGTTAAAATATTTAACTTTTACTGAAACTAAATTTCGGTGATTTTGAAACTCCAAGTTTGAGTATTTTTTACATAACTTTAGTTTAAAAATAGCTTTTTGAGTAAATCCAATGGTCATAACTTTGTTTAGTTAATCTTTAGCCGTAGGAACCTTCCTAATATTTTTGTAGATTATTTTTCTACGAATAACTATTTATTTGTATTTATCTCCTTTTTAGGAGGATTTTTAATAATACTTAATGTTTAAAAATTATTTTTCTTCACTTATTCGAGCTATATATTAACTTAGTGATAATTTGGAAGGTTGAGATGCATGACAAGGTACTTAGAAAATATGGCCTCTCAACAATATCATTTTCCTTAGAAAATATTTTGATAACTCTTTTTGCCAATATTTTTCCTTAGAAAAATTTAGCATCTTGAAAACTTAGTTGTTTTATAATATTTTTCTAAGTGATATTGTTTAAGTGTTTGTCCTTAGAAATTTTATCAACTATTGTTTTAAAGTATTTTCCTTAGAAAATTTAGCAACTATGTTTTGTTTACTTTTCCTTAGAAATTATTTGGACTTGATGCGTTAGCTTTAGTCCTTAGTTAAATTTCGACCCCAAGTGTTATGACCTTGGTCCTTAGTCATTTTTGGACCATCTTGCTTGCCTTGCATTAACTTAGAATAATTTCATGGCATGGCATGCATCTCTAGTCCTTAGAAATATTTTGCATTTCTTACATGACTTTCCTCCTTAGAATTTTGGAGGTGATGCTCTTTTAACCCTCCTAGTCAAAAACCACTAAGTTAGAAATTAGTGGAAAAAGTTTGCATTGTTATCCTTGGAGAATTCAACATGAAGTTAGAGGACCAATGAAGGACTTAGCCAAGAAAAACAAACTCCAGAAGCATCTCCAAGAAGTCAAGGTACTTAGAAGAAAATCAAGGGGAAGTTCACGAAGACCAACCACCTACATTTTTCTAAGTCTTTCTTTCCCTTCTCTCTTTCTTCCTTCTTCTCTCTTCATGGTGACTAGGTTATATTCAAGACCAACCTTGGTGCTGCCAACATCATCAAGTCTGCAGAACCATCAAGTCCACAAATTTCAAAGAAGTCAACACACCAAGGAGAAAGCTACAAGGAAGTCTGGAGAAGATTCTTGGAAGACCAACTACTTTCTTTCTATCTTCTCTTTCTTTCTGTTTTTGTCTCACTGTGGACATAGACCAAGTCCTTGGTGTTTAAGACTAAGTTTCTAGAGTGCTAATTGAAGACCATTGAAGATCAATGAAACTATAAAGGAGTTGAAGATGTTTTGAAGATCAAACATGTGAAGACTTGAAGTAGCCTTACAACTTTTCAAGTTGTTTTATCAAGTTATTCTTGCTCAAACCTTGACCTTGCCTTAGCCAATTGGATTAAGTTATTTTATGTCTTTTTCCTTAGTTTGTTTGTATGTCATTCACATCATAATTCCTTGTATCATTCTGCATCTCATGCATGTCATATTTTCTTAAGTATTGTTTGTTTGGCTTCATATTTATTGTGAATTGTTTGATGTGTTAGAAATTTCGGAGAGAGACGAAGGTTGTTGCAACTGCTACTACTGCACTCCCTATTGCCAAGGCAAGTGGCACACCCCATAAATTTCCTAAGTATTTTTCTATGCATGACTTAGTGTATTTCTTTATATGCATGTGTAGGATAGTATTGCTATGCTAAAACTACTATCTCCTTTTACTAGTTGTGTCTAGAATCCTATTGATAACTTAGTAGAAATATTGATGCTATGCAAAAGTGTTTTATTGAAAAGCTTAATTCTACTAAGTTAATTTACCACCTGGGTGGATTTGGTTTTGAAAAGAAGATGCAAGAGTTGGGTGTTGTCCCTAGGGGTGACCTCTATGGGATATTCACTTGTGGTTGCCACCCAGGATTAAAGGGACCAATGTTTCTCTAAGTGAAGTTGCTTACCGTGCAGCCATTAGTCACATGGGCTCTGGCTAGATGGATTAAGTTGCGTGGACTCCTCCCGGCTTGACAAGCAGATGTAGAGGATGTAGGTGGAACGGGTCAAGCCAGTATGGGATGGGGAATATGCTTCTGAAAAGTCTCGTCTCAACTCTCTCCTTTTCCTTAGCACAATTTGAGTGCTTGAGGATAGTTTGGGTTTGTTGGGTCTAATGGTGAAAGTGCACAACCTCTGCAGAGTTAAAACTAAGTACTTAGCCGTGTCCCCGGTTACGGACAATTCAAACAGCTGATCAAGGATGTCAACGGAGGCTCCCAACATCTCAATTTCTTTAAGTAAAATTTTGATGGGTGAACAAGGGTAGATGAGACTATGGATTTCATGCCATATTGTCTCAAACATTTGAAGAAAATGTTTTACAAAGTGTTAGGCAAAATTGGCTTTATGCAAAATAGCCTTGAACTCCACCAGCCAAATATGCATATAGGCTATAGAGTTATTCAATTAGGTGTCCACATAGTGTCACTTGCCAGATCCATCTTTAATGGTATCTGACCCACTCTGTTGCAAATTTTTATTTGTTGCAGATTGTTCTGACGACGAGTGAGTTTCGTTAAGGGTTTCGAGTCTGCAACCAACATGTTTTCGCCTGTGGCACATGCAAAGGATGAGGACTCCATGAAGATTATTATTTCCGCTGCTTTACTCTTTCAAAGCTAGCTTCGTGCTATGCAATTTGTATTGAATATTTTCCTAAGTACTGGATCCGCGTGTAATAATTGATACTTTGTTGTGATATTCATCGTAAACTGTGTGTGCAAATGAATCGATCCAGGGGTTTGCACTATACACAGGGATCTTGCCAATTTTCTAAGTGCAGGTCCGCTACAGATGGTATCAGAGCACTGTGTTGCCTGTAGGTTCGAAACCCTAAGTCTGGTTAGAAATAAGAAAGCCCATAGGACAAAAATTTATTTGCTCTTCGTCTAAAACGTTTCTAATGTCATTCTTGTAACTATCTTAACTATTCGCTTTCTAAATGCCTTCTCTTATTTATAGATGTCCCGCCTCCTGGAATCACTCAAGAAAGGTCCAGCAATGACCATGACCTTGGAATGTGAGACTGAGTTTCCAAAAACTTTGAAGGACCTCATGTTGAGCATGGGACTTGAAGGAGCAGCAGTCTACAAAGGTTTTCCTTTCATGGGTGAAGGTCAAGAGTACTGGTGGGTACAACTCCATCTATACAAGAACAAAGACGATGACCACAAGACCAAAGGTTGCTGCATGTTCACAAACCCAATAATTCGAACATCATTCTTTGATTCAGCAAGAAGTGCAGCATGGGAGACCATCGAAAACCTTGGAAGAAGACTTCGATTTAGACTCCACAACACTCAGAAGTATCCTGATGAACTCAAGGAAATAGAGGAGGAACTCGATGCACTCAAGAAGGAGATAGACTAGACCCCCTTATGTATTAGAATAAAGAAACCATGTTGATGTATTGACTTATCAAATTGTGGTATGGCAGTACTATCATATTGTTTCCCCATATCCTAGGTGTAATTCGATCCAAAAACGACTAGTTTGGTTTTCTCAAAAGTTTGTGAGTTTTTATCATGTGTGGTTGTTTGTGTCAAATTGCTTGTATGGGTAGGAATATTCCTCTTAGATCTTTCTATCTTGTACTCATCTATTCTAAAAACCACAGATGTCTCCCCATAGTGCACCTGAGAAGAACAACAACAACAGCAACAACATTGAAGCAATGTTGCAGCAGATGATGGCAGCACAAACCCAGCTGATGACCATGATGGCTCAGATCAAGGCAAATCAAAGTGAACCACCGCCACCCCTAACCAGGGAGGATAGACTTGTCAAATTTCTAAGTCTTAAACCTAACACGTTCCGCCCTACAAATGAGCCAATTGTGGCAACCGACTGGCTACGATCAGTAGAAAAGAATCTGATAATTTGTGAGTGCACCGACACGGAGAAAGTAATTTTTGCATCTTATCTCCTGGAAGGACCTGCTGCTCGTTGGTGGAAAACTTATTATTGCACTCACACATGTGAAACTTTAACCTGGAAAGAGTTCAAGGAAGGGTTTTGTAGTGTTTACAGTTCCCCTGACATGTTGAACATGAAGCAAGAAGAGTTCCTAAACCTGAGGCAAGGGGACAGGACACTCAAGGAGTATAGAGATGATTTCTATGCACTGTCACGTTATGCCCCTGAAGGCATACATACCGAGGAAAAGAGGGAGGAAAATTTTCTCAAGTGGCACAACTTCTTATTTATGTGGGAGCCATAAATGTCTTGATCATATTCGCAGAGACTATGCGACGAGATGAAAGTCCCTTTCACAGCCACATATGCTTGGGAGTATCAGGCCTTATTGGACCAAGCAATCATACTGGAGGATAATATCAGGAAGACTGGAAATATGAAGGGAAAGTTGAGTATTAACAAACATCATTCTGAGCCTTCATTCAAGAGACACCATACTCCTGAGGTGAACCATAGTCACAAACAGGGGAATCACCATAATAAAGGGAGTCACCTCAAACATCATGAGCCCAAGGGTAAATTCAAGGGAAGCAATGGAGATCACAAGAAAAACATCAGTCATATCACTTGCTACACCTGTAAGAAGCAAGGACATTACTCTAGTGAGTGCCCAGACCAGAAGCCCCAGAACAACCCCTACCAGAAAGACATCGGCAAGGTGATGTGCTACAAATGCAAGAACCAGGGTCATTACGCCAATGAGTGCCCATCAATCAGCCAGGTGATGTGCTACAAATGCAAGAACAAGGGTCATTACGCCAATAAATGCCCAGAAAAGAAAAGGACAAAAGAAACAGCCAAGCCAAATCCTTTCGATAAAGGATACGTGAACCATATCCATATGGAAGGAAACTATAATGAGCCCAGTATGGTGAGCGGTACGTTCTCAATCAAGTATCCACTTCGAACTTTTCACTACCAACAAAAATCCTTTTAAGGGTGGTAGCCATACAGTCACAACCTCTTGCTAGCCTTTCCGAATCTAGGGGACGAGATTCCTTTTAAGGGTGGTAGTCTGTAACATCCCAAGTTTTTCAAAAAGTTGAAAAATCAGAAAAATTTAAAACTTTCGAAAACTATTATGTATTTTGCTTTGAAAAGAAAAATCATGCATGCATTCTTCATCATATAGCGTTGCTTGCATTTGATATTTCAAAAGTTGGAATATTATTTCCACTTGAAAACATATTTGAGAAAATGTTAAAAATAAAATAGCAATTATGCTATTTATATTATTTTTACCTTATTGGTTTTATGTGTTGTGTTTTGATTGTATTTATGGTAAATAAGTATTTTCAAATGTTTACAATTGTGGTTCTTAATTTTATTTAAGCCACATTTGTTTTGTTTTAAAACATACTAGCTAAATGCCCGTTCGCTGCTACGGGAACTCTAATAAAATCAACTGAGCTTATCCATCTAGTTAGATTGTTTTTGTGATCCATGACATCCCTCGGCATGATCTCACCCCTCGTCTGAATTATTATTGAGCTCCATCCGTGGCTATCAGTGCATTATTATTGTATCTAGTGCTACGGTAGAGACTTTTTGCTTCTGGGCACCAGTGAACCCTCCGATTTAAAAAATATAGAAAATCATATTTATGAGTTTCAAAAAATTCTAAAAAAAAATCCGGGAGTAGGCAATAGTATATTCCATACACGTGTAAAATATCAACTCCAAATACATTGTATTTTTAGCTATACAAAAATGAAAAATTGTGGATCTAAAATATGCGTATTTTCAAATCTCTAAGTATATGTAGAGAGATGTTTGGCGTATATGTGAACTGGACTCGACTTGCATAGCGGTACACGGAAAAAAAAAGGACGTGGTACATGGCACTTACTCCTAAGTCCGCTGAAGAATCGTTGGATCTAGAAAAATGAGATGTTTACGGAAGAATGATGAGATAATGAGTGTATTGTATGACTATCACCTTCCATAAAGAAATAAGTATTGTAAGTTCAACTGATCTATAGGCACTTTCTTTATATTGCAATCATATACGATTTTTGTATAGCTCATAATATAAAGTATTCCAAAATGAAATTTTACACTTTTTTTTTGTTTTGAATGTCAAGCCTGCATATATTCATCGGAAGAGAACGTACAGAAAACCATACACAGGCAAGAACTGCCAGAGGAAAAGAACCAGCACAACAGCGCAAAACGCTGAACCACCACGGCAGCCATCGCCGCTCTCCACCACCGACATCACCGGCGAAGGAAAAGCAGCAATGCCACAAACCACACTGGAGGAAAGAGCACCTCTACGCTTGTAGAATCCGCATGAGCTTCCCGCCGTCAGACGCCGGAACTTGAAGCGATGAACGAACCTCGGCGAAGACGCTCCGCCCTCCAACTCCAACGCGCCATCTCCCCTGCACTGGATCCACCTCCGACCGCTGAAGCTCCTGTACAAACAGCCGCAGCAACCGACAAGCACCGCCGGAACCAGGCCGCACCACCTCCAGTTCCTCCACGGCAGGGCCAGAGCCCACCCCACCACGACGGAGAGAAGAACAGAGGACAAAACCTCAACACGCAGCACGCCGTCTCCGCAACAACGAGCACGCAGAGAGCACCAAACCTCGCCGGATCGACAGATCCGCAAGAACCAAACACCAGCAGCCCGCCGACTCCGCCAGAGGCCTCGTCGGGGAGGGGACCGAGCGCCAGAACCATTATTCCACGATGACGCCGCCGCCACCACCTCGCCAGCGCCACCGGAGACCACTACTCTACTCTGTACACGCCTCAGGCACAGATCCGGGCCCCCCCCCCACTCTCCCACCACCGCAACGGCGGCCGGAGAGGGAGGGGACCGGCAGATCGGCCGTCGGCGGAAGGGCGAGCAGAGTGAAGCTCCCTTTTCGCCTCTCTCGCACAGTACCTGGGAAGGAAACAGGGAGGGGAAAAGTGCGTGGGTCACTGTAAATTTTACACGTTTATGGTATACACCATTACCTACACACGTGATTTTTTTCAGAATTTTTTGAATCTCATAAATATGGTTTTCCATTTTTTAAATTGGAGGGTTCATTGGTGCCCAGGAGCAAATAACACTTACCGCTAGTGCTACTGCTATATTATCTACTTCACGCAAGTCCGGCTAGAAAAGTTGATGCGTGCATAGTCCGGTTAGCAGCACACGCCAATCAGCAGCAAACAACTTACTAATCCTGAATTGTTGGCATGCAAACAAACTCATCGCTAGCATGCAAACTAAATAACGAAGTCGCTGCGCAGCGGAGCAATGTTCAAGACCTGGTGGCAGTAGGTGCTAGGTGGTACAGCTTCTGTATCAGTTCTTTGCAAGTCCCATAATAAGGCAGAGTCTGGGTTCGTTTTACCGATCGGACATGCGTAGGCAGTAGTCCTAGTCTAGCCGTCCGGATTCATTTTGTACCGATCGTGCACGCGGTCCGTTTTTGCCTAGTGGGCTACCGATCGTACCGATCGTGTGGAAGGTCCTTCTTTTTCTTATGGGCTGGTGTAGGTGCTTCGTAATGGGCCTTTTTTGCTTGTGCTGCCGATCGCCAGGGGATAGGCATGCTCCCTATATAAATTGAGGATAGCTTTTTTAGTACCACCTTGGCTAGTTCGTTCGCATCACACGGAGGGACAAAGACGACGTACCAACGAACGTACGAAAATTTTGGGAGGAAGAAACACTGCTTGTATTATATAGTAGAGATTTTAAATTTGACATTAAGTGTCAAATTGTTTTAAACTTAATTTAAAGATTAATTTCTAAATTTTTTTTGGAAAAGTGTTGTTGAATGTCTATTATGACAGGTTTTGATTTTACAAATTTTTCAAATTTGGTTTGACTCGATTCCGTTTTCAAAATCAAAAGTTATATAGAAAACAGGAAAAAGAAGAAAAAAATCGGACCGGCCGGCCAGCCACGGCCCAGCAGCCAGCCCAACACCACTGACCGGCCCAACACCATTGTCTCCCAGGTCGGGTCGTTCTCCAGAACGAACACGAGTAGTTCTCGTACAGAACCGACTCCGGAAAATCCTCTCGATTGGTTCCGATTCCCTTATCGTTTCACCACCAAACACCAGGTATAAATACCCAGTAACCCCGCACCCCATCTCCCCCAAAAACCCCCAAATTTCCGCCGCCAGGCTGCCCTATTTTTGAGCTCGAATCGATCTACCGCCGCCACCTCCATTGACGAGCTCCGGAGGTTGTCGCCGTCGTCTCGCACAACTCTAGCATCTCTAGGCTTGTCAATACTTTCACCTCCTTTATTTCTCACCTCCTGATATTTTTGGTTTCGGAAACGGTTGACCAGAACGCTCGTATTCGTCGCCGGAGCATCGCCGGAGCCGGAACTTGGAAACTCGACGCCGTCGTCGATTGGGGCCACGAGAGCCGCCACCAAGGACACCTTCCACACTGCCGTGACCTCCTCCGTTCGCTGGAAATCTTCAGCAAGCCAGAGTATCGCCGGAAAGCCGCCGAAGACCACGCCCGAGCCGCCGTTGCCGTCTTCCGGTGAGTACCTCCAGCAGCCATGGATGGTTTGGTTCTCGTTCGTCGGATCTTTGATCTACGGCTGAGATTAGATCGGGCCAATGAAACGGTAGAGGCCAATAGAAACGCGCCGCGTGGCCGCTGTGTCAGCTGCACGGTCAGCACCGCGTCAGCGCTGCGTCAGCGCCACGTCGTCATCCAGTCAATCCAGTCAAATCGTTTTTCAGAAAATAGCAGATCTTGCAAAAATTATAGAAAAAGATCTACACGTCCAAAATTTTCAAACCACATATGGCTGGATTCAGAAAAATGTGTAGAATTTGTTTCCGCAATAAAATTTCACGTTTTCGATTCTGAAATATTTCGAATTTTCAAACACTTCGTTTTAATATTCCAGAAAAATTATTAAAACTCGTAAATTACATATCTCTCAAACCGTATGTCCAAATTTAACAAACTTTATGTCTACGGATTCAGAAAAGTGTGATCTGCTCAGATCTATTAAAATATTTAACTTTTACTGAAACTAAATTTCGGTGATTTTGAAACTCTAAGTTTGAGTATTTTTTACATAACTTTAGTTTAAAAATAGCTTTTTGAGTAAATCCAATGGTCATAACTTTGTTTAGTTAATCTTTAGCCGTAGGAACCTTCCTAATATTTTTGTAGATTATTTTTCTATGAATAACTATTTATTTGTATTTATCTCCTTTTTAGGAGGATTTTTAATAATACTTAATGTTTAAAAATTATTTTTCTTCACTTATTCGAGCTATATATTAACTTAGTGATAATTTGGAAGGTTGAGATGCATGACAAGGTACTTAGAAAATATGGCCTCTCAACAATATCATTTTCCTTAGAAAATATTTTGATAACTCTTTTTGCCAATATTTTTCCTTAGAAAAATTTAGCATCTTGAAAACTTAGTTGTTTTATAATATTTTTCTAAGTGATATTGTTTAAGTGTTTGTCCTTAGAAATTTTATCAACTATTGTTTTAAAGTATTTTCCTTAGAAAATTTAGCAACTATGTTTTGTTTACTTTTCCTTAGAAATTATTTGGACTTGATGCGTTAGCTTTAGTCCTTAGTTAAATTTCGATCCCAAGTGTTATGACCTTGGTCCTTAGTCATTTTTGGACCATCTTGCTTGCCTTGCATTAACTTAGAATAATTTCATGGCATGGCATGCATCTCTAGTCCTTAGAAATATTTTGCATTTCTTACATGACTTTCCTCCTTAGAATTTTGGAGGTGATGCTCTTTTAACCCTCCTAGTCAAAAACCACTAAGTTAGAAATTAGTGGAAAAAGTTTGCATTGTTATCCTTGGAGAATTCAACATGAAGTTAGAGGACCAATGAAGGACTTAGCCAAGAAAAACAAACTCCAGAAGCATCTCCAAGAAGTCAAGGTACTTAGAAGAAAATCAAGGGGAAGTTCACGAAGACCAACCACCTACATTTTTCTAAGTCTTTCTTTCCCTTCTCTCTTTCTTCCTTCTTCTCTCTTCATGGTGACTAGGTTATATTCAAGACCAACCTTGGTGCTGCCAACATCATCAAGTCTGCAGAACCATCAAGTCCACAAATTTCAAAGAAGTCAACACACCAAGGAGAAAGCTACAAGGAAGTCTGGAGAAGATTCTTGGAAGACCAACTACTTTCTTTCTATCTTCTCTTTCTTTCTGTTTTTGTCTCACTGTGGACATAGACCAAGTCCTTGGTGTTTAAGACTAAGTTTCTAGAGTGCTAATTGAAGACCATTGAAGATCAATGAAACTATAAAGGAGTTGAAGATGTTTTGAAGATCAAACATGTGAAGACTTGAAGTAGCCTTACAACTTTTCAAGTTGTTGTTTTATCAAGTTATTCTTGCTCAAACCTTGACCTTGCCTTAGCCAATTGGATTAAGTTATTTTATGTCTTTTTCCTTAGTTTGTTCTGTATGTCATTCACATCATAATTCCTTGTATCATGCTGCATCTCATGCATGTCATATTTTCTTAAGTATTGTTTGGCTTCATATTTATTGTGAATTGTTTGATGTGTTAGAAATTTCGGAGAGAGACGAAGGTTGTTGCAACTGCTACTACTGCACTCCCTATTGCCAAGGCAAGTGGCACACCCCATAAATTTCCTAAGTATTTTTCTATGCATGACTTAGTGTATTTCTTTATATGCATGTGTAGGATAGTATTGCTATGCTAAAACTACTATCTCCTTTTACTAGTTGTGTCTAGAATCCTATTGATAACTTAGTAGAAATATTGATGCTATGCAAAAGTGTTTTATTGAAAAGCTTAATTCTACTAAGTTAATTTACCACCTGGGTGGATTTGGTTTTGAAAAGAAGATGCAAGAGTTGGGTGTTGTCCCTAGGGGTGACCTCTATGGGATATTCACTTGTGGTTGCCACCCAGGATTAAAGGGACCAATGTTTCTCTAAGTGAAGTTGCTTACCGTGCAGCCATTAGTCACATGGGCTCTGGCTAGATGGATTAAGTTGCGTGGACTCCTCCCGGCTTGACAAGCAGATGTAGAGGATGTAGGTGGAACGGGTCAAGCCAGTATGGGATGGGGAATATGCTTCTGAAAAGTCTCGTCTCAACTCTCTCCTTTTCCTTAGCACAATTTGAGTGCTTGAGGATAGTTTGGGTTTGTTGGGTCTAATGGTGAAAGTGCACAACCTCTGCAGAGTTAAAACTAAGTACTTAGCCGTGTCCCCGGTTACGGACAATTCAAACAGCTGATCAAGGATGTCAACGGAGGCTCCCAACATCTCAATTTCTTTAAGTAAAATTTTGATGGGTGAACAAGGGTAGATGAGACTATGGATTTCATGCCATATTGTCTCAAACATTTGAAGAAAATGTTTTACAAAGTGTTAGGCAAAATTGGCTTTATGCAAAATAGCCTTGAACTCCACCAGCCAAATATGCATATAGGCTATAGAGTTATTCCATTAAGTGTCCACATAGTGTCACTTGCCAGATCCATTTTTAATGGTATCTGACCCACTCTGTTGCAAATTTTTATTTGTTGCAGATTGTTCTGACGACGAGTGAGTTTCGTTAAGGGTTTCGAGTTTGCAACCAACATGTTTTCGCCTGTGGCACATGCAAAGGATGAGGACTCCATGAAGATTATTATTTCCGCTGCTTTACTCTTTCAAAGCTAGCTTCGTGCTATGCAATTTGTAATGAATATTTTCCTAAGTACTGGATCCGCGTGTAATAATTGATACTTTGTTGTGATATTCATCGTAATCTGTGTGTGCAAATGAATCGATCCAGGGGTTTGCACTATACACAGGGATCTTGCCAATTTTCTAAGTGCAGGTCCGCAACACCTATTATATCACTCTTCTCTCTTGACCCTTGAAAACTTCCGCCACACCAAACTCAAAGTAAATCTCATTAGAGGGTTAGTGCACAATCAAAAACTCACATATTCTGTAAGGACGCAATATGACCGTTACTTTAAACATTAGCTACAGCCACTGATGTTACTGTGAGATCCTGGCTCAGGGCTTAACAGGATTGATAGAATACTCATATCAATAAGTTGCAACTTCTTTTCCGGAAGCTCATCTGGAAAGAACTCCGAGGTTAAGCGTGCTTGGCCCGGAGCACTCCAAGGATGGGTGACTGACCGGGAACTGGTTCCCGGGTGCGCACGAGTGAGGACAAAGTGCGCAGAAAAGACTAGTGTTGATCTGTGGGGCCAGTCTGGAGATCCTAGCGAGCTGCCAGGGGTGACAGGCCCGGCCCGGGGGTGGCCGGGGTGTTACAGTTACGTGAAGCTCTTCCACCCAAAAAAGAATTCCACTCAACACTAGTAAAAAAGAGAATGCAAAATAAATGACATAATCTGTCTAAAACTGAACAGTCCGCAAAGACGAATTTTTTCTAGGCACTTACGTTACTCAGATCGAAAAACTTTGAACTAACGAAAGATGCATACATATATCAGGATTACGCACAATTTTTTTTCAGATTTAATTCACAATCTGGTGATTTTATGAATTTTGTACAGTGAACAGCAGAAATCTATTCCTGCGCAGCAATCAAAAATTTAGCAACATCTTATCATTAGAGACTACTCTTGGCACAACAATGCATGAAAGTAAAGATACAAAGGAGTTGCTACAGAATTAAACAAACTCCTTGACTCAAGAAAAGAAAAATTGCAGAAATAAAAATAATGGGTTGCCTCCCATAATCGCTTTTCTTTAACGCCTTTTAGCCAGACACTTATTGCAATACATAATATTTTCAAAGTGCTGCTATTAAACCAAATCAAATTTTGTTTCTAAGTTACAGAAAGGTTGCTCAAATGGCCAACTTCTAAATGAAAGGTAAGAACCATTAATAATCAAATGAAAACGCAAAGAGGCCACCCTTGCAACAAAAGTCAGAATCTGTCCAAAAAAACAGCAGCTGACAAACGTAATTTTTGGGTGCTCTAAAACATGTCCGAAATTTTAGCCAATTTTTGTGCATGCAGAGGATTCGGTGATACAACATTAGTAATTGTTTCGTGATTTTTAGAGATTCCTGTAAAATATGAAAAATTGCGCAATGAGCAGTAGATACCGAAAACAGAAAATCACTTTTTACATATGCATCAACTAAGCTAAATGGGTAAAAGTTGGTACATTATTTTTGATAAACTAAAAGATCAGAGGGTAAGCAAGACCTAAACATGCTAGCTACATCAAGGAAAACTCTAAATAAAAATCGAAAGTAAAACCTATATAGAATACAAAGAAAGAACCAAATGAAGAAGCAAAAGAAAAGAAAATATTTTTGTTGTTTTGAATTTATAAGTGAAAGTAAAGAGACAATAAAAATCAAATAAAGAGCCTAATAAAACTAAAGAAGGTAAAACCAAAACATATGAAAGCAATTATAATACAAGTTAAGACAATACATATCATGTGGACGGGTAATATAGAGTATGAACGAGACAACCTCATGTTAGTTGATGAATAGGGGGATGACTCGGGCATCCCCAAGCTTAGATGATTGCATCTTCTTGAATATATTCTTGGGATGCACCTACACATCCCCGAGCTTGAGCTCTTGCGTCTTCTTGTTCATCTTATATCACCATATTGATTAGATCTTATAGGCTACATCCACATAAAACTTCACAAAACTCATTAGTAGGCTTCAAGCATTAAATAAAATCCACTGATGTTCAAGCATTGACAAGTTTTATAATCTTTACTCAACATTAGCCACTGTATATACTAAGGTGTTCATGATTTCCGTTGTCCGTTGAAAAACTAATGAAACTAACAACACCAAGTACAATATTGAATAAACAAAGAAATATGTCAAAACTGAACAGTCCGTAAAGATGGCATTCAACGAGATAGTTAAGTAGCTCAAATCGAAAAACTTTTAACTAATGAAAGGCAGATCATAATCTCAGTTTTACGCACAAACTTTCAGGTTCAAATACTATTCTGAGATTTATCACGATTTTTTACAGTGAAGCACAGGAATCTGTCTAAATTGAATAGTCGGAGAAGATCGAATTTTTCGAGACAACTACGTAACTCAAATCACAAAATGTTAGTCTAATGAAAGAAATATAATAAGCATTACTTTGCACTCAAGAAATTTCAGATCAAGATCACGTTCTGGTGATTTTAAACATTTAATACGGTGGAGCACAGAAAATCTGTTTCTGGACAGCAAAGTAAAACTATCAACTTCTAATTAACTAGAGATTATTATTATCATATTATTTTTATGTAAAGAGGTATATACACAATATTTACATGTTTTTGGATGAGAAGATTCCATGGAAGGATTTGCTTTGGTTTCATAGGCATGAACACAAGTGTTCAAGGTCGACCCCCACTTAACCATTGCTCATCTTTCCAATCACTCTCTTTTTGAAAACGTTTTTAGATAACAAGTACAACTAATTTTTTTTATAATTTGTATTTCCTACCCATACTAAGATAGAAAACAATTTAAAACTGAAAATAAAAATTACTAAGAGATAAAACAAACAAGTGCACACAAGAATATTCACCCCACGCTATGGCTCCCTGGCAACGGCGCCAGAAAAGGTCTTGATAACCCACAAGTATAGGGGATCGCGTGTGGCCTTTTCGATAAGTAAGAGTGTCGGACCCAACGAGGAGCTAAAGGTAGGATAAGTATTCTCTCAAGTTCTATCAACCACTGATACAACTCTACGCACACTAAACGTTTACCTTATCTAGCAAATAATACTAGAGTAATAATACGGGTATGAGAGATAGCTTTGCGAGATAATAAATACTCCCTCGGGTCCGCAAAAAGATTCGCTACTATGCCTACGAAACTGTGCTACGTACGGGTAAATCCTCCGACTCTTAAAACGGACCGGAGGGAGTAACAAGAAAGTAAATGTTAGTGCTGCAGCAAAAAAGTATACTGATAACCCCCAAGAGCAGGGGATCACTGTAGCACCTCTCAATGTGGAAGTAAGGTATCGATCCACAGGAGTAAGAAGGAAAAGTTATCTATTCCCTACAACTAAAGTGTCACAAGTTTTAGTTGATTATGCACTAAACAAGTTTAAAGAACAAGGTGGTTGATTTAATTGATGTAAGCTTAATGTAATAAGACAAGAATGAAAAAGTGTCCCAATCCTCTTTAATGCAAGAGGACAAGACAAAGGTTTTCTCTTATTGGAACAATGGACATGGGTTCATGGGTTCACTTAATCCTCTCTCTCTCATCTACGGTGATTATCATGTTATAGATAAAGTACACACAATTGTCATGTTTTAATGGTAGCTTTTATGACGGTTATATGTTCTAAAACACATAGTTGAAAGAAGTACTCATTTGTGTTGCTAGGTCACCCTCGTAAGGCTAGCGTGGTTGCTGTCACTCCCACATCATACTCTTCCTTTTTGCCCCACATAAAGGATGTTGGGCTGTATTTCACATGTCACTCAATACATATGCCGTGTCACATCGGCCATCCCGTACCTACATACATCATACTTCATAATGGACAATATTCTAAACACTAGTGCAATGATTCATAATTCGTGTGCATGACCACATCTCTCTCATCTATCCACACTTGGTGGTGTCAATCACCTCATGACAAGGATAAACATGACATTATGCATAAATCAAACCATCACATGCATCATAGAATATCTCCAAAGTATGACAAATCATAAAAGCTCCAACACAACGGTAAATGTATAACAAATCATCTCATACCACAATATCCACCATAAAAATTACATAGATAGATCCATACTTATGCAAGGCACATCATATGGACTCCAACAATGATCATACATAGAGAGATTAGATCAAGTTACCACCACAAACCCAAGGTCCAGGGGGTGGACTACTCCCCCTTCATCATGGAGACGGTGGAGAAGTCGTTGGAGAAGATGGAGACCCCCCCGGCAGCGCCCCGCCGGAGTTTTCCCCCTCCAATCTGCAGCTCCAGGTCTCTGTTTCGTGGTTTCTGTGTTTCGGCGGCGCTCCTTCCAGAGAACGTCGGGAGACTATTTTTATAGGCGGTTTTAGGTCAAAACGGAGTCGGTGGAGGAAAGATCGACGACAACGGAGCTCCGAGGGCCAAAAGGGGGATCCCACGCGGCCAGTTACTTGGGCCGCGTGGGCCCACTCATCTGGGCCCTCGGGCCTCCGCTTGTTTGCTTCCTTCGCTCCCACGATTTGTTCCTTCCAAAAATGATGCTCGTAAATTTCCAGGTCATTTGGACGTCGTTTGGGTCCCTGAAACATTAAAATATAGAAATAGGGTTTTCTGCCAGCGCAGGGTTAATTCCATAAAAATAGGAAAATCATGAAATATTCCATAAATCATTATGAAACAGTAATATAACCCTTATATGATGCAAATATGACTGGAATATAAGTAAAATAATGCAAAGTTCATGTATGCATTTTACATGCATCATATACTAAGTAACCATAAACTAACAGTACCATGAGTGTGGAAAAGTGGTGGTAATTGTGATGGCTTTGTCCAAGATTAATTACCGAATATATCGGGTTCATTGTCTTCGATGCAGATTTCTATGTGGGAGAGGCTAAATATACATGCACTCCACTACTTGGGATTACAAATACTATATGATTGGATTGTTAGAAAGCATCCGCGAATACTAACAATGCATTAAGATTTCCCCAACCATAGCCTTAAGTTTAAGGTCCTCTTACTCTCATACGTGTAACTAACCGGTTCGCGCCCTTAGGTGTCTGTCACTCCGGCAGGACTCTCCCCTTCGTTTACAAATACTACCAACCCGTAATGTTGATCAATGCGCGCACAAGTATAATGGACACAAAAGGACAGTATCATATCAACATACAACTCTCATGAACCAAAGACATTCAACCAAGCAATCAAAAGAGAAATAAACTACACAAACATGTCATAGATCATAGGATAAATATTATAGCATCAAACAACATGTTTACATAGGACGGTACAGAGGTTTGTGGGAGGATGAACCACTGAATACAAGGAGGAGTTGGTGATGGAGATGGCGGTGAAGATGTGATACGTCTCCAACGTATCCATAATTTCTGCTGTTCCATGCTTATATTATACCATTTGCTACATGTTTTATATACACTTCGTATCACTTTTATGCATTTTCTGGGACTAATGTAAGGACCCTCAGACCACCGGTCTGAGAAGCCCACGTTATGTAAAATAGATCACGATCCCAATGATCAGTGCATCGCAATCACATAACCAACATGGTATCAAGAGTTACATCATTCAAGTCGTACGAATAAAAGTCTTACAACATAGATGGTCACATGACCAAGTCTGCAAATCATCGTCGCGCAGGACGGAATTAACTACGATACAGCGGAAGCTCGTGGTTAGCGTCGGCCCTCGTCTCCAACGGACGCAACCCCACAAGTGCAGTTGACCGGTGACAGCTAAGCGGCGTAGTCGTCGACGTACTCTTCCTCCTCAGCATAGGCCTCCTCGTAGAAATCTGGACATTTGAATATCTAGGGACACAGCCATGAGTACAATTACGTACTCGCAAGACCACCACCAGGCTTAAGTTTTCATGGTAATGCGATAAAAGCCTTTTCGAAAACTGGGATAGCTGCTATATACGACTATAGGGCATAATTTTCGCAAACGATGCTTTTAGACATAGAGAATACAACATCTCTATATCTTTGTTGAAAAAGACATTTGGAGATATAAATCTCCTTCTTTCGGAAATGGTAGAAAACATTTCCACGTTCGAAAACACTTTGTAAAGCTTCCTTCAAAACACTAGGATAGGGATGCCCCTTTTTCCTTTCCGGGTTCCGACTGGTTGACTCCCGAGACCAACCATCTTCTCCCAAAATCCGTACCTCCCAGGTACCTCCTTGATGTCTCCTTTCTCCTTTGCCGAAAACAGTTTCTTTTTAAAACATAAAATGCCCATACGCCTAGATCGGGGGCCTTTCCAACCGTCCATGACCGAGGACTCGGCTATTCGAATAGATTTACACTCTGCAGAGGTGGTACACTTTCACCACAAGATTCGGATGGTCTGCTGTGGATCAACCACGGACTGTACGGAGACAGCATGCACACATCAGACGGCCGATCCTAACTTCCACTATGTTAGTGCTAGTATAAGAATATCCTCTTCGAGTGGGTTTGTTCTCCCCGGCACCGAGTGAGCTAGCCGCATCGATCCGGTTTCCCCTAGTCTCACACCGCCATGACAGGAGACCCACCGTTGCTTCCCGGTGGCACACGAAGTCCACACTTTGTATGCCCATATCCAGCATTCGGTTCCAGGGACTCTAACCCCTTCTAGCCAATTGAGGAGTATTCGAATACTAACACCAACAAGCTTCCGCTAAGCCCGTGCCCATTTTGGGGTAATGTGGTTGTACGGGTTAATTGTTCGGGTGGCCGCTAGGGCTGTACTTTGTTTTCAAAAACACCTCCACCTCCGACTGCTCCCAGCAGCTCGGGTTTTCGTAATCATCTCCGACTGCTCCCAGCAACTCGGGTTTTTCGTAAACCTCTCCGATTGCTCCCAGCAATTCGGGTTTTCGTAAACATCTCCGATTGCTCCCAGCAACTCAGGTTTTATAAAACACTTTCTCGCCGATTGCTCCCAGCAACTCGGGTTTTTCCTTTGAAAACTTGTTAACAAAAACCAGGCTCCCAATCCTATAATTTTGAGATAAGAATATAAGGATATACTACAAGAAAATATAATTTTCTTGATAGCACCTTCAGTAGAAGGCTTCTCAAGTAAAGACTTATTCTTATAAAACCTATTATATACTAGTAGATATCTTTTGGCCAAACAATATTTTGTAAAATAGTTTTTGGGTGGCAAGATGCCACAAAAGAAATAAAACATGCATTATTTTATTTTGAAAACAAGACATGCTTTGTACAAATAATAGGAGTTCAATAGGGTGTTGAGGTGGCTTGCCTTGCCCAGCAAAGTGTCCCTGGTACTGTTCTTCCTCGAAGACAGGTTCAGTTCCCTCGTACTGCTCCTCCTCTTGCGGTTCTATCGTACCGGAAAAAAAATTAAACGCAACTACCGTTAATTCTAAGAAGCGGGTTGACAACAATCTAAAAGGTTTAAACCAAACAGCAAGCATTTCATTACATAAACACCCTCTGGATAAAACATCTACCACAACCCTAAACAAAAACAATTAAAGGCAAACAATTATAATGGAGCTTTTGTTAGAAGAAAAGTTGCTGTTTTGGGGGAAACATCCCCAAGACCTACAATAATGCTCCTAAATATATATCCTTCTACCACAGTACACCTAACCATCATATCAAGCCATAGAAATTGGATTTGCATCAATAGCTACCACCAAACAAGAATTAAAAATCCTACAAAGGCTACTGGTCTCAAAATCAAAAGGAGTAGAACTCCAGTTCTAGGAATCTCCTGCATGCAAGGTTAAATCCTATGGACAAGTATTGATTTTAGCTTTCTGTAGAAATTGGATTCACCTAAAAAGGACATTCCTAGCTCCTGCTAAAAATAAAACACTAGAAAATACATTTTCCACATGATTTAATGCCATGCAAAATATAATAAATATTTTTGAGCAAACCCACTTCTGCATGTTTAAGAAAACATCACAGCACCCTCTAAAAATACTCCTAAGCAACATGCATGTACAGATCTAACACCAACTAATTAATCTAAGCACACAAATTAACAGAACAGAAAATAAACAAAACGGCGGCTAAAAAAAAAGGAGATCGGGCAACATGGGCCAGCGCTGGCCGGGTCCAGCGCGGATCTGGCGCGCGAGGGAGCTGGGCCGGCCCAACTGCGCTTCAGCGCAGCACAACGCGCACGGAAACCAGCCCGCGGCGCGGGATTCAAACACGGCCGTTGATCTTGCGATCAACGGCTCGTGGCCGTCGTCTTCGACGCGCATGCGCGCATGCAGGCCGGCGAGAGGGGAAATGCGCGGTGGCGGCCTGCTCACCTAGGGGCGATGCATGCAGCGTCTGAGGGTTGCAGACGGCGGAGGGGGTCGAGGGAGAGGGTCGGAAGTGGACGGCGTCAGCTGGGGTGGCCGGAGTTCATGGCGGCGGCGGCGACGTCCTTCTCAGGTCGAGGTCGAGCACGGCGTCCACGGGCAACCTCTGGACAAAATAAAATGGTGGGGAGTGAGCTTAGGCAGAGGGGAGTCCAGAAGGCCAAAAATGGCGAAGAATGGGGAAGAGAGTCGAGGGCTACAGCCGCGTTTGCCGGCGGCGACCTTCGGCAAACTCCGGTGTTTCAGGGCTGCAGAGGGCTCGGGGATGAGCGGGGCTTCGTGGGAAGGGTATTGAGGTGAGGTGGGTGTGCTCTGGGGGGACAGAGAGCGAATGGGGAGGCCGAGGTGAGGGAGGGGCGAGGTTCACCCCTATCTAGGGTTTTCGGACATGGGGGTCGGCTGGGGTGACGTGGGGCACGGGCAGAGGCTGGCTAGGGCGGTGGAGAGTGGGGCAGAGGTGAGGTGGCCGTGGTGAGGTGTTCTGCCCAGTGAGGAGGGGGGAGTGAACTCCTATTGGGGGTGGAGTGTAAAGAGAGGTTTTGAGTGGTGGAGAGGGAGATGGAGGGGCTGACTTGTGGGGTCTTGCTGACTAGGATGGCCCCTTCTGTCCAGAGGTTAGGGAGATGAGAGAAGGGTCGAGTTAGGTGGGGTTTAGGGGCTGGTTTAGTTAGAAATGACCAAATGGTCATTAGTTAGACTAGGCTCTAAACTTCAGTGGTGTTAGTGCCAAAACAAAGTGTTAGCAAGCCACTAAAAGCATGACTCAAAACTACAAGCACTAACGAACAACAGGGAACCAAAACATACCAAAAGCCATTTCTGGTTTGCTTAACCTAAAGCTCTAGAAAAGCTAAGTTATAACAGACAAGAAGATCACTATTGCTAAAAACAAATTTAAAGGTTTTCATACAAGTGACACTAAAGGTTTTCAAACAAAGCTAGAGAGATAAAGAAACAACTAAAACAAATCAAGCAAGAAGTGCATAAAAATCAAACAAAAGTTTGAGTTAATTAGGAAAAATCTAAACTCACACCAAAATTTCTAAGTCCAAAAGTTGGGGTGTTAAGACCTTCCCCCCTTAGGAGAATCTCGTCCTCGAGATTCCGGAGTTGAAGAGGAAAGGAAACCAGGAAATTCCTTTTCCAGATAATCTTCACGCTCCCATGTGGCTTCTTCCTTTGAGTGATTGGTCCACTGGACCTTCAGAAACTTGATCTTCCGTCTACGGGTCACACGGATATCTTCGCTAGCACACGGAGTGGTCGTTCCCGGTAGGTGAGGTCATGGTTAAGGTCAATAGTGTGGTGATCCACCTCTTGATATGAGTGTGTAGCGCCAGGGACTTGCAGACATTTTCGGAGTAGGATACGTGGAATACGTCGTGAAACTCGGACAGGTGAGGGGTAAATCCAGCTGATAAGATACTTCTCCGCTTCGGCAGAGAACGTTGAAAGGACCGATGTAGCGGGGTGCAAGCTTTCCCCGGACGTGAAAACGTTGCATCCCTTTGAGTGGAGTAACACGCTGATACACCATGTCGCCGGTCTTGAAACATAAGTCACGCCTCTTGGAGTCGGCGTAACTTTTCTGCCTGGACTGAGCGGCTTTAAGACGGTCTCGGATTAGTTGAACTTGCTCTTCGGCCTCTCGCAGGGCATCGACTCCGAAAACTTGACTGTCCCCTGTTTGAGACCAGTTCAGGGGAGTACGGCATTTACGTCCGTACAGAGCTTCGAACGGGGCCATTTCAACTGGCTTGGTAACTGTTATTGTAGGAGAATTCAGCGAACGGCAGACAATCTCCCACTTGGATCCGTAAGCTAACACGCAGGCTCTAAGCATATCCTCAAGGATTTGATTGACTCTCTCCGTCTGTCCTCCGTCTGGGGGTGATAAGCGGTGCTGAAAAAGAGCTTGGTTCCTAACTCTTCATGAAGCTTGGTCCAGAAACGAGAGGTGAATTGGTTCCTCTATCGGATACGATCGTCTTGGGTATCCCATGGAGACTGACGATACGGGACATGTATAAATCGGCTAACTGGTCAGATCGGTATCTGGTGGTAACTGGAAGGAAATGTGCAACCTTGGTGAGTCGGTCCACAATGACCCAAATGGCATCGTGTCCTCGGTTGGACCGGGGTAACCCGTGATGAAGTCCATACCAACTTCATCCCACTTCCATTCGGGTATCTTGAGAGGTTGGAGTAATCCGGCGGGCCGTTGATGTTCGGCCTTGACTCTCTGACAGATGTCACAGTTCTGAACGAAGAATGCAATCTCTCGCTTCATGCCGTGCCACCAAAATTTCTCCTTGAGGTCCTGGTACATCTTGGTTCCACCGGGGTGGATGGAGTACAAAGTCTCGTGGGCTTCCTTCATAATCAGTTGTTTCAAGTGTGATCAGACGGTACGCAGATGCGGCCTTCATACCATAGAATGCCCTCGGGGTCAATGGTGAACCCGGGACCTCTTCCTTCGCCATTCTAAGCTTGATGCCTTCGATACTCTTGTGACCCTTCTGTGCTTTCTTGATCTGATCCCAAAGTGTTGGCTGCAACATGAGTTGATCCACGCTCCATAACTAACCACTTCAATTCCCATCTTGTCCAGCTCTTCCCAGAGGCTGGTTGCCGGGTCTTGATCATGGTGTTGAAAGAGCATGGCTGTCGACTAAGGGCATCGGCTACGACGTTGGCTTTTCCAGGGTGGTAATGGATGTCTAGGTCATAATCTTTTATGAGCTCTATCCATCTACGCTGCCTCATGTTCAACTCCCGTTGGGTGAAGATATACTTCAGGCTCTTGTGGTCAGTGTAGATGTCACAACGATTGCCCATCAGAAAATGGCGCCAGGCTTTGAGTGCGTGAACCACGGCAGCAAGTTCAAGGTCATGGGTGGGGTAATTCTGCTCGTGCTTGCGGAGCTGTCGCGAGGAATAGGAGATTACCTTGCCCTCTTGCATGAGGACACAACCTAGTCCAAGCTTGGAAGCGTCGCAATATACGACAAAATCCTTGGTCACATCAGGCATAGTCAGGATGGGTGCGGTGGTTAATCTCTTCTTCAGTTCTTGAAAACTCTCCTCACACTTGTCAGTCCACTCAAACTTCTTGTCCTTCTTCAGTAACTGGGTGAGGGGTTTGGCAATACTTGAGAATCCCTCGACAAACTTGCGGTAATACCCAGCCATTCCGAGGATAGATCTCACTTCGGTCTGGTTGGTGGGGGTCGGAAACTCAACTATGGCCTTGATATGAGAGGGATCAACGGCGATTCCTCCGGCAGTGATAACATGCCCAAGGAATGCCACTTCCTTCAGCCAAAATTGACATTTGCTAAACTTGGCATAGAGCTGGTGTTCACGAAGGGTGCCTAAAACCAATCTCAGGTGCTCTTCATGCTCTTCTTCTGACTTGGAGTAAATCAGGATGTCATCGATGAAAACCACTACGAATTTGTCCAGATAATCCATGAACACCTTATTCATGAGATTCATGAAGTAGGCCGGGGCATTGGTCAGGCCAAAGGTCATTACGGTCGACTCAAACAACCCGTAACGAGTGGTGAAGGCTGTCTTCGGATGTCGGTCTCTCTTACTTTCAGCTGGTGATAACCGGTGCGGAGATCGATCTTAGAAAAGACTCGAGCTCCATTGAGTTGATCAAACAGATCCTCAATCTTGGGCAGGGGTACTTGTTCTTGATGGTCACGTCGTTCAGCTTCCGGTAGTCCACACATAAGCGAGTGGTACCGTCTCTTTTATCCACGAAGATCACTGGAGATCCCCATGGTGAGGCACTGGGGCGAATCAGTCCTTTCCTAAGCATGTCATCCAATTGCTTCTTCAATTCCTCAACTCTTGGGGATTCATACGGTAAGGCTTCTGAGCTATGGGTCCAGTTCCAGGAACTAACTCAATGATGAACTCGATATCCCGATCAGGCGGCATACCGGGTAACTCTTCGGGAAACACATCAGGATACTCACAAACTATTGGCACCTCCTCCAAGGCAGGCTTAGCTATACTTTATGACAGTGCCCTAACAAGGAGTGCATTGAAGAGGTGTGCCAACCTCGTCTCCTTCTGGGCTGGTTAGAGTGATAGTCTTTGTGTTGCAATCTATGACTCCACGGTTCACTGCCATCCAATCCATTCCTAAACCACTTCTATACCTTGTTTTCCCAAAACCACAAGGTCAGCATGGAATCGGGCTCCCTGGATTTCTACGGGCACCTCTTTGCACGAAAGGCTAGACTTAGTGGTGGCTCCCGGAATTTGCACCAACATGGGTCGACTCATCAAAGTTGGGACCATCCCACTTTTCTTAACAAACGGTTCGGTAACAAACGAATGGGATGCTCCGGAATCAAACAAAACTGCAGCAGGTACGGAGTTGACAGGAAACGTACCCATCACTAGGTCAGGTGCCTCCTGGGCTTCTTCGGCGCTGATATGATTCAGGTGTCCCCTTGTCACGGTTCCAGGCTTCCTCGGGTACGGGGCCTTGCTTCCAGGGGTCGGACTGATCCCTGATTCATCTTGGTCGCATTGGGGCGATTGTCAGCTGGTTGCTTGGTGGGGCACTCCGAGAAATGCCCAGGTTGTCCACAGGCAAAGCAGCCTCCGGTGGGTCTTGGTGCTGGCGGCCGAGTGAAATTGAGACCAGGATTGTAGCCGCCTCCTGGGCGAGGGACAGGTGGGCGAGTGGGGTAACCGGACGAGGTGCATACGACTGAGGTCTTGATGGCTGATACGCAGTCGTGGCGGCTGATAGCAGGCCTAGGTGAAGGGTGAGGCGCAGGCGCTGGTTGTTGTTGTTGTTGCTGCCACTGCTACTGCCTTGCTGCATCATCTGGCGGCGCTTGCGGTTGTCATAAGATGCTTTACGCTTGTGCTCCATCATGATGGCGGCGTCAGCCAAAGATTCCAGATCATTGAATGGCATCACCACCAGGATGCACTGCATTTCATCATGCAGCCCGTTCAGGAACCTTTCCTTCCTTTTGTCCTCCGTGTCCACGTCGGCAGGTGCATACCTTGCCAAGGTGGTGAATTCCTCCAGATACTCACCCACTGACATACCCCTTGCTTTAGGCGCAGAAACTTCTCTCGCATAATGCTGACTTGACCTGATGGCACGTACCGCTTCTGAAACTTGGTCTTGAAAGCCTCCCAGGTCACAACTTCACCTTGAGGCAGTAGTGCCTTAACTGATTCCCACCATGCTCGGGCGGCACCTGAGAGGTAGTGAGTAGCATAGACCACCTTCTCATTGTCGCCAACATGGGCGACCTCTAGATTGTTCTCGATCGAGCGGATCCAGTCATCCGCGTCAAGTGGGTTCACCCTCTGAGAGAACACCGGGGGATTAGTGTTCTGGAAGTCTCGCAGCTTGGAACGGCCTTCCTCATTGCCATTGCCATTGCCATTGCCGCCATTGCCACCGTTAGGATTGACGGCAATCTGGGCCAGGTGCTGCAGTGTGGCGAGGTTCGCGTCCTCTCGGCACGAGCGGCCTCACGGTCCTCCATGAAGAGGCGCATCAGCTGGGCCATAGTGGGCTCGGGTGGTGGGGGTGGATCTCTCGCCATACTGAAGTTTAGAAAACGGCAGAATTAAAACTCCAAACAAATAATAAATAAAACATTTGAGGTAGAAAGAAAACATGCCAACCATGCAAACAGGAACATCATACAAATGCAGCAAGAACACATGTCACAAATGGGATAACTAGCTCGATAATAGGGTCTCGATACGACTCACATGAGTTCACAAATACAAAGTCTAACACAACAATCGCCTTACAACCATCAAGGCTACCACATACTAATGACAACAAGGTCACTCGATCGCAACATAACAAGCTCGCGACAGGGTGATCCTAACTCAAAAGAACTACTCGAAGTAGCTACTCGTCCGCGGCAGCGACGTCAGGTGAAGTGAGTGCGTCGCCGTCGTAAGGGGGCTCGTCGGGGTCCTCCTCCTGGACAGAACTAGCTCCGAGTCCGCGTCGGTGTCGTCGCGAAGGTCGTCGTCCTCCTGCTCGCTCTCCGGCTCCATGTCCATATCCTCCATCGGGTCCTCGTCATCGGGCAGGAGATCGTCGTTCTCCTTGCGCAACTCCTCAAGCTCCTCCTCTAGCTCGGCGATCCGGGTGTCACGTAGCTGAATGGTCGCCTCAAGATCATCAACCCTACGCGTGAGGTTGAGCTGCCAGTACCGGGCGGTCTTGAAACGGGCCTCGAAGCGACGGGTCTCCTTCCGCTCCTTCCCGCGCGGGTACGGGACCTCGTCAGGCGCTCCTCAGTGGCCTTGAGCTTCTCCTCTGCAATCTTCAGCTTGTCCAGTGCTCCGTGAGCTGGGCCTCCACAGCCTCGGTGTCCTGCTCGGCCTCCGTAACGCGGTTCTCCGCGTCGACGTACTGCATACGGCGAAGGTCGCTCTCCATACGGCTGTGGATCAGCCGATCCTGAGTGTGCTCCAGGAGGATCCCCAAGTCCTCCACGTGCAGCCCAAAGATGGGGTGGGGGCGCAGGGCATAGAGTGGCCCTGGTCGTCGCGCCTCTCGAAGTACTCGAAGCGGGTGCCGACTAACTCGGCGCTGTGGAAGTGCACCAAGCGAGCGAGAGCCCGCTGCAGGACGGTCGCAGTAGCTGCGGTCTGGGTGGGCTCGATGGCCTCCACGGTCAGCTCCTCCGCAAACGGTGGCACAAGAGGGCCTCGAAGGGTGCACCTCACCCTCCAGGACATCTCCCCGTCGACCAACGGCAGAGCGCGTCCTCCACGCAACTCAGGAAGTGGGCGCCCCAAAAGCCTGGTCAAAGCAAGCAGCTCGGTCTGGAACAGTGGCGTCGCTCCCGGGGTAGGTATCGCCCCCAACTGGATACTCGTCGTAAACCCGTCGGCCATCTACACAAAATTTTAAATGAAGGTTTAATTAGTGATCGGTGTGCAAAATTTTAAGTAGCAACAAGTAAAACAATTTATGCAAGTAAAGTTACTTATAAAAGTTAAAATAGAGGGGAGAGGATACAGCAGTATATTCCGCAAGTTTAAACACCTCTCCTGAGTTTTTAAGGAATAAACAGTTTTGCGTGACGTCGACGCCAACCTAGCTAAAGTCTCCTAAGGTCAACGATGGCTCTGATACCAAGTCTGTAAGGACCCCTCAGACCACCGGTCCGAGAAGCCCACGTTATGTAAAACTAGTCATTAACCCATGCGCGGCACGGGCTAGCTCGTTTGAAAATGAATTGTGAAATTGATAGAAATTACACTTAGTAATCTACATCACACCATGCGAAGAGTGAATATCAGTTGGATAATTGTGTCCTAAACCTGCAAGTATTGCATCGGATATTCATAGTATAAGCACCATATATCTTGACGCGTACATACACATAAAAAGAAATGCCGGAGTATTCATCGTCTCTATTTATCTAAGAAAAACTAATCAATTTCATGTTATGCTCATATAGTGGGAAACTATTCCAATAACATAGAAAGAAAGCAAATAGGCAAGAAAACTTATAGTTAAATGTGATTTAATGAAATCTTTTAGAAAATAACCATAATGTAAACACATACAAAAATAAGCCTTTCCATTATCAAGGAGAGTTTCCAGCAAGATATTATATTGGACAGTGATTGGATCCTTTTTTGTATGAAAAAATAGCTGCGTTTGAATCTTTCTTCCCGTGGTTATTCAACTACTTAACTTTCCTTTATGTTTAGGGTTATGTTGATATGATTTTTTTTTACCAAGTCAAACCAAGCAATCTTCAGTCATCTAACCATATATAAATTTCCGTAGTTATGAGCTAAGTGTATGTAGGAGAATAGCTTTAGGAAATCAAGCACCTCACTTATAGTAAGCATCAATGGTAAATATTTTAGTTCTAACAACATTGTCATTGATGATAAGCTTAAATTTTTTTAAACTTGCTACTGTAACACATTAAATCACTCCCTCCTATCATCTGATATGAAGCATCCAAAGAGAATGTTTAATTGTTTCTCTCTTTTGAGATAGTGAAAGAGTACGTACCATATGTCACCAAAATCATGTGTTTATCATATTCCTCAAACATCTAATTCCGGCGGTCTGAGGGGGCCTTTCATATTTTGAAAAACTCTTATATAAATTTTTCTATGGCGCAATCAATTAAATTAACATGTGGATTAATGTATATGAATTACAAACACCACGCAGATCTACCTGTTGACTGAATGCAGACCCGCAAAATGGATTAGCATTTTGTATCTTTTGCCTAGCCGAGTAGGGCTAAACATGTAATAGCTGGTTTTAATGACAATGAGGTTGGCATAGACATGGTAAAATAAGTTACCTCTATTATAGCCTCTTTCCTCGCAGGAAACCACAAAAATCATGAGACGATCCAAGATATTATGTGTTAGGCACTGGAGGGAGGGCAGCTCTTGTAGGAGATTTTTGGCCATCAGGTCTACGGGAATAACATCTAAGGAAATAATATTAAGAAAACAAATATGAAACTTCTTATACCAACAGTGATTGTTAAAACGAATACGGATGGTTTATAGTTTGTGGGCATCGAATTAATTAGAACATAGCGCAAACAGTATAAAAGGTAAAATGAAACAAACTGAAACAAACTGAACACTTTAAAATTACCAATATTACAAAAATAACTTATTACTACACCATTTTCAATCATGTAAAACCAACATGCCTCCTTTCATGTAAGACCTGCAGACACGATATTAGAGATGTGCATTATAAACATGATAGAATTTCACTAACGGTTCAGTTCTCCAAATTTTGTCATCGTAATTATAACCACAGATGGGTAAATCATTTAAAGTTGTAGTTTGCCACTAAAATCGAAGATACTCCGGCGGTTAAAAACGGATTCACCAATAGTCCACCCAAATGTAGTTCTAAAAAAAACCTTGTAATTCCTAATTTTCATGCGCTGGTTTAATTGACATAAAATTTAAGTGATTTATCTAGCCGGTGAGTTTTTTTATAATAGCAAATTAACTGTTCACGGTTCACGCATATACTCCATACGGTTGGTACTGTACATTTTGTCTTGTTAGAGTAATTAATCTAGCTAACTTGTTATCACAACTCAACATTAGTCCATCCCGATTGACTTCCAGATGCAATGTACTCCGTACGGTTGGTACTGTACATTTGTCTTGTCAAAGTAATTGGGACAGGTACTGAAGAAATATATATGATTAAGAAAAATTGAACAGGGAATTTAAGTACAGGGAATTACTTGCATGTTGACTGGCATATGAGCGACATGCTACGAATACGAATGACACATGATCATCAGCTGCACCATGTAGGTCGGCAGCCTGGACGGCGATGGACGCCAAATCTAGTCAAACTGATCCCAGTTCACCCTCTTCCTCTCCGTGCATCAATCATCGCTGGGTAGATTCATCTGTTTGACTGAAATTAGAAGCTGGCTTGCAGTCTGGCAACAACGCAGAAGCGTGCCAGTGCATTAATCAGCGTGGGATGGTTTCATCTACTACTTGAATGGAATTAATTGTTGTCTTGCTTGCAGTCCGGCCACAACCTGGAAGTGAAGGGATTCAAAACTACTATTGGAGACGATCTGGATTAGAGAGAGAGCAGTAGAGAATCGATTGGATCATCGAGTCATACCTTTTTCTGTTAGATCAATCCGATGGAACATTGAAGCTGAGGATCACGGAGAGGAGACGCGCCTCCGTGGCCAGCTTTGCAAAGGACGCAATTGGCGATATATAGTGCAGCTCATAGATTGCACAGATTAATCAATTGGAGGCAGTTCAGTACGTGCATACCTCTCCATGGCTGCACTATCAAAATCGGCTATACTCCCTGGATGGAGGAGAACGCGAGAATTTTTTGACACGCAAGGATATAATCTTTGTTTATTAGAATAAGAAAACGATCAGATTACGGATGTGTACGCTTCTAGGACTCTTACCGCCCCCAACTTACGATCTTCAAATCCTATGCGTAGATTTTTCATCTTACGGTTATTTTTTATGTTTCCTTGAGGATTAACGTGGTGCTTCCGTTGGTGCCTCTAATTAGTAAATATAAGATAGATCACGATCCCAATGATCAGTGCATCGCAATCACATAACCAACATGGTATCAAGAGTTACATCATTCAAGTCGTACGATAAAAGTCTTACAACATAGATGGTCACATGACCAAGTCTGCAAATCATCGTCGCGCAGGACGGAATTAACTACGATACAGCGGAAGCTCGTGGTTAGCGTCGGCCCTCGTCTCCAACGGACGCAACCCCACAAGTGCAGTTGACCGGTGACAGCTAAGCGGCGTAGTCGTCGACGTACTCTTCCTCCTCAGCATAGGCCTCCTCGTAGAAATCTGACATTTGAATATCCAGGGACACAGCCATGATACAATTACGTACTCGCAAGACCACCACCAGACTTAAGTTTTCATGATAATGCGATAAAAGCCTTTTCGAAAACTGGGATAGCTGCTATATACGACTATAGGGCATAATTTTCGCAAACGATGCTTTTAGACATAGAGAATACAACATCTCTATATCTTTGTGAAAAAGACATTTGGAGATATAAATCTCCTTCTTTCGGAAATGGCAGAAAACATTTCCACGTTCGAAAACACTTTGTAAAGCTTCCTTCAAAACACTAGGATAGGGATGCCCCTTTTTCCTTTCCGAGTTCCGACTGGTTGACTCCCCGAGACCAACCATCTTCTCCCAAAATCCGTACCTCCCAGGTACCTCCTTGATGTCTCCTTTCTCCTTTGCCGAAAACAGTTTCTTTTTAAAACATAAAATGCCCATACGCCTAGATCGGGGGCCTTTCCAACCGTCCATGACCGAGGACTCGGCTATTCGAATAGATTTACACTCTGCAGAGGTGGTACACTTTCACCACAAGATTCGGATGGTCTGCCGTGGATCAAACACGGACTGTACGGAGACAGCATGCACACATCAGACGGCCGATCCTAACTTCCACTATGTCAGTGCTAGTATAAGAATATCCTCTTCGAGTGGGTTTGTTCTCCCCGGCACCGAGTGAGCTAGCCGTATCGATCCGGTTTCCCTAGTCTCACACCGCCATGACAGGAGACCCACCGTTGCTTCCCGGTGGCACACGAAGTCCACACTTTGTATGCCCATATCCAGCATTCGGTTCTAGGGACTCTAACCCCTTCTAGCCAATTGAGGAGTATTCGAATACTAACACCAACAAGCTTCCGCTAAGCCCGTGCCCATTTTGGGGTAATGTGGTTGTACGGGTTAATTGTTCGGCGACCGCTAAGGCTATACTTTGTTTTCAAAAACACCTCCACCTCCGACTGCTCCCAGCAGCTCGGGTTTTCGTAATCATCTCCGACTGCTCCCAGCAACTCGGGTTTTTCGTAAACCTCTCCGATTGCTCCAGCAATTCGGTTTTCGTAAACATCTCCGATTGCTCCCAGCAACTCAGGTTTTATAAAACACTTTCTCGCCGATTGCTCCCAGCAACTCGGGTTTTTCCTTTGAAAACTTGTTAACAAAAACCAGGCTCCCAATCCTATAATTTTGAGATAAGAATATAAGGATATACTACAAGAAAATATAATTTTCTTGATAGCACCTTCAGTAGAATGCTTCTCAAGTAAAGACTTATTCTTATAAAACCTATTATATACTAGTAGATATCTTTTGGCCAAACAATATTTTGTAAAATAGTTTTTGGGTGGCAAGATGCCACAAAAGAAATAAAACATGCATTATTTTATTTTGAAAAACACATGCTTTGTACAAATAATAGGAGTTCAATAGGGTTGAGGTGGCTGCCTTGCCCAGCAAAGTGTCCCTGGTACTGTTCTTCCTCGAAGACAGGTTCAGTTCCCTCGTACTGCTCCTCCTCTTGCGGTTCTATCGTACCGGAAAAAAAATTAAACGCAACTACCGTTAATTCTAAGAAGCGGGTTGACAACAATCTAAAAGGTTTAAACCAAACAGCAAGCATTTCATTACATAAACACCCTCTGGATAAAACATCTACCACAACCCAAACAAAAACAATTAAAGGCAAACAATTATAATGGAGCTTTGTTAGAAGAAAAGTTGCTGTTTTGGGGAAACAATCCCCAAGACCTACAATAATGCTCCTAAAAATATATCCTTCTACCACAGTACACCTAACCATCATATCAAGCCATAGAAATTGGATTTGCATCAATAGCTACCACCAAACAAGAATTAAAAATCCTACAAAGGCTAATGGTCTCAAAATCAAAAGGAGTAGAACTCCAGTTCTAGGAATCTCCTGCATGCAAGGTTAAATCCTATGGAAAAGTATTGATTTTAGCTTTCTGTAGAAATTGGATTCACCTAAAAAGGACATTCCTAGCTCCTGCTAAAAATAAAACACTAGAAAATACATTTTCCACATGATTTAATGCCATGCAAAATATAATAAATATTTTTGAGCAAACCCACTTCTGCATGTTTAAGAAAACATCACAGCACCCTCTAAAAATACTCCTAAGCAACATGCATGTACAGATCTAACACCAACTAATTAATCTAAGCACACAAATTAACAGAACAGAAATAAACAAAACTGCAGCTAAAAAAAAAGGATCGGGCAACATGGGCCAGCGCTGGCCGGTCCAGCGCGGATCTGGCGCGCGAGGGAGCTGGGCCGGCCCAACTGCGCTTCAGCGCAGCACAACGCGCGCGGAAACCAGCCCGCGCGCGGGATTCAAACACGGCCGTTGATCTTGCGATCAACGGCTCGTGGCCGTCGTCTTCGACGCGCATGCGCGCATGCAGCCGGCGAGAGGGAAATGGCGCGGTGGCGGCCTGCTCACCTAGGGGCGATGCATGCAGCGTCTGAGGGTTGCAGACGGCGGAGGGGGTCGAGGGAGAGGGTCGGAAGTGGACGGCGTCAGCTGGGTGGCCGGAGTTCATGGCGGCGGCGGCGACGTCCTTCTCAGGTCGAGGTCGAGCACGGCGTCAACGGGCAACTGGACAAAATAAAAGGGTGGGGAGTGAGCTTAGGCAGAGGGGAGTCCAGAAGGCCAAAAATGGCGAAGAATGGGAAGAGAGTCGAGGGCTACAGCCGCGTTTGCCGGCGGCGACCTTCGGCAAACTCCGTGTTTCAGGGCTGCAGAGGGCTCGGGGATGAGCGGGGCTTCGTGGGAAGGGTATTGAGGTGAGGTGGGTGTGCTCTGGGGGATAGAGAGCGAATGGGGAGGCCGAGGTGAGGGAGGGGCGAGGTTCACCCCTATCTAGGGTTTTCGGACATGGGGGTCGGCTGGGGTGACGTGGGCACGGCAGAGGCTGGCTAGGCGGTGGAGAGTGGGGCAGAGGTGAGGTGGCCGTGGTGAGGTGTTCTGCCCAGTGAGGAGGGGGAGTGAACTCCTATTGGGGTGGAGTGTAAAGAGAGGTTTTGAGTGGTGGAGAGGAGAGGAGGGGCTGGCTTGTGGGGTCTTGCTGACTAGGAAGGCCCCTTCTGTCCAGAGGTTAGGAGATGAGAAGGGTCGAGTTAGGTGGGGTTTAGGGCTGGTTTAGTTAGAAATGACCAAATGGTCATTAGTTAGACTAGGCTCTAAACTTCAGTGGTGTTAGTGCCAAAACAAAGTGTTAGCAAGCCACTAAAAGCATGACTCAAAACTACAAGCACTAACGAACAACAGGGAACCAAAACATACCAAAGCCATTTCTGGTTTGCTTAACCTAAAGCTCTAGAAAAGCTAAGTTATAACAGACAAGAAGATCACTATGCTAAAAACAAATTTTAAAGGTTTTCATACAAGTGACACTAAAGGTTTCAAACAAAGCTAGAGAGATAAAAGAAACAACTAAAACAAATCAAGCAAGAAGTGGCATAAAAATCAAACAAAAGTTTGAGTTAATTAGGAAAAATCTAAACTCACACCAAAATTTCTAAGTCCAAAAGTTGGGGTGTTATAACTAACCTATTAACAAGATGCCACAGTGCCAGTTCCCTGTTTTCTGCTGTTTTTGGTTTCAGAAAGTTACTTCTGGAAATATTCTCGGAATTGCACGAAACAAAAGGCCAGGTCCCTATTTTTCCAGCACGTACACGGAGTCCGAAGGAGAGACGAAGAGAGCCACGAGGTGGCCAAACCACCAGGGCGGTGGGCCCAGCCGCGCCGCCAGGTGGTTTGGGCCCCTCGGGGGTCCGCCGACATCGCCCCTTCGCCTATTTATTCCCCGAGACGCGAAAACCCTAAAACACCGAGCCTTTCATCCAGAACATATTCGCTGCCGCCGCCGTCGTCAACCCTAACTCGGGGGGTTTCTGAAGCTCTTCCCGGCACCCTGCCGGAGAGGGGAATCATCACCGGAGGGCTCTACATCGCCATGCCCGCCTCCGGAGTGATGCGTGAGTAGTTCATCCTTGGACTATGGGTCCATAGCAGTAGCTAGATGGTTGTCTTCTCCACTTGTGCCATCATGTTTAGATCTTGTGAGCTGCCTATCATGATCAAGATCATCTTATTGTAATGCTACATGTTGTGTTTGCTGGGATCTGACTTATATTGATACCTATGTGGAGCTGAATATTATATTATCATGTCTATGTCATTTGTGATCTTGCATGCTCTCCGTTACTTGTTGAAGCCTTGGCCACGTGAATACTTGTAACTCCAAGAGGGGGTATTTATGCATGATAGTTGGGTTCAACCTCTATTTAACCTGGGATAGTGACAGCAAGTTCTAAGGTTGTAGATGTGTTGTTGCCACTAGGGGTAAAACAGCAATGCTTTATTCAAGGATGAATGTATTGTTTACATTACGCACATTACTTAATGCAATTGTCTGTTGCTTGCAACTTAATACTGGAAGGGGTACGGATGTTAACCGGAAAGTGGACTATTTAGGCATAGATGCATGCTGGATAGCGGTCTATGTACTTTGTCGTAATGCCCAAATGAATCTCATAGTAGACACCACAGCTCACACATGCATGTTATATGCACTTATCAATTGTCAATTGCCCAGCTGTAATTTGTTTACCCAGCATGTTAGTTATCTTATTGGAGAGACACCACTAGTGAACTGTGGACCCCGGTCCATTCTTTTACATCTGAAATACAATCTACTGCAATCATTGTTCTCTACTGTTTTATGCAAACAAACATCATTTTCCATTCGATACGTTTAACCCTTTGTTTTCAGCAAGCCGGTGAGATTGACAACCTCACTGTTAAGTTGGGGCAAAGTAATTTGGTTGTGTTGTGCAGGTTCCACGTTGGCACCGGAATCCCTGGTGTTGCGCCGCACTACACTCCTTCACCAACACCTTCGAAGCAAACCTCGTTTTCCTACTGGTTCGATTAAACCTTGGTTTCATACTGAGGGAAAACTTACTGCTGCACTCATCATACCTTCCTCTTGGGGTTCCCAACTGACGTGTGACGTACAAGCATTGTTTCTGGCACTATTAACCTAGAGCCACCAACACGTTTTCTGGCGCCGTTGCCGGGGAAAACAGAATTGCTTCTGCAAGGGGAGTCTCTCACACCCAATCTCTTTACTTTGTTATTTGTCTTGCTTAGTTTATTTTTATTTATCTTGTTTGCTCTCTTTATCAAAAACACAAAAAAATTAGTTACTTGCATCTAGTTTATTTTCTGTTTAGTTTTTATTATTTCATCATGCTCTCCCTAAGTACACTTTAAAAGAAATATCTGTGGGTAGTGGGTCTATCATTGGAAGAGACAACATTGAAGAATTTTTTAGTCATGTTAGCAAGCTGAAAGATTTTGAAGATAGATCCTTGGTAGAACTTGCCCCTAATTATGAAATTGCTGCTGCCTCCTTAGTCCACATGCTTGAAGCTAGGTTTGTTAACCTTAACCCTATAATGCAGCATATGTTTCTTAGACTTCATGATATGGAAGAGGGGGAAAAGAAGGATTTTGTTTTAGAAACCCTTCTCAAAGAATTTGGAGATGTAGCTAGTGAAGCTAGAAAAGTTTTTATGCGATATAGGATGCTTGGTTATTACATTGATATCGCCAATATACTTGAAAAATTAGAGAAGGAAAGATCCAAGTACACTAAAGAAACTAGTTATGAAGGAGAGAATAAAATACCAATTCCTTTTAAGATTGCAGGAATGCATGAGGCACTAGAAAAGAACTTTAATTGGATTGTGCCTGAAAATTTATTTGATGAGGATAGTTTACCTAAAAGTAATGAAAGGGGAGTTTCTGAAACTTACATAGATAAAGTGCAATGCATCGTTGAGAAAACTTCTAAACTCTCCGTTGATGCTTCTTCTCTTGACAACACTTGATTTTCACTTTCTGCGCCTAGCTGAAAGGCGTTAAAGAAAAGCGCTTATGGGAGACAACCCATCGTTTTTATTTGCTGTTATTTTTGTTTTCTTTGAGTCAAGGAGTTTTGTTACTTCTGTAGCAACTCCTTTGTATCTTTATTTTATCGCAATGTTGTGCCAAGTAAAGTTCTATATTGAAAGTTGATGCAAGATTTGGATTTCTGCGCAGTGACAGATTTTTAGCTGTCACGGATTTGAGCTTATCTCCCTGTAGAAAATTCAAAAAATTCTGAGAAAAATCACGCATATTCCTGAGATATGTACGCAACTTTCATTATTTTAGGCCAGATCCATCTGAGCAACTTAAGTGCCTCGAAAAAATTCGTCATTCCAGACTGTTCTGTTTTTGACAGATTCTGCCTTTTGTTTTGCATTCGCTCTTTTACTGTGTTTGTGTGGATTTCTTTGCTCCACAAAGCATTGGTGGCTGTAGCTAATGTCCAGAAGCTTTGGGATTGATTGTATCATTACAGAATATGAGAATTTTTGATTATGCACTAACCCTCTAATGAGAACTGTCTTGAGTTTGGTGTGAAGGAAGTTTTCAAGGATCAAGCGAGAAGGGTGATATTATGTGATCAAGAAGAGTGAAAAGCCTAAGCTTGGGGATGCCCCCGTGGTTCATCCCAACCATATTCAGAGAGACTCAAGCGTCTAAGCTTGGGGATGCCCAAGGCATCCCCTTCTTCATCAACAAACTTATCAGGTCATCTCTAGTGAAACTATATTTTAATTCTTTCACATCTTATGCGCTTTACTTGGAGCGTCTGTGTGTTTTTATTTTTGTTTTTGTTTGAATAAATTCGGATCCTAGCAATCCTTGTGTGGGAGAGAGACACGCTCCGCTTTTTCATGTGAATACTCATGTTCTTCACTTATATTTGTTGAGTATTCTTAACTAGCTACTGCAGTGCTTTTAGCTCCTGTTTTTCATGCATCTCTTCGAGCTGTTAGCACTTGTTTATAAATACTCTCTTGCTGCATTATATTATCATTTGGAGAGTTTATGTTTAAATAAATTATTGGTGTTTGTTTGGAAGAAAGAAAATGCTACATGTAGTAGTTGGTATTGGAAAAGACATATGCATTCTTGTAGATCATTGTCTTGTTTTGATTTGATGCTTTGCAATTGTTTTGAGCTCTCAAGTAGATCATGTTTAAGCTCTTGCATCATGTAGTTAAAGCCTAGTAGTGGAGAACTACCGTAGAGCTTGTTGAGACTTGGGATGCATATTTGTTCTCTCTAAGGTCTAGATATTTTCTGGTAAAATGTTTGAGCAACAAGGAAGACAGTGTAGAGTCTTATAATACTTGCAATATGTTTTTATGTGATTCTTGCTGTACCGGTTTATACTTGTGTTTGCTTCAAACAACCTTGCTAGCCTAAACTCTGTACTGAGAGGGAATGCTTCTCGTGCATCCAAAACTTGAGCCAAAACCCATGCCATTTGTGTCCACCATACCTACCTACTATGTGGTATTTCCTGCCATTCCAAGTAAATATTTCATGTGCTACCTTTAAACTATTCAAAACTTTATTACTCCTTATTTGTGTCAATGTTTTATAGCTCATGAGGAAGTATGTGGTGTTTTATCTTTCAATCTTGTCATTTACTTCTGACAGACTTTCACCTGGACTAGTGGCATATACATCCGCTTATCCAATAATTTGCAAAAAGAGCTGGCAACGGGGTGCCCAGCCCCAATTAATTACAACTTTCATTAATAATTCTCTTCACATGTTTTGCCCTGATTTATCAGTAAGCAACTTAATTTTGCAATAGACACTCCTCCATGGTATGTGAATGTTGGAAGGCACCCGAGGATTCGGTTAGCCATGGCTTGTGTAAGCAAAAGGTTGGGAGGAGTGTCATCTATAAAGAAACTAAAATACATGTGTAAACAAAAGAGAAGAGGGATGATCTACCTTGCTGGTAGAATAACGTCCTTCATGGGAGCCGCTCTTTGAAAGTCTGGTTGACAAGGGGGTTAGAGTGCCCACTACCATTCGTTGACAACAACAAACACCTCTCAAATACTTATTTTGTGCTCTCTATATGCTTTCGAAAACTTAAAAAGCTCTAGCACATGATTTAATCCCTGCTTCCCTCTGCGAAGGGCCTATCTTTTACTTTATGTTGAGTCAGTTTACCTACTCCTTTCTATCTTAGAAGCAAACACTTGTGTCAACTTTGTGTGCATTGATTCTTACATATTTACTTATTGCACTTGTTATATTGCTTTATGTTGACAACTATCCATGAGATATACATGTTACAAGTTGAAAGCAAATGCTGAAACTTAATCATCCTTTGTGTTGCTTCAATGCCTTTTACTTTGAATCTATTGCTTTATGAGTTACCTCTTATGCAAAACTTTTTGATGCTTGTCTTGAAAGTACTATTCATGAAAAGTTTTTGCTTATATGATTCATTGTTTACTCTTTATCTATTTGTTAGCAAACTATAGATCATTGCTTTGAGTCACTTCATTCATGACATGAGCCTTGCAATATATTGATCAAGATTGTGTGAAAGCATGTCTCCTCAGAAATTATTTGTTGTTATCGTTTTACCTACTCGAGGACGAGTAGAACTAAGCTTGGGGATGCTTGATACGTCTCCAACGTATCCATAATTTCTGCTGTTCCATGCTTATATTATACCATTTGCTACATGTTTTATATACACTTCGTATCACTTTTATGCATTTTCTGGGACTAACCTATTAACAAGATGCCACAGTGCCAGTTCCCTGTTTTCTGCTGTTTTTGGTTTCAGAAAGTTACTTCTGGAAATATTCTCGGAATTGCACGAAACAAAAGGCCAGTCCCTATTTTTCCAGCACGTACACGGAGTCCGAAGGAGAGACGAAGAGAGCCACGAGGTGGCCAAACCACCAGGCGCGGGTGGGCCCAGCCCGCCGCCAGGTGGTTTGGGCCCCTCGGGGGTCCGCCGACATCGCCCCTTCGCCTATTTATTCCCCGAGACGCGAAAACCCTAAAACACCGAGCCTTTCATCCAGAACATATTCGCTGCCGCCGCCGTCGTCAACCCTAACTCGGGGGGTTCTGAAGCTCTTCCCGGCACCCTGCCGGAGAGGGGAATCATCACCGGAGGGCTCTACATCGCCATGCCCGCCTCCGGAGTGATGCGTGAGTAGTTCATCCTTGGACTATGGGTCCATAGCAGTAGCTAGATGGTTGTCTTCTCCACTTGTGCCATCATGTTTAGATCTTGTGAGCTGCCTATCATGATCAAGATCATCTTATTGTAATGCTACATGTTGTGTTTGCTGGGATCTGACTTATATTGATACCTATGTGGAGCTGAATATTATATTATCATGTCTATGTCATTTGTGATCTTGCATGCTCTCCGTTACTTGTTGAAGCCTTGGCCACGTGAATACTTGTAACTCCAAGAGGGGGTATTTATGCATGATAGTTGGGTTCAACCTCTATTTAACCTGGGATAGTGACAGCAAGTTCTAAGGTTGTAGATGTGTTGTTGCCACTAGGGGTAAAACAGCAATGCTTTATTCAAGGATGAATGTATTGTTTACATTACGCACATTACTTAATGCAATTGTCTGTTGCTTGCAACTTAATACTGGAAGGGGTACGGATGTTAACCGGAAAGTGGACTATTTAGGCATAGATGCATGCTGGATAGCGGTCTATGTACTTTGTCGTAATGCCCAAATGAATCTCATAGTAGACACCACAGCTCACACATGCATGTTATATGCACTTATCAATTGTCAATTGCCCAGCTGTAATTTGTTTACCCAGCATGTTAGTTATCTTATTGGAGAGACACCACTAGTGAACTGTGGACCCCGGTCCATTCTTTTACATCTGAAATACAATCTACTGCAATCATTGTTCTCTACTGTTTTATGCAAACAAACATCATTTCCATTCGATACGTTTAACCCTTTGTTTTCAGCAAGCCGGTGAGATTGACAACCTCACTGTTAAGTTGGGGCAAAGTAATTTGATTGTGTTGTGCAGGTTCCACGTTGGCACCGGAATCCCTGGTGTTGCGCCGCACTACACTCCTTCACCAACACCTTCGAAGCAAACCTCGTTTTCCTACTGGTTCGATTAAACCTTGGTTTCATACTGAGGGAAAACTTACTGCTGCACTCATCATACCTTCCTCTTGGGGTTCCCAACTGACGTGTGACGTACAAGCATTGTTTCTGGCACTATTACCTAGAGCCACCAAGATGGCGGAGAGGCAGCGCCGTGGCGCAGGGCGGCGGCGCGGAGAGCCCCTTCCCCGCCGCCGGCATCATGGGGGAGCGCCGCCCTTAGCCTCCCTCCTTCATGGATTCTTGGGAGCCTCCCCCATGGAGATGGGATCCATGGGAGAGGCAAAACGTGGCTTTTGGTGGCTGCAATTCGTGGGTGGAGGAGTCCTCCACGAGTTAGGTTTCCTCCCTTTATATAGCTTCTCGGATTCCTGTCATCCCATCTAGGGTTGCAGTAAATCGGCTTATCTCGGCCGTCCGGACTCGGAATCAGGCGAATTTTATGTCTAGAACGGTCGGCGGAAAATTTCCTGCAACATTGTCTTCGGCGAGATTTCCGTTTGACGCCGTCTTTGACCCGTAACGTGACAATCTTTAAAAATAATTTTCAGACAGATTTCAGGAAAGTCCCAATTCGACTCCAACAAGGTTTCCTCTTGTATTTTTGATAATTCCTACACATCAAAGAGTAAAACAAGAACATTGTGCACTTTTCTAACTATTAATAGGTTAGTCCAAATAAATCATAGAATTAATATAAAAACAAGTGCCAAAGGCATACTATTAGAATGAAACAATCAAAAATTATAGATACGTTTTGGGCGTATCACAGCTCCAAGCAAGTCACCATCGGATCCGGCTTAGATGACAAGTAGGAAAGCGCGCTCGTCGAGTTCCTCCGTGAGAATCAGGACATCTTGCATGGTCGTCAGCCGACATGCCGGGTGTACCAAGGGAACTTGCCAAGCACTCTCTTAATGTCTACAAAGGAGCCAAGCCAGTGAAGTAAGGAATAAGACGCTACGTGAAGAGAAGAGGAAGGCAATAGGGAAGGAGATCATCAAGTTGTAAGAAGCTAAGTTCATTAGGGAGTAGTACACACTGATTGGTTGGCAAATCCTGTACTGGTTCCAAAACCCAATAAGGAAATGAGAATGTGCATTGATTATACCGGTTTGAACAGGTGCTGTCCTAAGGACCACTTCGCTTTACCACGTATAGATCAGGTCATAGACTCCACAGCCGGCTCAGAGCTGTTGTGCTTTTTGGATGCGTACTCCGGGTACCACTAAATTAAAATGCGAGAATCCGACCAACTCAAAACATCGTTTACTACGCCCTACGGGACCTTCTGCTACATCACGATGCCCTTCGGCCAAAAAATGTCGGCGCGACGTATCAGCGATGTATGCAAATATGCCTTCATGAGCAGATTGGCCGCAATGTTCACGTCTATGTAGACGACATTGCCGTCATGTCTAAGAAAAAGGCAGATTTGCTTGACGACTTGCGAGAAACCTTTGCAGCCTCCGGGTGTATAAAATGAAACTCAACCCAAAAAGTGCGTTTTTGGGGTTCCTGCCGGCAAATTGCTTGGCTTTATCGTTTCCGAACGAGGAATAGAGGTCAACCCGAAAAAAATCAAGGCAATTCTCAACATATCCAGGCCTAAGGACCTGAAGGACGTGCAACGCCTTGCCGACTCGGCGATGATGCATGTAAAATGCATACATGAACTTTACATTTTATTACATGTTATTCCATGTTATTTGCATCATATAAGGGTTATATTCATGATTTATATTGAGTTTTGGGGATAATTAACAATTTCCCCATTTTTCTGGAATTAACCCTGCACTGTCAGAAAACCCCTTTTTCTATATTTTTACGTTTCAGGCGACCAAATCACGTCATAATGACCTGACATTTTACGGGGATCACTTTTTTGGAAGGAACGAAACGTAGGCGCAAAGAAACGAAGAAACGGAGACCAAAAGGCCGAAAGAGGTGGCCCACGCGGCCAGATTCCCTGACCGCGTGGGACCCACCAAAATGGCCCTCGGGCCTCCGCTGCCGTCGATCCTTCTTCCCGAAGCTTCGTCTTGACCTAATAACGACTATATATAGACCCCCCAGGGCTTTCGCGAAGGAGAGCGCCGCCGAAACATAGAAACCACGAAACAGAGACCTGGAGCTGAAGATTGGAGGGGGAAAACTCCGGCGGGGCGCTGCCGGCGTGGTCTCCTTCTCCTCCAACAACATCTCCACCGACACCATGATGAAGAGGGAGTGGTCCACCCCTGGACTATGGGTTTGTGGAAGTAACTTATGTATCTCTCCTCTCTATGAGCTTCACTAATTAGTACCGTATGAGCTGCTGAACATGATTACGGTCATCTATGTAATTCCTTTGTGGTGGATCTTTATTATGAGTTAATACATGTTTGAGATTGCAATGGTTTTGTTTCAGTTATGAAACTAGATGCATATTATGTACCCCGTTCTTATTTACTTGTCATGATCAAACATGTTTATGAGAGCATGTGAGAGGGAACATGTGCATTAGTTGGAGTAACGGGGGTGGCTAGTGCAGTGAACGTGACAGATAGTTCTGCGATCCACTTGGGTTTTCTACCTTACTTTGTTGCCTCACTAGGGATAAACAAAAATACCATGCTACCGGAGAGTGGATGTGACCTTGGCCACTATGAACTTATTGCTATGCTCTGATTTATCTTAATTACTAAGCTGTTATGATTTAGTTCGCATCTTGGTGGAGCATAAGAGAGAGAACAACTTATACTTGAGATCTCTATGTTAGGACGTGATGCCCATATTATTAATAACTTGTCAAACCATGTCTTGCCATCTTTCATGTTAATTTTAGTGTTCCATTGTCTACCACGTTATCAAGAGAGAGTGCATTTGTGAAACCATGAACCCCGGTCCATTTTTAATCATAAGAAACACCTTTCCAACACTTTTATCACCACTTTTGTTTGCTGCCATTTTTAATTCCGAAAATACAAAAACACTTTCACATCTTGCATACATTATAAAAAACCAAAAATATCATTTACCATTGTTTCCACCATCATTGCATATTTATTTTACCATCATTGCATATTTACTACTGTTTGCATATTTATTTTATTATCATTCTCACACCTTGTGCTTGACAACCACTTGGTGAGGTTGAGGGCACAAAACAATTTATTTGTTGCAGGTTCTCAAGAGAAGGATAAGGAGATAACACCTGAAATACTGGTTCCCCGAGAGTTCGATATTAAACCCTCGAGTCACCCCTCGTGGGAAAACTGTCTTCCACTACTACATACACTCTGCACTTGGAGTCTCAACCTAACCCATTTACTTTTCACGCAGGTAATCACACGAAGGGTCAGTAAAGTGTTTTCTGGCGCTGTTGTGGGTAACTACGTGAAGGGCCATCAAGACCATTTTCTGGCGCCGTTGTCGGGGAACCATAGCTGAAAGGTTTATCCAAGGATCACTCACATCAAGTCACCTTCATCACCAGCTTGTGTAACAACCTAAGCTTGGGGAGGTTGCACCTACGTGAGCATCATCTTATCCATCTTTACCTACAACCATTTTATTTTGTTTTGTTCTTGTCTTGCATATCATCTTTATATTTCGGTTTGCATATTTATATTCAGTTTTGCATTTTTGTGTTGCATTTGTTATTTCGAGTTGCATTAGTGTCATTTTACTTTCAGTTTTGCATAAAAAAAATTTTAAAAACATATAAAAAAACTTGCTCAATGGAGAAAAGAACTTTATGGCCATTTAGTGTTAAGAATTTTCCTCAAGATAGGAATTTCCCTGTTAAAGAATTTGAGATAGATCCTAATGTCACTAAATTGATTTTTGAAAATCTTTTTTCAGGAAACCGAAAGAAGATGCTCTTCAACATCTTAGTAAATTTAATGAAAGATGCAAAGAATTAAACCTGATTCATGCCAATGTTAATGTGATCAAAGTAAAGCTTTTTCCTTATTCCTTGGCTGGAAAAGCTTTAGATTGGATATTAAAATGGCCACCTGGGAATTTTAGCAATTGGTTTAATTTGAAAGCTGCGTTCATTGAGAGGTTTTGTTTTTCAGCCATGGTTTATAATATTAGAGAAATAGTTATCACCTTTAAACAAAATAAGGAAGAAACCTTGGTTAAAACTTGGGAAAGGTTTAGAGGTATAGCTTATGAATGGAACATGGTATTAGAGATTGGATGCTCATGCACATATTTTTATAAAGGATTGTCTGAAACTTCTAAACTCTTTTTAGACAATGAATGTAAGGGTTCTTTCATAAATACTACAATTGCTGATGCTTACATTCTACTTGATGGCTTGATGTTGGAAGTAAAAATTAAAGAAAGTTTAGAAAAAGCTCAAGTACCTGAAGATGTGTTTGATGACCGTTATGAATTATTTAATCTATATAATAGATATAGAAAAGTTGAGGAAGTTAAAATGCTTAGTGAAGTTAAGGAACCATTTGTTGATTTAGAGAAGTGTAGCTTGCATGAATTAATTTCTGTCTTACAAAAATTTGCAAGTGATCCTTCTGTTAATATTAACCAGGCTGGTTTTGGTTCCTATATTGCTAATCATGTCTTAAAAGAAAAGATTGCTAGGTACAATCAAGAAGCTATGATACAACCTAAGCTTGGGGATATCTGGATCCCTAAGGTACTAGTAACCATTGGAAAAGAGACACACCATGCCATTTTAGATCTAGGATCTAGTGTCTCTATATTATCTAAAGAACTATATGAAGTCCTTGAAATTAAAAATATTGAGAAATGCTCAATTGAACTTGCACTTGCTGATGATTCCATTAGACATGCTCTAGGAAAAGTAAGTGATGTCATGGTAGAGTTACACATGACTTTTGTGCCTGTTGATTTTCTAATCATGGACATGGGGAATAAAACCTCTAGTCCTATTATTTTGGGAAGATCTTTTCTTCGTACTACAGGTGCCATTATTGATTCAAAGAAAGGGAATGTGAAGTTTCAGTTTCCACATAAGAAGAGCATGGAACACTTCCCAAGGAAGAGGGACACACCAAAGTTCAATCTCCCTCATGAGCTACGTCCCCTTTGATTATCAAGTAAGCAAGTCTTGCTATATGGCTATAAAGAAAGCGCTTTACGGGAGGCAACCCGTTGTTTTTGTTTGAGATTTTCTTTGAGTCCTCTTGCTGTAACAAGAGAGTAGTTTGTTAGTTTTGTTTCTGGGATTTTAATAAAGAACCAAGTTTTACCTATTTTAATTTTTTATATGTAACTCCGATTGAGCTGTAATTTGAACATAGCTTAAACTGTTCATCCTCTGCACACGTGATTTGTTGCAGATTTTTCTGACGAGTTTAAGTAGGGTAGAAAAATGCGTTTTGCTGCTGCTGTTTTTCTGGACAGATTCTGTCTTGATATTGTTTGATGCATTCTTTGAGTTTTTTGCTTGAATCTTTTTGATTCAATTGAGTTTATGAGTAGACATACAACATTATATACTCTCTGGACATTCATATGAATTTTTGCCTAAGGATTTTATGCAGCAAGAAACCTATTTGTTTATCACTACTAATATCACCCCACAGAAAAGAAATAGGAGAAACGGTGTTTTGAAGTTTTTTCACAGGGATTAGAGGAGCTGCACCAAGAGCTATCCAAGGAATGGTGAAGACCATAAGCTTGGGGATGTCAAGACAACCCCACTAGACCAACACACTCTCGGTTTGCACACGTCTAACTTCTGTTTTTCGATCAAATCACTTTATCGTATAAACTTGGAGCGTCTGTTTTATTTGCTTTTTGATATTTCGGTTTGTTAATAAGACCACCACTATCATTTATATATGAGAGAGCTACTGGAAGTTTGAGTTGAATTATGTTGGATGCTATTGAATATATTGGGATAGGGATGTTTGAGTTGATTTTAAAAGATACATATAGTTGCATAATTCATGTGCTTTGAATGAGTATTAATTTGCAAGTGTTTTATCAAGAGCTATCTTTTACCATGTTTAGATGTTGAATTTTAACTTTACTTGGTTTAACATGGATTGATTAGTTCTATGGACACTTATGCATGCATTTAGATGATCAACTTTCTCCCTATTGCTAGCCCAAAAATTACAACAAGTAAAAAGCTTGTTTTCCCAACACCTTCAACCAAAGTTTTTCCAGTGAGTCCACCATATCTAGCTATTAGCTTTATGCTATTCCAAGTATGTTTATCATGTTATATTGTGTTATCTACATTTCTGAATTTAAATGCTTATGTTATTGATTGTCATGGAAAAATTGGTTAAAAGCTCTCACGAACTTGATGCACAATTTATTTTTATTGCATTTAATAAGCATGAACCATTGTGATTAAAATTATGAAGTTGTGGGCTTGACAATAGTTTTGGTTGGGAGTTAGCCCATATGTGCTGTCACATGGCAAGCTTTCAACATTGCACTTATTTATATTTAGTTGATGTCATGTACTTTTGTTTATGGATGCCTATCATGGGTGAAATGAATGTGGATACTTAGTAAGTTCAAAGAGTTTGTATAAATGGTTAGAGAAATGCATGGGCCGCTAATCTAAGCCATGCATCATTCATGGTGGAAATTTATAGCATAACCATAATGTTCATTCAGTGATGCACCTCATAATAAAAAGCTATACCCATAGTAAATAAAAGAGTGCTGAGATTGTTCATTGTCTGTTTGTCTTGTTGTTTTGACATGGGCTTGTTCATGTCAAGGGGCAAGAGGTACCCCAGTGCAGTTCTTGATGATACTATTATTACTTGCAATGACCTTTATTTGAATTTACTTTGTGGACCAAAGTGAGTAACACATGGTGTAGGTACTTGTATTCAAGGGACATGAGACATTCAATCAATACATTGTCGAGCATACCACTCATATTTTCTTTCACTTTAAACATTAATCATTCAAGATGCTATGATAGGGGTAATGAGAGCTCCACACCAATGACTACCACATTGCAAGCATTAACTTAAGTAGAAGTGTTTGGAAGTTAGATGAAACTTATTCATGCTTTACCTCTACTTATTTATCTATCCAAAGTGTCCACCTTTTATATTCAGTTTTCATAAGAAGTACACTATGACCACCATAGGATGTTTTTACTTTTCATTATGCATACATTTGGTCCATAGTACTTTCTTCTATGTTACACTTTGTGAATTTATCATTGAACATCTTTACATTGAGTATTTGATATCACTTCATAATTTATCTTGCATATTGTTATTCCTTTGAAGAATGAATCATTTGACTTATGTAGCAATAGTAATCACCTTTGATATCCATTGATTGTATTAAAATGCAAAGTCCATGTTAGTTTTATCACGTCATACTCGGGACGAGCATGGGTTAAGCTTGGGGATGTTGATGCATGTAAAATGCATACATGAACTTTACATTTTATTACATATTATTCCATGTTATTTGCATCATATAAGGGTTATATTCATGATTATATTGAGTTTTGGGGATAATTAACTATTTCCCCATTTTTCTGGAATTAACCCTGCACTGTCAGAAAACCCCTTTTTCTATATTTTTACGTTTCAGGCGACCAAATCACGTCATAATGACCTGAGATTTTACGGGGATCACTTTTTTTGGAAGGAACGAAACGTAGGCGCAAAGGAAACGAAGAAACGGAGACCAGAAGGCCAAAAGAGGTGGGCCCACACGGCCAGATTCCCTGACCGTGTGGGACCCACCAAAATGGCCCTCGGGCCTCCGCTGCCATCGATCCTTCTTCCCGAAGCTTCGTCTTGACCTAAAAACGACTATATATAGACCCCCTAGGGCTTTCGCGAAGGAGAGCGCCGCCGAAACACAGAAACCACGAAACAGAGACCTGGAGCTGAAGATTGGAGGGGGAAAACTCCGGCGGGGCGCTGCCGGCGTGGTCTCCTTCTCCTCCAACAACATCTCCACCGACACCATGATGAAGAGGAGTAGTCCACCCCTGGACTATGGGTTTGTGGAAGTAACTTATTGTAGCGTACCTGCACTTAGAAATTGGCAAGGTACCTGTGTATAGTGCAAACCACTGGATCGATTCATTTGCACACACAGTCTAAGATGAAATATCACAACCTTGCATCAATTATTACACGATGATCCAGTACTTAGGAAAAATAATTACAACTTGCATAGCATAAAGCTAGCTTGATAGAGTAAAGCAGCGGAAATAATAATCTTCATGGAGTCCTCATCCTTTGCATGTGCCACAGGCGAAAACATGTTGGTTGCAGACTCGAAACCTTAACGAAACTCACTCATCGTCAGAACAATCTACAACAAAATAAAAAATTTCAACAGAGTGGGTCAGATACCATTAAAAATGGATCTGGCAAGTGACACTATGTGGACACTTAGTGGAATAACTCTAATAACCTATATGCATATTTGGCTGGTATAGTTTCAAGGCTGTTTTGCATAAACGCCAATTTTTCCTATCTTTTATAAAACATTTTCTTTTGTCAAAACAGGTATGGCATGAAAACCACCCTCTTGTCTACCTTTCAACCTCCAAAATTTTAATTTAAGAAATTGGAATGTCGGGAGCCTCCGTTGTCATCCTTGATCAGCTGCTCAAATTGTCCGTAACCGGGACACGGCTAAGTACTTAGATTTAACTCTCGAGAGGTTGTGCACTTTCACCACGAGACCCAACAAACCCAAACTATCCTCAAGCACTCAATTTGTGCTAAGGAAAAGGAGAAAGTTGAGACGAGACCTTTGGGAAACAGTCCCCTGTTCCTCTGGGCAGATCCATACAAACATTCATCCGCTGAGACCTGCCGGAATCAGGTTCCTATAACGTAGTCAAGGCAGAACCATAATTCCAAGTGGCTGCACTGGAAGCATCTTCACTTAGAGAAAACATTGGTCCCTTTAATACCCTGGTGGCAACCACAAGTGACCATCCCTTAGAGGTCACCCCTAAGAGATGACACTCAACCTTTCCATCATCTTTTCAAAACCAAGTCCACCCAGGTGATAAATTACTTAGTAGAATTAAACTTTAAAGAAAACACATTTGCACAGCATCAAATAATCTACTAAGTTATCACCGGGGTTCTAGACACTAGTGTAAAGGTATGGTGGGTTGAGCATATAGCAATAATACTATCCAACACATGCATTTAAAGAAATACACTAGGTAATGCATATAAAAATACTTAGGAAATTTATGGGGTGTGCCACTTGCCTTGGCAACAGGGAGTGCAGGAGTAGCAGTTGCAACCACTTTCGTCTCTCTCCGGAATTTCTAACAAGTCAAATAAATCACAAATAAACACACAATCATAAATGCAACACTTAGAAAAATATGATATGCATGAGATGCAGGATGACACAATAATTATGGTATGAAAGACATGCAAACAAAATAAGGGAAAGACATAAATAACAATATCCCATTTAGCTAAGGCAAGGTCAAGGTTGAGCAAAAAAACTTGATAAAACGACAACTTGAAAAGTTGTAAGGCTTCTTCAAGTCTTCACATGTTTGATCTTCAAAACATATTCAACTCCTTTGTAGTTTCATTGATCTTCAATGGTCTTCAATTAGCACTCTAGAAACTTAGTCTTAAACACCAAGGACTTGGTCTATGTCCAAAGTGAGACAAAAACAGAAAGAAAGGAGATAGTAGTTGGTATTCCAAGAATCTCCTCCTTGCTTCCTTGTAGCTTTCCTTGATGTGATAACTTCATTGCAACTTGTAGACTTGCTGATTCTGAAGACTTGATGATGTTGGCAGCATCAGAGTTGATCTTGGATATAACTCAGCCACCATGAGATCTAGGCGTGGAAGAAAGAAAAGAGAGAAAGGGAAGGAAGACTTAGAAAATGTAGCTGGTTGGTCTTCATGAACTTCCTCTTGATTTCTTCTAAGTTCTTTCTTCTTGGAGATGCTTCTGGAGTCTTGTTTTCATGCTAAGTCCTTCTTTGATTTCCACAAATTCTAACTTAGTGGTTTTGACTAGGAGAGTCATAAGAAATAACATGCATCCTCAATTTTCCTAAGGAGGAATGTCATGTAAGAAGTGCAAAAATAATACTAAGGACTTAATATGCATGCCATGTTATGAAAGATGCTCTAGGGAATGCAAGCAAGTAAGATGGTCAAAATATAGCTAAGGACCAAGGGTCAACAACAAGTCACTAAAATTATTCTAAGGAAAGTTAACACATAAGAAATGCTAAAATTTTCTAAGGAAAAAGTGTTGTCAAATATTTTCTAAGGAAGAAATAGTTTTGTTTTGAGAGACAAAATAGTTCTAAGTACTTTTTATCAACTAAAGTCATCAAAATATGACTAAGTTATTTTATAACTCGAATATATGAAGAAAAATATTTTATTATTTTTTTTATAAATTTTAATTATTAAAATAACACCTAAAAAGCATTTAATCAATATTTACTCAAAAATCATTGAAAATAATTTTGCAAAAATAATAGAGTATTCCTACGGCCAATACTTAGGCATACAAAACTATGGCAAAAGAGTTTGGTCAAAAATCTATTTTTAAATTCGAAATATAGCCAAAATACTATTTAAACAACTTTTAAAATTTATCTAAATTAATTTCGACAAAACCGCAAAATAAGCATACCAAAAGTTTCTACACATGATAAGCTTTCCAAAAATATAAATTTCATAAATTTTGGATAAAGGAATAAAAATTAATAACGAATCTAATTTGCAGGGACCTATCCGTGATGCGCAGGGGCTTAAAAGTAAGGAAAACGGCAATTTCTTCTGCGCTGGAGTCCCTGGGCGACGTGTCAGGTGATGATTGGTGCGGAGCTCTTCGTGGGTCTTCGCGGACGTGGACGCGGACGGGTGCGGCGCGGCCTTCGTGGGCAACTTGGCGACGTGGCGCTCTGTGGTTGGTGCGTACCCCTTCGCTAGCAGATCTAATCTGGCGCGTCCACGACAGATCCTACGGCTGGGAGGGAGTTGACCATACCTGGCGGCGCGAGGCTGCCGGAGATGTAGGTCGCGGCGGTGCTGGGCTCGGGCGGGCGACGTCGACGCGGCTCCGGTGGTTCTCCGGCTGAGGAAGATGACGAATCGATGTCACGCGTCGAGGGGAAGATGATGGCGGGGTCAGTGCCCACTCGCGCGGGCTGAAGCAGCGGGGCGGCGCGGACAGTGGTGCGGCGCCGGTGAGATCGGGTCGATCACCGACTCGTCGATTTGCTGCGGCAAAAATTCCAACGCGGACATCAGGTGGTGCGCACAGACACAAGGAAGAGGATGGAGGCAGTTGGAGGGCGTGGGGTGACGCGTGCTCACCGGAGTTTGAAGAATATGCGGCGGCAATGGCGGATGGCGGCGCAGATTGTGGGCAGCCTGGTGGCGATTTTGCTAGGGTTTTTGAGGGGAAATATGCGGCGGAGGCCGGGGTATATATAGGGCCAAACTCCCGGGAGAATCGCGATCGAATCCTAACTGATTTCGATCGGATTTGGTTAGGTCTTCGTGGAGTTCGTGTCGATCACGGGGAGAGGGATGACATGCGGGGTCCACCCGTCAGTGAGAGAGCGGGAGGAGGCGGGCTTGGGCCGTTGATGGGCTTCTGGTTGCTGCGCCGTGCGGTAGATAGTTAGGTTCATTTTTTTTTGTTCAACCCTTTTCATTTCTGAAAATTTTCTAAAAATCAAAACTTTTAAAATATGTGTCCTTTTGGATTCAAACCAAATCCTATAATTTTGTAAAATCAACTCTTTATTTTGAAACTTTCAAAACACATTTTCCAAAACATTTTATAAACAAAATTTTGAAATGTGTTTAAAAGCATTTTGGACCTAAAAATGCCATTTTTAAAACTATAGGTTTTTATAAATTCCTTTTGAAATATAATTTAAACCAAAGCAAAATATGAATAATATGATTAATATCACTCGATAAAATAATTTTGTATAAAACTCAAATAATTTAAAAGGGTTTGATAAATCAAAATGATTTCAAAACTCATTTTAAAATCCAAATAAATATTTTCTTTCAAAAGCAAAACTATAAAACTTGAAAATAGAGAATAGGTAAGTAATAGAATAAATCCCAATACATACAAATAATTCACAACCAAACACACTTTTCAAATAGAAATCATTTTGATTTCCAAACTAGGTTTTTAATAAACAATATGACACTTGATGTCCAAATTAAAATAGGTTTAAAACAATCAAAGGTGGCTTAAATAAAACTTGAATATCACAAGATAAACCTTTTGCAAATATTTATATTTCAACAAATACAATCAATTCACAAACAACATTAACAGAACAATACATAAAAAGTCAAAAGAAAACTTGGAGCATTCCTTGCTCTACTAATTTATTTCTTAAATATATTTTCAAGTGGAATTTATTTCCCACCTTTGAAATAACCAAATGCAAACAATGCTATATGATGATGAATGCATGCATGATTTTTCTTTTTAAAGTAAAATACATAATAGTTTTCAAAAGTTTTAAATTTTTCTGATTTTTCAACTTTTTGAAAAACCTGGGATGTTACACTTATGTATCTCTCCTCTCTATGAGCTTCACTAATTAGTACCGTATGAGCTGCTGAACATGATTACGGTCATCTATGTAATTCCTTTGTGGTGGATCTTTATTATGAGTTAATACATGTTTGAGATTGCAATGGTTTTGTTTCAGTTTTGAAAGTAGATGCATATTATGTACCCCGTTCTTATTTACTTGTCATGATCAAGCATGTTTATGAGAGCATGTGAGGGAAACGTGTGCATTAGTTGGAGTAACGGGGGGTGGCTAGTGCAGTGAACGTGACGGATAGTTCTGCGATCCACTTGGGTTTTCTACCTTACTTTGTTGCCTCACTAGGGATAAACAAAAATACCATGCTACCAGAGAGTGGATGTGACCTTGGCCACTAACTCCATGACTAGATCTAGCATGTTCTTATTTTAATTTCATGTCATTGAACTTATTGCTATGCTCTGATTTATCTTAATTACTAAGGTGTTATGATTTAGTTCGTATCTTGGTGGAGCATAAGAGAGAGAACAACTTATACTTGAGATCTCTATGTTAGGACGTGATGACCATATTATTAATAACTTGTCAAACCATGTCTTGCCATCTTTCATGTTAATTTTAGTGTTCCATTGTCTACCACGTTATCAAGAGAGAGTGCATTTGTGAAACCATGAACCTCGGTCCATTTTTAATCATAAGAAACACCTTTCCAACACTTTTATCATCACTTTTGTTTGCTGCCATTTTTAATTCCGAAAATACAAAAACATTTTCACATCTTGCATACATTATAAAAAAACCAAAAATATCATTTACCATTGTTTCTACCATCATTGCATATTTATTTTACCATCATTGCATATTTACTACTGTTTACATATTTATTTTATTATCACTAGTCATTAACCCATGCGCCGGCACGGGCTAGCTCCTTTGAAAATGAATTGTGAAATTGATAGAAATTACACTTAGTAATCTACATCACACCATGCGAAGAGTGAATATCAGTTGGATAATTGTGTCCTAAACCTGCAAGTGTTGCATCGGATATTCATAGTATAAGCACCATATATCTTGACGCGTACATACACATAAAAAGAAATGCCGAGTATTCATCGTCTCTATTTATCTAAGAAAAACTAATCAATTTCATGTTATGCACATATAGTGGGAAACTATTCCAATAACATAGAAAGAAAGCAAATAGGCAAGAAAACTTATAGTTAAATGTGATTTAATGAAATCTTTTAGAAAATAACCATAATGTAAACACATACAAAAATAAGCCTTTCCATTATCAAGGAGAGTTTCCAGCAAGATATTATATTGGACAGTGATTGGATCCTTTTTGTATGAAAAAATAGCTGTGTTTGAATCTTTCTTCCCGTGGTTATTCAACTACTTAACTTTCCTTTATGTTTAGGGTTATGTTGATATGATTTTTTTTACCAAGTCAAACCAAGCAATCTTCAGTCATCTAACCATATATAAATTTGCGTAGTTATGAGCTAAGTGTATGTAGGAGAATAGCTTTAGGAAATCAAGCACCTCACTTATAGTAAGCATCAATGGTAAATATTTTAGTTCTAACAACATTGTCATTGATGATAAGCTTAAATTTTTTAAAACTTGCTACTGTAACACATTAAATCACTCCCTCCTATCATCTGATATGAAGCATCCAAAGAGAATGTTTAATTGTTTCTCTCTTTTGAGATAGTGAAAGAGTACGTTCCATATGTCACCAAAATCATGTGTTTATCATATTCCTCAAACATCTAATTCCGGCGGTCTGAGGGGGCCTTTCATATTTTGAAAAACTCTTATATAAATTTTTTCTATGGCGCAATCAATTAAATTAACATGTGGATTAATGTATATGAATTACAAACACCACGCAGATCTACCCGTTGACTGAATGCAGACCCGCAAATGGATTAGCATTTTGTATCTTTTGCCTAGCCGAGTAGGGCTAAACATGTAATAGCTGGTTTTAATGACAATGAGGTTGGCATAGACATGGTAAAATAAGTTACCTCTATTATAGCCTCTTTCCTCGCAGGAAACCACAAAAATCATGAGACGATCCAAGATATTATGTGTTAGGCACTGGAGGGAGGGCAGCTCTTGTAGGAGATTTTTGGCCATCAGGTCTACGGGAATAACATCTAAGGAAATAATATTAAGAAAACAATATGAAACTTCTTATACCAACAGTGATTGTTAAAACGAATACGGATGGTTTATAGTTTGTGGGCATCGAATTAATTAGAACATAGCGCAAACAGTATAAAAGGTAAAATGAAACAAACTGAAACAAACTGAACACTTTAAAATTACCAATATTACAAAAATAACTTATTACTACACCATTTTCAATCATGTAAAACCAACATGCCTCCTTTCATGTAAGACCTGCAGACACGATATTAGAGATGTGCATTATAAACATGATAGAATTTCACTAACGGTTCAGTTCTCCAAATTTTGTCATCGTAATTATAACCACAGATGGGTAAATCATTTAAAGTTGTAGTTTGCCACTTAAAATCGAAGATACTCCGGCGGTTAAAAACGGATTCACCAATAGTCCACCCAAATGTAGTTCTAAAAAAACCTTGTAATTCCTAATTTTCATGCGCTGGTTTAATTGACATAAAATTTAAGTGATTTATCTAGCCGGTGAGTTTTTTTATAATAGCAAATTAACTGTTCACGGTTCACGCATATACTCCATACGGTTGGTACTGTACATTTTGTCTTGTTAGAGTAATTAATCTAGCTAACTTGTTATCACAACTCAACATTAGTCCATCCCGATTGACTTCCAGATGCAATGTACTCCGTACGGTTGGTACTGTACATTTGTCTTGTCAAAGTAATTGGACAGGTACTGAAGAAATTATATATGATTAAGAAAAATTGAACAGGGAATTTAAGTACAGGGAATTACTTGCATGTTGACTGGCATATGAGCGACATGCTACGAATACGAATGACACATGATCATCAGCTGCACCATGTAGGTCGGCAGCCTGGACGGCGATGGACGCCAAATCTAGTTCAAACTGATCCCAGTTCACCCTCTTCCTCTCCGTGCATCAATCATCGCTGGGTAGATTCATCTGTTTGACTGAAATTAGAAGCTGGCTTGCAGTCTGGCAACAACGCAGAAGCGTGCCAGTGCATTAATCAGCGTGGGATGGTTTCATCTACTACTTGAATGGAATTAATTGTTGTCTTGCTTGCAGTCCGGCCACAACCTGGAAGTGAAGGGATTCAAAACTACTATTGAGACGATCTGGATTAGAGAGAGAGAGCAGTAGAGAATCGATTGGATCATCGAGTCATACCTTTTTCTGTTAGATCAATCCGATGGAACATTGAAGCTGAGGATCACGGAGAGGAGACGCGCCTCCGTGGCCAGCTTTGCAAAGGACGCAATTGGCGATATATAGTGCAGCTCATAGATTGCACAGATTAATCAATTGGAGGCAGTTCAGTACGTGCATACCTCTCCATGGCTGCACTATCAAAATCGGCTATACTCCCTGGATAGAGGAGAACGCGAGAATTTTTTGACACGCAAGGATATAATCTTTGTTTATTAGAATAAGAAAACGATCAGATTACGGATGTGTACGCTTCTAGGACTCTTACCGCCCCCAACTTACGATCTTCAAATCCTATGCGTAGATTTTTCATCTTACGGTTATTTTTTATGTTTCCTTAAGGATTAACGTGGTGCTTCCGTTGGTGCCTCTAATTAGTAAATATAAGATTCTCACACCTTGTGCTTGACAACCACTTGGTGAGGTTGAGGGCACAAAACAATTTATTTTGTTGCAGGTTCTCAAGAGAAGGATAAGGAGATAACACCTGAAATACTGGTTCCCCGAGAGTTCGATATTAAACCCTCGAGTCACCCCTCGTGGGGAAAACTGTCTTCCACTACTACATACACTCTGCACTTGGAGTCTCAACCTAACCCATTTACTTTTCACGCAGGTAATCACGCGAAGGGTCAGTAAAGTGTTTTCTGGTGCTGTTGTGGGGTAACTACGTGAAGGGCCATCAGGCGGCTGCCATGAGTCGTTTATTAGCCGCCTTGGAGAAAAGGCAATGTCTCTCTACCGGCTTGTGAAGAAATCCGACAAATTTGAATGGACACCCGAAGCTGATGCCGCCTTGAAGCAACTCAAGGAAGCATTAACGACTGCCCCAATCATTGCAGCACCTCGTACGCAGGAACCAATGCTGCTATACATCGCGGCAACCAACTTGGTTGTTAGCGTGGTCCTGGTTGTGAAACGCAAGATGGAAAAAGCTGAAATCCCGGAACAGCGTCCGGTTTACTTCATCAGTGAAGTCTTTTCCGCCTCGAAGCAGCATTATCCGCATTACCAGAAGCTGGTCTATGGCGTTTTCTACGCCGCCAGAAAATTAAGGCATTACTTCCAGGAACATTCAATCACGGTAGCGAGCAAGGCACCTCTGGGTGATATAATCAACAACGCGGAGGCGACAGGCCGAGTCGCCAAGTGGGGCATTGAACTGGCCACCTTTGACATCACGTACAAACCCAGAAACGCCATTAAGTCTCAAGCGTTTGCAGATTTCGTGATAGATTGGACAGAAGTAATGGATGAGGTACCTCTCCCTGAATCAGAATACTGGATCATGCACTTTGACGGATCAAAGATGCTTCAGGGCTCGGGGGTTGGCGTTGTGTTAAGTAATCCGCAAGGAGACAAGCTTAGCTATGTTCTGCAAATACACTTCAAAGCAACAAACAATGTTGCCGAATACGAAGCACTCCTTCACGGCTTACACATTGCCAGAGATTTAGGCGTCCAACGCGTCCTCTGCTATGGAGATTCAGACTTGGTGGCGCAACAGACGCGTGGTACCTGGGATGCAAAAAGCACAACAAGGGCCGCATACCGTGCCACCGTTGACGAGTTCGCCAAATGCTTCCTTGGCTACGAGGTCCGCCATATCCCAAGAGCTCAAAACGAGGCGGCAAACACACTTGCCAGACTGGGGTCTGAACGCAAAAAAGTACGAAAAGATGTTTGCCTGGAACACCTTCACAAGCCGTCAATAAAGGGGCCCGACCTACTCGACCCAGAATCGGCAGAGCCAGTAGAAGACGCCAGTTATGCTGTCTACCTTGTAAAGCCGGATTGGACGACACCATATTGGACTTCCTGATCAATCAGGAGTTGCTAGACGATGAGGTTTTGAAAAGACAAATCATAAGAAGAGCCAAGGCATTTACAATAATTAAAGTTGAATTGTACAAGCATAGCACCACTGGTGTCTACCAGCATTGCATTTCACTAGAAGAAGGCAGAAACCTGTTGGACGAGATACATTCCGGAGATTGTGGACACCACGCTTTCTCACGCTCCCTTGTTTTCAAGGCTTTCCGACAAGGTTTCTACTGGTTGACAGCCAAGGAAGATGCAGAGGACATAGTCAATAGATGCAGGAGCTGCCAACTATATGCCAGCCAACCACACATGCTGGCACAAGAGCTTAGAACAATACCATCACATGGCCTTCGCAGTCGGAGGCTTGGACATGGTTGGTCCATTTAAGACGGCACCTGGTGGCTACACACATTTGCTTGTGGTTGTAGACAAATTCACCAAATGGGTTGAAGCTAAGCCCATCAAAAAGCTTGACGGCAACACAACCGCTAATTTCCTGTGGGGAATAATCTCTCGGTTCGGGGTGCCACATAGCATTATCACCGACAACGGCACTAACTTATCGTAAGGCGAAGTTGAGGAGTGCTGCCATAAGCATGGCATCCGCCTAGATTAGCCTCCATCGCACACCCTCAGGCAAATGGTCAAGTAGAGCGCGCAAATGGGTTGGTCCTACAAGGCATCAAACCACGCCTCGAAGTACCATTGCACAGGGTAGCTGGGGCTTGGGTAGATGAGCTGCAATCCGTCCTTTGGAGTTTACGCACAACTCCAAACAGATCAACCAAGTTTACTCCTTTCTTCTTAGTCTATGGCGCAGAAGCAGTGCTGCTATCTGATAGGTGATGCATGTAAAATGCATACATGAACTTTGCACTTTAATTGCTTATATTCCAATCATATTTGCATCATATAAGGGTTATATCAATGTTTTATCATGATTTTGGGAATATTCATATTTCCTATTTTTATGGAATTAACCCTGCACAGGCAGAAAACCCCGTTTTCTTATTTTAATGTTTCAGGGACCCAAACGTCAACGAAATCACCTGGAAATTTACGGGCGTCAATATTTGGAAGGAAGAAGACCTGTGGGCGAAGGAAGCGAACAAACGGAGGCCGAGGCCAAACGGGGTGGCCCACGCGGCCAGGTACTGTGGCCGCGTGGGGCCCACCCGTTTGGCCTCGTGGCTCCGTTGCCGTCGATCTTCTCCACCGACATCGTCTTGACCTAAAAACGCCTATAAAAAAGGTCCCCCGACGTTCTCTGGAAGGAGCGCCGCACAAACACAGAAACACCGAAACGGAGATCAGGAGCTGCAGATTGGAGGGGGAAAACTCCGGCGGGGCGCTGCCGGCGTGGTCTCCATCTTCTCCATCGACTTCTCCACCGTCTCCATGATGAAGAGGGAGTAGTCCACCTCTGGACTATGGGTTTGTGGAAGTAACTTATGTATCTCTCCTCTCTTGAGCTTCACTAATTAGCACCGTATGAGCTGCTGAACATGATTACGGTCACCGTTGTAATACCTTTGTGGTGGATCTTTATGAGTTAATATATGTTTGAGATTGCAATGTTTGTTTCAGTTATGAGTATAGATGCATATTATGTACCCCGTTCTTGTCTACTTGTTTTGATCAAGCATGTTTATGAGAGCGTGTGTGGGGGAACGTGTGCATTAGTTGGAGTAACGGGGGTGGCTAGTGCAGTGAACGTGAGAGAAAGTTCTGCGATCCACTTTGGTATCTTTACCTTACTTTGTTGCCTCACTAGGGATAAACTAAAATACCATGCTACCGGGGATGTGGGCGTGACCATTGCCACTACTCCATGACTAGATCTAGCATGTTCTTATTTTCACTTCATGTCATGATACTTAATGCTATACTCTGAGTTATCTTAATTACTGAGGTGTTATGATTTAGTTCGCATCTTGGTGGAGTATAAGAGAGGTTAATAACCAAAAGATCTCTATGTTAGGACGTGATGCCCATATATCTAAGTAACTTGTTATCAAACCCTGTGTTGCAATCTCATATGTTAACTTGTGTGTTCCATTGTCTACCACTTTATAAAGAGAGAGTGCATTTGTGAAACCATGAACCCCAGTCCATTTTTAATCATAAGAAACACCTTTCCAACACCATATACCACTTTTCTATTTTCAGCCATCATTAAATCCGAAAATACAAAAATACTTTTCATCTTGCATACATCATTCAAAAACCCAAAAATATCATTTACATTGCATCCACCATCATTGCATATTTATTTCTTGTTTGCATTGCATAACTATCCTGATATCATTCTTACACCTTGTGCTTGACAACCACAGGTGAGGTTGAGGACCAAAACATCTAACCTTGTTTTGTAGGTAACCAAAAGAAGGATAAGAAGATAAATCTACCACTTCAGATTCCCCGAGAGTTCGATATTAAACCCTCGAGTCACCCCTCGTGGGGAAAACTGTCTTCCACTTACTATACACTCTGCACTTGGAGTCTCAACCTAATCCCGTTTATTTTGCAGGTATCAAGCCTTGCTCTTCGGGACATCAAGACGTTTTCTGGCGCCGTTGCCGGGGAATCGTAGCTGAGAGATTTATCCAAGGGTGTGCATCATCGCATTCATCTCACAACAAAGTCAACGTCACCAACTTGTGCTAACACCTAAGCTTGGGGAGGTTGCACCTACGTGAGCACCATCTTATCCATCTTTACTTACAAAGCAATTTATTTGTTTTGTTAGTGTCATTGCATATCATATCATATTTATTTCAGTTTTGCATAAAAAATTAAAAATACCAAAAAAACTTGCTAAAATGGGAGAAAGAACTAAGCTGTGTGACTACACAAACACTCCTAATGATCAATTTATCACGAGAGCTATTGCCACACCTAAGATAAATGCTGAGAGTTATGAAGTAAGTCCTAGTTTGTTGAACTTGATAACTAGGGAACAATTTGGTGGTAGTGCTATGGAGGATGCCTCTATGCATCTTCATGACTTTGTTGAAATATGTGACATGCAAAAGTTTAAAAATGTGGAAAGTGATATCCTAAAACTGAAGTTATTTCCTTTTTCACTTAGAGGAAAAGCTAAAGAGTGGTTGCATTCCTTGCCATCTGGTAGTATTAATTCTTGGGATGATCTAAAAGAAGCTTTCATTAAGAAATATTATCCCCCTGTTAAAATTTTGCAAAATAGAAACAACATCCTTTCTTTTAGGCAAAATGAAAATGAACATGTTGCTATGGCTTGGGATAGGATAAAACTTATGCTTAGAACTTGTCCCTCACATGGAGTTAATGAATGGACCATATTACACTCTTTCTACAATGGTTTAAACTACATGTCTAGAAACATACTTGATTCTGCTGCTGGAGGTGCTTTTATGAGTAAGACTATAGTAGAAGCTAAAAATATATTGGAAAGCATTTTACAAAACTATAGTCAATGGCATACTGATAGGGCACCTAATCCTTCTAAGAAAGTGAACTCTATTGAAGAAACTAATGATTTGTCATCTAAAATGGATACTATTCTTGCTTTGCTTAATAAACCTAGTGTTGAAAATGTTCCTTTGCAAGAACTAGTTGGAAACAATTCTGAAAATATTGATGTCAACTTCATTAGGAACTATGGTAATAATGGGTATGGTAACAACAATTATAACTCTTATAATAAACCCCCATATGTGCCAAATAAATATGCTTCTAGTGGTAATGTTTCTAGTGACTTGGAAAACACCATTAGATCTTTTATATCTACCCAAAAAGAGCTTAATAAGGAATTTATCTCTAAGTTTGAAAAACAAGATGCTTTGTTTGAAAGGGTAGATCAGCTTACTAAGGAAGTCTCATCATTAAAGAGCATCATTACAGCCCAAAAACATGAGGAAACAATAAAATATTGCCAAGAGGTTATCAATAAGTCTTGGGAACACATTCATGAGCAAGAGAGAGTTGCTAAAGAATCTATTGGGGTAATGAAAGAGGTTGAAGTTGAGGAAGTTAAAATGCTTAATGAAGTCAAGGATCCTTTGCTTGACTTAGAAAATTGTAGCTTGCATGAATTAATATCTATCTTACAAAAATTTGCAAGTGATCCTTCCATCAACACTAACCAAGCAGGTTTTGGTTCTTATATTGCTAATCATGTCTTGAAAGAAAAGATTGCTAGGTACAACCAAGAGGCTATGATACCACCTAAGCTTGGGGATATGTGGATACCTAAGGTACTAGTAACTATTGGAAAAGAGACACACCATGCCATACTTGATCTAGGATCTAGTGTCTCTGTTTTATCTAAAGAACTATATGAAGTGCTTGAATTGAAAAATCTTGAAAAATGCTCTATTGAACTAGCACTTGCTGATGACTCTATTAAACATGCTTTGGGAAAAGTAAGTGATGTTATGGTAGAGTTACATATGACTTTTGTGCCTGTGGATTTTCTAATCATGGATATGGGGAATAAAACCTCTAGTCCTATTATTCTTGGAAGACCTTTTCTTCGTACCACAGGTGCTATCATTGATTCAAAGGAAGGGAATGTAAAGTTTCAGTTTCCACACAAGAAGTGCATGGAACACTTTCCAAGGAAGAGGGAACCACCAAAGTTCAAGCTCCCTCATGAGCTTCGTCCACAATAAAACAACAAGTAAGAAGCCTAGCTATATGGCTATAAAGAAAGCGCTTTGCGGGAGGCAACCCGGTTATTTTTATGTGTGATTTTTCTTTGTGTCCTCTTGCTGTAACAAGAGATTTTGTGTCTAGTTAGGTTCTGGAGTTTTTAATAAAGTGCCAAGTTTTACCCTTTTTGGTTTGAAAAAGTTGCTTATAGCGTTCGGAGATTTTATTCCTGCACGAGTCAGTGCACGGTATGATTTTTAATTCTTATTCTGTAACTCCGAATGAGCTCATATTTGAACTGTAGTTGCAACTTTTCATCCTCTGTATGCATGAATTTTTCGGAATTTTTCGAGAAAGTTTGGTAGGGTAGAAAAATACGTTTTGCTGCTGCTGTTTTTCTGGACAGATTCTGTCCCATTTTGTTTGATGCATGCTTTGAGCTTTTAAGTTGAATCTTTTTGATCCAATTGAGTTTATGAGTAGGCATACAACATTATACACTTTCTGGACATGTCATATGAATTTTTGTTCAAGGATTATATGCAGCAAGGAACCTATTTGTTTATCACTATTAATGCACCCCACAGAAAAGAGATGGGAGAAACGGTGTTTTGAAGTTTTTTCACAGGGATTGGAGGAGATGCACCAAGAGCTATCCAAGGATGGTGAAGACCATAAGCTTGGGGATGTGAAGACAACCCCGCTGGACCTACACACTCTCGGTTTGCACACGTCCAACTTCTGTTTTTCGATCGAAACACTTTATCGCATAAACTTGGAGCGTCGTTTTTTGTTTTTGTTTGAGTCTTGAGAGACCACCACACTATCAATTATATATGAGAGAGCTACTGGAAATATGGGTTGAAATATGTTGGATGCTTTTATAAGATTGGGAAAAGGGATGTTTGACTTGATTTTTAATGATACATATAGTTGCATGATTCATGAGCTTGTTTATGAGTAATAGTTTGCAAATTCTTTTTGTAGAGCTATCACTTATTCATGTTTTGGTGCTGATTGTTATTTACTTGGTTTAACATGGATTAGTTAGTTCTATGGACACTCATGCATGCATCTAGATGGTCAACTTTCTCCCTTTTGCTAGCCCAAAAACTCCAACAAGCAAAAACTTGTTTCCAACACCTTCAACCAAAGTTATTCCAGTGAGTCCACCATATCTACCTATTGGCTTTATGCTATTCCGAGTATGTTTAACATGTTGTTTGTGTTATCTTACCTCTGAATGAAAATGTTTATGTTATTGATTGCAATGGAAAAAATTGGTTATATAGCTCTCACGAACTTGATGCACAATGTTCTTTTATTTGCATAATAAAACTTGACCCATTGTGATTAAGATTATGATGTTTGTGGCTTGATGAATGTTTTGGGTTGGAAGTTAGCCCATATGTGCTGTCACATGGCAAGCTTTCAACACGCTCTTCATCTCATTTAGTTGATATCATGTGCTTTTGTCTATGGATGCTTATCATGTTGAAATAAATGTGGAAATAGAGTGAGTTTAAATGAGTTTGTGTAAATGGTTAGAGAGACGCCTGGGCCGCTAATCTAAGCCATGCATCATTCATGGTGGAAATTTACTTACATACTATGGTGAACCTTCTGTGATACACCTTGCAATAAAAAACTATTCCAAATGGTAAATAAAAAGGGTGTTGAGATTGTTCATTTTGTTTGTTTGTCTTGTCATTTTGATATGGGCTTGTTCCATATCTTGGGACAAGAGGTACCCCAGTTGACGCTCTTGATGATACTATTATGCTTACAATGATATTTAATTGAACTTGCTTTGTTTCCCAAGTTGAGTAACACATGGTGTAAGTACTTGTATTCAAGGGGCATGAGACATTCAACCCATTCTTTATCAAGCACACTACTCATATTTGCTTTCACTTTAACCTTAATCATTCAAGATGCTATGATAGGGGCAATGAGAGCTTGACACCAATGAATACCTTATTGCAATCATTAACTTAAGTAGAAGAGTTTGGAAGTTGGATGAAACTTATGCATGCTTTACCTCTACTCACATATACATCTTTCCAAAGTGTACACCTATCATATTCAGATTTTCATCTACACTCTATGACCATTGTAGGATGTTCTACTTATCATTATGCATACATGTGTTCCATATTACTTGCTACCATGTTACACTTTGTGAACTATCAATGAACATCCTTGTCTTGAATACTTGATATCACTTCATAAACTATTTGCATATTGCTACTCCTTTGAAGAATGAATCATTTGACTATATGTAGCAATAGTAATCATCTTTGATATCATTGTTAAGTATTAAATTGCAAAGTCCATGTTAGTTTTATCATCTTCATACTCGAGGACGAGCATGGATTAAGCTTGGGGATGTTGATGCATGTAAAATGCATACATGAACTTTGCACTTTAATTGCTTATATTCCAATCATATTTGCATCATATAAGGGTTATATCAATGTTTTATATGATTTTGGGAATATTCATATTTCCTATTTTTATGGAATTAACCCTGCACAGGCAGAAAACCCCGTTTTCTTATTTTAATGTTTCAGGGACCCAAACGTCAACGAAATCACCTGGAAATTTACGGGCGTCAATATTTGGAAGGAAGAAGACCTGTGGGCGAAGGAAGAGAACAACGGAGGCCGAGGCCAAACGGGGGCCCACGCGGCCAGGTACTGTGGCCGCGTGGGACCCACCCGTTTGGCCTCGTGGCTCCGTTGCCGTCGATCTTCTCCACCGACATCGTCTTGACCTAAAAACGCCTATAAAAAAGGTCCCCCGACGTTCTCTGGAAGGAGCGCCGCACAAACACAGAAACACCGAAACGGAGATCAGGAGCTGCAGATTGGAGGGGGAAAACTCCGGCGGGGCGCTGCCGGCGTGGTCTCCATCTTCTCCATCGACTTCTCCACCGTCTCCATGATGAAGAGGGAGTAGTCCACCTCTGGACTATGGGTTTGTGGAAGTAACTTATGTATCTCTCCTCTCTTGAGCTTCACTAATTAGCACCGTATGAGCTGCTGAACATGATTACGGTCACCGTTGTAATACCTTTGTGGTGGATCTTTATGAGTTAATATATGTTTGAGATTGCAATGTTTGTTTCAGTTATGAGTATAGATGCATATTATGTACCCCGTTCTTGTCTACTTGTTTTGATCAAGCATGTTTATGAGAGCGTGTGTGGGGGAACGTGTGCATTAGTTGGAGTAACGGGGGGTGGCTAGTGCAGTGAACGTGAGAGAAAGTTCTGCGATCCACTTTGGTATCTTTACCTTACTTTGTTGCCTCACTAGGGATAAACTAAAATACCATGCTACCGGGGATGTGGGCGTGACCATTGCCACTACTCCATGACTAGATCTAGCATGTTCTTATTTTCACTTCATGTCATGATACTTAATGCTATACTCTGAGTTATCTTAATTACTGAGGTGTTATGATTTAGTTCGCATCTTGGTGGAGTATAAGAGAGGTTAATAACCAAAAGATCTCTATGTTAGGACGTGATGCCCATATATCTAAGTAACTTGTTATCAAACCCTGTGTTGCAATCTCATATGTTAACTTGTGTGTTCCATTGTCTACCACTTTATAAAGAGAGAGTGCATTTGTGAAACCATGAACCCCAGTCCATTTTTAATCATAAGAAACACCTTTCCAACACCATATACCACTTTTCTATTTTCAGCCATCATTAAATCCGAAAATACAAAAATACTTTTCATCTTGCATACATCATTCAAAAACCCAAAAATATCATTTATCATTGCATCCACCATCATTGCATATTTATTTCTTGTTTGCATTGCATAACTATCCTGATATCATTCTTACACCTTGTGCTTGACAACCACAGGTGAGGTTGAGGACCAAAACATCTAACCTTGTTTTGTAGGTAACCAAAAGAAGGATAAGAAGATAAATCTACCACTTCAGATTCCCCGAGAGTTCGATATTAAACCCTCGAGTCACCCCTCGTGGGGAAAACTGTCTTCCACTTACTATACACTCTGCACTTGGAGTCTCAACCTAATCCCGTTTACTTTTGCAGGTATCAAAGCCTTGCTCTTCGGGACCATCAACAGGATGTACGATTCTCCCAGAGTTCAATCCTACGTCGAAGAAGACGCACAAGATGCAAGACAGGACAACCTTGACCTGCTTGACGAAGAACGGGATGTTGCCATTGCACGATCCGCCATCTACCAACAAGGTTTACGCCGCTATCTTAGTCGAAGGGTGCGGCAGCGAAGTTTTAGAGTAGGTGACCTGGTTCTCCGCCTAATCCAAGACAGGAAAGGCTTGCATAAGCTATCCCCGCCATGGGAAGGACCTTTTGTGGTTAGTAAGGTGTTGCTCAATGGATTTTATTACTTGGTGGACGCACGAGACGGCTACAGGAAGAAGCGAGGCCGCAAGCGCAAAAGGAAGATCGACGACAAATACGACGAAACAAAGCGACCTTGGAACATTGAGCAGCTACGTCTTTTTACACCTAGAAATTTTCAAATTGTAATAAGTACTATATGGTTATGAAATAAAAGTCTGTGGTTTGCTCATTCAGCTTGAGACCATGCCATCTTCTGTGTTTTCTCGCAATCATATATTTGTTAATGTCAAAAGTTACCAACAATATTTTGCTTCGGGTTAACGGTTCCGACTTTTTTGACATTTGCCGTCTGCTGGCTAAAACTAAGCAAGCAACCTTTGCACTGCCTAGTATATATATCTGTCTGTTTGTGTGTGGGTCGCCTAGTAGTATGTCGTTGGCACCAACATGCTGGCTTTGGTCTCTGAGTCTAAACTAATTGGTATTACACCTGGTTGGCTCAGCTAAAATAACTGTGACGAGGTTCCGCCAACATATGAAACAACTAAACATATAAACAAGATACATATTAAGGCGGGCCACTTAAATCAGCCTACCGCCAAGTGTAGCATAAAAGTTGGCCCAACAAAAATTTACAAACCAGAATAAAACAAGTGTTTTCGCGTTACAGTTTAACGCATCTACTTGTGCTATGGTTGCAGGGGAAGACGCCTAAGGTGTTGCCGCTCTGGTGGAAGCTGTCTGAAGGTCTTGGGGGCTGACGCCGACATCCTTGGGGCTGGCTCCGCCATCCTGGGGGCTGCGCTCGTCAGCCCGGGCTTCGCCTTCTCCATCTCCGGCGTTCGCCAAGGAGGGTTCGGCCGTTGTAGCATGTGATCCGGGTGTTCCTTATAGAACTTACGGATGTCTACCATGTTGGCGACCCGCGTTGCGTAGCCTTGGACGGCAGTCAGCACTTTGGTGTGCATAATGGGCTGGCCATTTTCGTCTTCGGTCGGCATGAACTTGGTAACGTGCTGAATATCGGCCTTCGGGTACCATGCCGCAAATAAAGCCAGCGCCACCTTGGTCCGCCACGTGCAGCGGATCGCAACCGGCCGTCATACTCCGCGGTCGCCCTCCCCAGCAGTTCTGGCAAGGCCTCGAAGTTAACGGGATTGCCACCTTCACCAGGGAAGAACTTGGCGGCGAGCGCCTTGCCCGCGCCGACAAGTAGGTTGACTGTTTCGCCAACCTTCAGGATGCGTGCAAGGCGGGGCGAGGTATCCATGTTGTCGCCCAGGCTTGCCGGCACTGCAAACAAAATACAAGTGTTAGACATTATGACAAGTGACAAGTACTCAAATTAAAGTGAAGATGAAGGGCAAATCTTACCAAGAACATGCTCATGGATGGCGTTGACCTCATCTAGGCGACCGGCAAGAGTTTCCTCGGCTAGCTGGACGGCTTGGGCGTGCTTTTCTTGTTGAGCTTTGGCGGTTTTTGTCACCTCGGCAAGGGTGTCGCCCAAAGTGTTCAGCTGCTCCGTCAACTTTCTCACCTCAGTAGCATGGGTCAAGTCTCGCTCTTCTAGCTCCTTGGCATGCTCCGCCTTCAGCTTCATGACCTCATTGGCCAAATCTGCAGCTTCATTGATCAGGACATGCATGTCAGAGGAGTTCTTGAGCACATCTTGTGCAGTGTCTAGCAATTCTACAAAGTGTGAAAAAAGCCGACTAAAAAACTTGTCGGCAGGAAAAGCAAAAAGTAGACGGACGAAAAGAAGGCAAAGAGATTTGTCACCTTCATCCTTTTTGCGAGCCTCCTCCAAGCTCGCAATCTGGGCATCCTTCAGCTCCATGTTTTGCCGCAGTTGGCGGCACTCCTGAATCTTTTTTCTCTGGGTCTCAAATAGCTCCAGGTTGGAAGCAAGGGCAGCCTGGGAAAACAACACGACATTGAGATCCAAATTAGTCAAAAGACCACTCCGCCGGCTAAAAAATTCTTTTTTGCCACCAAAGTGCTCGGGGGCTGCGACTATGGATTACCTCAAGCTCGTTAAGGAGTGTCTCATGGTTTCTCCATGTGCGAGTACCAATAGCTGGTACCTTCACGCATGGTCTTCAGTGTTTGACGGGGGTCTTTTGCTCCCTCGCTAAATTTGAGGCGGGAATTGGAGGAGGACCCGCCGTGGCTCTCCCCCATCTCGTCAGTCGCCTCTTGCTTCATGGCAATGAAGCGAACGGCACTACTAGCCGAAGCTTCAGCCGTCTTGGAAGTGGTGGGGCCAGCAACAGACTTCTTGCCCGCCATCCTCTCCGCAGCCGCCTCCGTGGCACCAGTGGGCACCACGTTCTCCGCCGCATATGTTCCCGGACAAAGGACCACGGGAACGCTGGCGGCACGTGTAGCCGGTGCAGCGGCTGGAGAAGCCCTTGGCGGCTTGCCTCTGCCGGCAGCCATCTTCAGATTGGAGCGAAGCTTGGGTATGGTGGGCTTCGCTCTGCGAAAAAGGGAGTAAAAGGCATGTCGGCAAACACATGATAAAAACAGCAAATGGTAAAGTTAGCAAAATGTAAGCTTGCTTACCGTTTCAGGGGACATTTGTAACATCTCAAAAATTTGGACTGTTTAAAAATGACTAAAATTTAAAACTTTGGATTTGGATAAAATAATTTTCTCAAAGAGTGAAGATGAATCTGAAAATATTATAATTGGGTGTTTATTAAACGCTAAAACAATATTTACAAATGGTTTTAAATTATTTGAAGCATGCTCTATTTTCAAAATTGGTTTTGATTCAGTTATATGATTTTGAAAAAATGTGTAAAGTAGCTTATTTTAGATACAGTTATTTGTGGTACTTTGTTTATGGATTTATTAAGCCACAAATTACTTTGTTAAAACCCTATTTAAAAATTGACATAAAGTGTCACTTAAGCAATTGTTCTATATTTTTTAAAAAAATCTACATTTTAAATATGTTGAAAACATGTCCATAAATGTTAAAAGATATATATTATTTATATAAAATTTTAGAAGGTTATTTGACTTGTTTTGGAGCCTTAGAATGAATTAATACATACGTGAATTTAATCTTAGTTTTAATGTCCTTGAAAACTGATTCGCATTTTTCTAGGTGTCAGCTTATATAAATATCTCTGTTGAAATTAATTTTGTTTTCATAAATTCATTTGGTATTTTTCGGATCTTTGTAACCAATCATATTTGTTATTATCACTTGCTTATCTTAATTCTATCCAAATTCCTATACTTGTAAATAAAAACCTTGGATGTAGCCATGCATGTCACACGCACGTACACACCCTTTGGTTTTCCTACCAATACACTAGCAGGTCGATCATTTCTTTTTCTGTCGTTCTTTCTTCTCTTTCCTGTAGGTGCATTGCACCAGGCACCAAAGACCAATCGCACATAGCTCAGGCCCAGTCGAACCAGCACATGCAGCTCAGCCGAGACAAACCTAGCGCTGTTTCCTCTTCGCCTCCTTGGCCCTGCACGCACTTACACAGCCACACAGAAACGGAAACTCCTACAAGAAACTGCAGCTCGGATCCGAAACTGTAGCCACTAATGCATTACTCGGCCATTCATTTTTCCAGTCTGTCCGCGTCACAACGTCGCACTGCCTCCTCTTCATACAGGCACACAGCCGAAAGGCTAGTAAGCCAAGGATTCATCTGATGCCTCGCTCAAGCCTGCACAAAGCATGCAGACGACCCCGCCTTGTTCTTCTTGTTCATCTAGAGGCAGCATCTCTCCCCACGATCTAATCTCGTGAAGCTTGGTCTTACGCGAGCCAGCCCACCGCTCTCATATTTGTTTCCTTTTCCTTTCCGTCGCTGACGCCGACACATCATCTTCCTCCCGTAGATATCGTGGAGAGCAGTAACTTCTGAACCGAACCAAATCCGCCGAAAATCTCGCCAAATTTCTCCGATTCCTTGCCCCGTCCTCCACGGGAACTTCTTCATAAATACCCACGCCTCCTCCCGGTTCCATTTTCTTCGAAATCCTAACCCGAAGGCCACCATAACAAATTCCCAAATCGCCGATTTACCGCCGCCATTGCTGAACTTCAAGGCGAGGTTAGCGGAATCGTTCCTCTCCGTTTTTCCTTCTAAATCTTCACAGATTGGTCTGCCGCCTCCCCTAACTTATATCCCCATTCGCAGGAACTCTGGTTGGAGCATGATGCGCACCGCAGCTTGACCAAAGCGCAGCTTCTTCGGCTGATCATCCCTGTCCTGTCGATGGGAGCTGCGCCAGGATGACGACCAAGATATCAAGCTCCCCACGACGACAAGAAGCCGTAGCCGACCTCTCTACACTCGGGGACCGTCAGAACAGCGCCGGCGTGCACGACCATCGCCGCCATCACCATCGCCCTGAAGAACACAAGCCTTCTTCTGAAGAACACGAGCGATCTGACGAAAGCATCGCTGCTGGTAAGCGCCTTAGTTCTCATCCGTTAGATCTGTAGCAAGCGGTCCAGATTAGATCGGTTTCGAGTCACTTAAACGAAGGGGTACCAGCGAATCACGTCTCGCCATGTCGTCTAAGCCTAGCCGTGAGCCATAGCCGAAGCCGTGAGTCGAGCCACGCGGGAGCCGAGTCGGAGCCGAGCTGAAGCCAGAGATGCATATGCCGCCAGATCCAGATCCGACGGACAGAATCGTTGACGTCACTCCTATCTCATTTGAAAATCATAGAATTCATATCTTTTTAGCCACAAGTTCAAATTTTACAAAATTTATACCAATGGAAAGCCCTTGACCTGTAGAATATTTTGGCTCCGTTGGTTTTCAATTTTGAGTAGTTTAAATTTTATTTAAATTGCAAATGGACAATTTGAGTAAATTTGGCATATCTTTAATTTTATAAGTCCAATTTTTTCATATAAAATAGTTTTAGAAACCTTAGAATATGTATAATTTTATTCCTCTGTTATAAAATATTTTTGAGCATTATTTTGATGATTTAAAATCAGAGACTCAAATTTGATTATTTGACATAGTTTAATATTTGGCATAGTGTAAATTTTATTATTTCTTTTTAACATGTTTTCTTTTGGGAAATATCATAAATATTTGTTTTGACCAGAGAGACCAAAAGCTATCTTTGTTAGTTTATTTTAAACTTAAATAATTAAGATTGTGTTAAAAAGCCTTCATAAATATGTTGATTTGCAAACCTTGGTTTTAAAATGTGTTAAGTCCTTTTAAATCAAACCCAAATGTTATGTTGTTGTCCATGTTTGATGTGTTTTATGTTGATTGTTGTATTGTTGTTTGTTTATATTGTTTAGATTGAACGGAGAGCTCCGAGTTATGTTGAAAAGAGTTTGTGAACAACAACAACTTTCCAAAGGCAAGTGGCACATTCATAAACTTCCTAAGTATTTTGTCTATGCATGAGTATATTATTTTTCTATAAGCATGTGTTGGATAGTATTGCTATGCTAAAACTATGTAGAATAGTATCCTATACTAGTTGGTCTAGAATCCTATTGTAACATGGTAGACTTGCTAAGCTATGCAATTGATAAAAGTTTTAGAAAAATGTTAAGTGGCTACTCAGGACCATGTTCATGGGGGTTTTCACCTAAGATAGTTTTCACAATAATTAGGACCATGGTATGTGGGGGTTTTCACCTGAGAGTGCACTTGTGGATGGCCACCTAGGAACAAAGGGATTTGAAGTTACTCCAAGTGAAGATTGCTTCCAGTGCAGCCATTTGTCATATGGGCTCTGTCTTGATGGATTAAGTTGCATGGACTCACCTCGGCTTGACAAGCAGATGTAGAGGGATGTAGGTGGAGCGGGTCAAGCCGATGCTTCTGAAAAATCTCGTCTCAATCTTCCCCTTTTCGTTATCACTGCTGGAGTGTAGAGGATACTTTGGGCTGATTGAGTCAAATGGTGAACGTGCACAACCTCTCGAGAGTGTCACAACTAAGTACTTGGCCGTGTCCCCGGTTACGGACAATTCTGAGCAGCTGATAAAGGACGTCAACGGAGGATCCCAACATTCCAACTTCTCAAGTAAAATATGAAGGGTGAACAAGGGTAGATGAGTCTGTGGTTTTCATGCCATGGATGTCTCGATTAGAGAAAAGTGGTTTCAAAAGAGTTAGGAAAAATTGGCTTTCTGCAACTTAGCCTTTGAACTCCACCAGCCTAAATATGCATATAGTTTATTAGAGTTATTCCACTAAGTGTCCACAGAGTGTCACTTGCCAGTTCCATTTTATATGGTTCTGACCCACCTTGTTGCAACATTTTTTCCTGTTGCAGGTTGTTCAGACGATGAGTGAAGTTTCGTATAAGGTTTCGAGTCTACAACCAACATGTTTCGCCCGTGGCACATGAAGATGATGGAGACTCACTGCTACTTTTATTTCCGGTGCTTTACTCTTTCAAAGCTAGCTTCGTGCTATGCAATTTGTAATTGATATATTTTTCCTAAGTACTGGATTGTAGCGCACCTGCACTTAGAAATTGGCAAGGTACCTGTGTATAGTGCAAACCCATGGATCGATTCATTTGCACACACAGTCTAAGATGAAGCATCACAACATTGCATCAATTATTACACGTGGATCCAGTACTTAGGAAAATATCCTTTACAAATTGCATAGCACGAAGCTAGCTCTTAAAGAGTAAAGCAGCAGAAAATTATTCTTCATGGAGTCTCCATCATCATCATGTGCCACAGGCGAAAACATGTTGGTTGCAGACTCGAAACCTTAACGAAACTCACTCGTCGTCAGAACAATCTGCAACAAATAAAATTTTGCAACAGAGTGGGTCAGATACCATTAAAAATGGATCTGGCAAGTGACACTATGTGGACACTTATTGGAATAACTGTATAGCCTATATGCATATTTGGCTGGTGGAGTTCAAGGCTGTTTTGCATAAAAGCCAATTTTGCCTAACACTTTGTAAAACTTTTTTTTTTAAATGTTTGAGACAATATGGCATGAAATCCATAGTCTCGTCTACCCTTGTTTACCCATCAAAATTTTACTTAAAAAAATTGAGATGTTGGGAGCCTCCGTTGACATCCTTGATCAGCTGCTTGAATTGTCCGTAACCGGGGACACGGCTAAGTACTTAGTTTTAACTCTGCAGAGGTTGTGCACTTTCACCATTAGACCCAACAAACCCAAACTATCCTCAAGCACTCAATTTGTGCTAAGGAAAAGGAGAGAGTTGAGACGCGACATTTCAGAAGCATTTTCCCATCCCATACCGACTTGACGCGCTCCCATTCTAACCATTCTACCACCACCTGTCAAGTCGGGGCGAGTCCACGCAACTTAATCCATCTAGCTAGAGCCCATATGACTAATGGCTGCACGGTAAGCAACTTCACTTAGAGAAACATTGGTCCCTTTAATACCCTGGGTGGCAACCACAAGTGACCATCCCTTAGAGGTCACCCTAAGAGATGACACTCAACCTTTCCATCATCTTTTCAAAACCAAGTCCACCCAGGTGATAAATTACTTAGTAGAATTAAACTTTAAAGAAAACACATTGCATAGCATCAAATAATCTACTAAGTTATCACAGGGGTTCTAGACACAACTAGCGTAGAGGAGATAGTAGTTTCAGCATAGCAATACTATCCTACACATGCATATAAAGAAATACACTAAGTCATGCATAGAAAAATACTTAGGACATTTATGGGGGTGTGCCACTTGCCTTGGCAAACAGTAGTGTAGTAGTAGCAGTTGCAACCACTTTCGTCTCTCTCCAGAATTTCTAACAAGTCAAACAAATCACAAATAAACCTACAATCATAAATGCAACACTTGGAAAAATATGATATGCATGAGATGCAGGATGATACAAAGAAATGTGGTATGAAAGACAAGCAAAACAAAATAAGGGAAAGACATAAATAACAATATCCCATTTAGCTAAGGCAAGGTCAAGGTAGAGTAAAATAAATTTGATAAAACCACCACTTGAAGGTTGTAAGGCTACTCTAAGTCTTCACAAGTTTGGTCTTCAAATAATCTTCAACTCCTTTGCACCTTCATGTATCTTCCATGGTCTTCAATTAGCACTCTAAGAACTTAGTCTTAATCACCAAGGACTTGGTCTATGTCCAAAGTGAGACAAAACAGAAAGAAAGAAGATAGTAGTTGGTCTTCCCAGGAATCTTCTCCTTGCTTCCTTGTAGCTTTCCTTGATGTGATAACTTCATTGCAATTTTGTAGACTTGATGGTTCTGAAGACTTGATTGTTGGTAGCATCAAGGTTGGTCTTGAATATAACTTAGTCACTATGAAGTCTAGGAGAAGGAGGAAGAAAAGGAGAAAGAGAAGAAGACTTAGGAAAAGTAGGATGGTTGGTCTTCATGAACTTCCTCTTGATTTCTTCTAAGTAATTTTCTTCTTGGAGATGCTTCTATAGTCTTGCTTTCTTGGCCAAGTCTTTCCTTGATTTCCACTAATTCTAACTTAGTGGTTTTTGACTAGGAGAGTAATAAGAAATAACATGCATCCTCAATTTTTTTCTAAGGAGGAAAGTCATGTAAGAAGTGCAAAATATTTCTAAGGACTAGAGATGCATGCCATGCCATGAAATTATTCTAAGTTAATGCATGGCAAGTAAGATGGTCCAAAAATGACTAAGGACCAAAGGTCAAAATACTTTGGGGTCGAATTTTAACTAAGGACTAGAGACTAACACATCAAGTCAAAATAATTTCTAAGTAATAGTTCATAGAATAAAGTGTTGGTATTTTTCTAAGGAAAAATACTTTAAAACAATAGTTGATAAATTTTCTAAGGACAAACACTTGTCAACACAACTATGTTTTTAGTATGTTAAATTTTTCTAAGGAAAAGATTTAGCACTTTTAAGGTGTTGAAATTTTCTAAGAAAATTTCTAAGGAAAAGTGTTGTCAAATAATTATCAAATATTTTCTAAGGAAAAGAATTACTTTGTTTGGAGAGGCAAAATATTTCTAAGTACTTTTTGTAACTAAAGTGATCAAAATATGACTAAGTCATTTTATTAGTCACATAGATGAAGAAAAATAATTTTAATTATTAAAATAACACCTAAAAAGCATTTAATCAATATTAATTACAAAAATCATAGAAAAATACTTTTACAAAAATAGTAGAGTATTCCTACGGCCAAGTATTAATTAAACAAAGTTAAAGCAATTGGATTTGCCCAAAAATCAATTTTTAAATTTAAGTTAAGTCAAATTTACTTAAACAACCATTTTTAAAATTGAACCAAAATAAGTTTGACAAAACATAAAACTAATTATGCCCAAAGTTTCTACGTGTCATAAGCTTTCCAGAAATATAAAGTTTGCAAAAATTGGCCGAGCCAATAAAAAGTAGTGATAGATCTAAACTACAGGGACCTATCTGCAAAACCGCCAATTAAAAAGAAAACAGAGAAATTCTTCTCCCCGCTGGCGTTGACGTGGCTTCGACCGCTTGACGTGGCGCTGACTTGGCGATGACGAGGATGCTGACTGGGCGTCCACGTGGCTTGCTCCGATTCGTCGGTACCGATTCGTGGATGGATCTAATCGTGGCCGTTAAACGCCGATCGGACGGTTCAGATCCGCTGACCAAAGACGAGCGGCGCGCCGGCCGGAGTTACGCCGGTGACCACATCCCGTGGCGGTGCCATGGCCGGCGTGTATGTGCACGACGAACGGAAGAGGAAGGGAAGATGGGTGCATACCACGGGGTGTAGGAGGTTGCGGCGAAGCCGGTGGTGCAGACGAGGATGGCTCGGGTGCTTCGGGTGGTCGATGAGCGCTCGCTGGAGTTGCTCCCGCGGCGGACGGCGAAGGTCGATGAAGCTCTCGTCGATCTGGGACACCAAAAAAAATACGGGACCTTGTCAGGGAGATGCGCAAGGAGAAAAGGGAGAGAAAAAGATAGGTGGGAGGGCTCGGAGTTCACGGATGTCGCCGGAGTTCGAAGATTTTGCCGGCGGCAATGGCGGACGGCGGCGGCGGATTGTGGGCAGCCTGGGGGAGGAGATGCTAGGGTTCGTGGGGCAAAACGCTGCGGCGGGCGTGGGGTTTATATGAGCAGGAGGCCCGGAAGAATCTCGCAACAAATTGGGCGGATTTCCGTTAGGATTTGGTTAGGGTTCGGGGAAGGAAACCGTGTTCATCACGGTGACGATGATGACGTCAGCAATGACGTTATAAAACCCATCCCTTTTCTTATAAAATTCATAGCTTTTGATTTATAAGTCCAAAAGAGCTCAAACCAATTTGTAAAATTTTGTAAAATCAAACTCTTTGTTTTGAAACTTTCAAAAGGCATTTCCCAACACATTTTGTCAACTAAATTTTTGAGAAGTGTTTAAATGAATTTTGGACATATTAGTGTCATTTAAAAACTATAGGGTTTTATAAATTCCTTTTGAAATTATATTTTAAACCAAAGCAAAATATGAGTAATAATATTACATATCACTCAAAGGATAATTTGCATAAAACTCATTTTGTTTAAAAAGGGTTTGATAATTCAAAATGAATTCAAAACTCATTTTAAAATCCAAATAAACATTTTCTTTTAAAAGCAAAACTATAAATTTGAAAATAGAGAATAGGTAAGTAATAGAATAATTCCCAATACATACAAACAAGTCACAACCAAACACACTTCTTAAAATAGAAAATCATTTTGATTTTCAAACTGGTTTAATAAACAATATGACACTTGATGTCAAAAATAAAATAGGTTTAAAACAAATCAAATGTGGCTTGAATAAAACTTAAATACCACCAGATAAACATTTTACAAATATAAATATTTCAACAAATACAATCAATTCACAAGCAAACATTAACGGAACAATAAGTTCAAAAGTCAAAAGAATTTGGAGCATAAATGCTCTACTAATATATTTTCTTAAATATGTTTTAAAGTGGAAATTTATTTCCCACTTTTGAAATATCAAAATGCAAACAAAGCTATATGATGATGAATGCATGCATGATTTTCTTTTCAAAGCAAAATACATAATAGTTTTCAAAAGTTTTAAATTTTTCTGATTTTTCAACTTTTTGAAAACCTGGGATGTTACATGGATCCACGTGTAATAATTGATACTTTGTTGTGATATTTCATCTTAGACTGTGTGTGTAAACGAATCGATCCAGGGATTTGCACTATACACAGGGACTTGCCAATTTTTAAGTGCAGGTCCGCTACAACATTCTCCCCAAGGTCTCATCCTCCGTGTCAGCGGTGGCGGCCGCCCTCTTCCTCTTCTCCAAGTCCTTGGTGGAGGAAGGCCCGCCAACCTTGCGCTTCTTGGACTTGCCGGTTCCGGCATCGTACCAGTTGGGAGCCAAGTAGGCATCCGTCAAGGTCTTCAGCTAAGAAACAAAGCACCATCAATCCAACAACTAGTTGACAAAAATAGTTGACTAAAGATAGAGAAGCTCCGGCTTACCTCAGGGGCTGGATTGTCATGGCTAAACATGGCGACGCCTTCGGTCACCTACACATGTAGAGGCTTGATGAGCTCTCTCAGCCGGTACAGCAGCACATCCTCACCAAGGGTGCTGTTGCCGGCGCTGTCCGCCTTGTACTCGCACATCTTCAGCGGGCGATGGCGGAGAGGCATAATCTTCCTCGACAACCAGAAGAGGACGGTGTCAACTCCGTCAAGTCGCGAAGCCTCCATCGTCTTGGTCAAGAACTCGATCTGCCTTACGGCAAGGCGGAGATCGCTCGACAAGCTGCTGAGCGACACCTTCGCTGTCCAGCAAGCCTTGTGGGTAGGCGGACCATTAACAAATGGAGGAATTCCCACCGTGTAACTGGGTGTCGGGATGTCCTTACAATAAAAGAAAGTACTGGTCCAATTCTTCACCGACTCGATGTAGGGAATCTTTGGGTACCAGTCAGGTTGCCGGCAGTTGAAAGTAACACTGCCGCAAGTTGCCAGCTGGCCGGCTGCTATGGTTTGCCGGCGGCACAAGAAGCAGTACTTGAAGAGGTCTGTGTTGGCGGCTATGCCTAAGTAGCCCTCACACAACGCTTGAAAGCCGGCTAGTACTAAAATACTGTTCGGCGCTATGTTGTGCGGCTGCAGCCCATAGAAGCTAAGCACTGCAAGGAAGAAAGCGGAAAGCGGCAAGGTCATACCGTGAAGACAGTGGGACGCCAAGACGACCCGTTCGCCATCTTGGGGTCAGGGATGGCCTCACCGCCTGGTACCCGCCAAGAACAGTCTAGCTTGGGCGGTAGGAAGTGATGTAGCCCAACCTATGGCTCCTACAAGTGTCCCAATGACAAGAGCTAGAGTCAAAGCTCTCCATGATAAGGTGAATTCACTCCTATCTATGTGTGATCTCGACACTTCTTTGAATGGGTTGCTACTTCATACGGAAACTTTGTGCATACTCAGGAACCACCTTGACGACGGCCCACAATGGAGTGGAGGAGATGACAAAGAGAAGACCCAAGAAGGTGGCCAAGAGAGCATCCAAGGAGAAGAAGAAGAAGCCCAAACTGCTTCGGGCGGTACTACCGGCCCCGACCCGGTACTACCGCCCCCGCCTGACGTGTCACCTACTGAAGATACTACCGGGGCCGGTACTACCGCGCCTCGCCACCCCGGTACTACCGCCAGACGCCGGCACGGTACTACCGCGCCAACTGCCGGGTCTACTGCCGGATCTCCAGGGAGCCTCGGGTGTCCTCGGGTTCCATCCCGGTAGTGGCCCCGGTACTGGCCCGGTACTACCGCACACCCGGTACTACCGGGTTCAGTCCGGTACTACCGCTGCGGGCGGATCTGCACGCTGGAAAGGCTCCCGTGCCTTGTAATCTTATCCCCTTTGGATCTAGAGTATAAATAGTTCATCCCCTTCATAGGGTTAGGGTTAAACTATGATTTGGGAACTAAAGTAGAGCCTTGCTCCTTCTTCTCAAAGTGTCTCTTTCCTCCTATGGAGATGACTCAAGGCCTCCCCTTGTGGAGATGAACCAAGGCCTCCTTTCGAGGAGAAGATCCCTGCGTGGATACCAAGGCTTCCGCTTGTAGTTGCGATTACTTGCTAATCTTCCCTCTTTGAGTGGCTAGATTGGGTTGGTTGGATTGACCAATTGGACAAACAATCCTAAGAGTAAGGTGTGCTTGGGAGAGGAGAATTGGGGGCTACCTCGGGGATTTGTTACCAATTGAGTCTTGCCGAGTTGCTTCTTGCTATTTACCCTTGTTTTGAGTGATTCCCCTCTTTTGTGTTCTTCGTTCTTCGTGTGTTCTTCGTGTTCATCCTTCCCTCCGCACAAATCCGTGAAAATCAGGACCAACCTACATCATATGGTATCAGAGCTCTAGGTTGACACGGATTTGATTTGTGTTTCCACCAAAATCCACCAAATTTTTCTTCGTTTTTGAGAAATTCAAAAATTTCCACCAAAAATAGCCTTGCCTTGATTCGAGCCGATCTGTCGATTCGTTGCGTTTTTGGTAGTTTTTGTCCATGGATCTGTTGCTTTAGGACCCCCTCCACCTTTGTTTGTGTTCCCTAGCCTTAATTTTGCCAATTTCCCATGAATTTGAGGATTTCTCGGCTCCAATTTCCGCCCAAAATCGAAAGTCAACCATCAGAAATCGGGCAGGCCGGTACTACCGGACTCAGGCCGGTACTACCGGGTTTTTCAAAATTTGGCCGAATTTTTTTCTTTTTTCTCGGTTCGTTTTGGCATTTCCTCTTTGGTTTGAGTCATTTTTGGTGTGCCTACGACTATGACATCTACAAGCTTCCGCAGCAACGCGTCATCAACGCCAAGCAAAGACGCCACCAAGGACTCGACATTTCCCCACCACCATATTCCGTTGTGAGCCCTTCTTCCTTTCGCGCAACTTGACCTATTGGACTAGTTCGGTGATATTGCGAGGCATTGCACGTGTTGAGTGTTTGTCTTCAAGTATTGGCGAGTGTGTATCGTTAGAGAGCTTGGCCCTAGCAAAAGAGAAGGAATCATCGTCAAAAAGCAAAAATCAAAAAAAAAAGAGAAAAGAAAAGAATCAAGTGGTGCCAAGTATCATCTCTTGTAGGTTGCGACACCAAAAGCAATTGAGCTAGCGTCCATCTTGTGTTGGGTGACATTGAGCACGTAGTCTTCGTTAGGTTGTCTATCTTCGAGTGCTCGCCCTTTGGTCGCCCAACCCCATTATTCGCTTTTGTGTGTGTTTCTTCATCATTTGTGGTTGGAGTTTCTTTGGTAATTTGATCATTGTGGATTTTCTCTACCTTTGACAATATACTTGTCGTCGGGTTTGCTTGTTTCGTTTGCCACTTCATACCTTCCTATCCTCATAAGTGTGTGTGTTGGGTGTTAGAACCGGATTCTCCTCTCAAGCTACATTATTCTTGGGATATAGTTTGTCTTGGTTTTTCTTTTCCACATCTCACTTGATCTTGAGAAAATGTTTAGGGGAAGTACAAACGGAAGCTCAAGCTCGGATGAGGAAATCCATGGTGGAGTTCGCGGTGATCATGGCTATGTCACACAATCGGAGCTTGTTGGCATGCGACACTTTCTTCGTGATAACCTAGGACGCTACGAGCGCCGTCTTCAAAATCAAGAGAACACCTTCAACGACCGCATGCATGCTCAAGAAGCAAATATGGAGCGGTTGACCGAAGCTATCAACAACCTTGTGCGACAACGAGCGTCTTCACACTCAAGCCGTACAAGAAGCACCTCAAGGTCGACACAAGCACGTCATGGACGTCATGAACCTCGACAAGAACGTCAACATGATCCAAGGCGCGACGCCCATGAACGACCTCCTCCTCACGTTGAACAACCACATGATCTTCACGCGAACAATGCCAATGCGCATCAAGAGCAACCTCACCAAAACGTTGAACGTCATGAACGCATGCCATCACCACCACCGCAACAACGTGATCGTCATGACCCATTGGCTAATGACAATGGCGTTCCGGGTGCGAATGACTTTGATGAACAAGGACGTCACCCGTCATCCTCCAAGGCCACGTCATCAAATCATGACAATGCGAACAATAACGAACAACCCGTACATCAACAAGAGCACCTCCTCAACATGATCCTCGTCCTCGTCAAGAGCTTCCACATGATCGCCACAACACCATCGCGCGAGTCAAGTGATAACGAGTCAAGCCAACACAATGGTGATGGACTCAATCGAAGGAGACGTGGACGTGCATTCCCACGTGGTGCTCATGGTGACAACTATGATGACTTGACCAACGTCCGCTTTGACATACCCAAGTTCTACGGCACAAGTGATCCGGAAGCTTACTTCTCATGGGTACTCAAGGTTGACAAGATCTTCCGCGTGCAACGCTTCTCCGACAACAAGAAGGTTGCCTTAGCCTCGATGGAGTTTGAAGAGTATGCCCTCTTGTGGTGGGAACAACTACAAGATGCTCGCGTCGCTAACCACCAACAACCAATTGACACTTGGGTTGAAATGAAAGAAACAATGTACAAGCGCTTCGTGCCAAGCCATTACACTAGAGACTTATACAAGAAGTTGCAAGAGTTGAAGCAAGGTTGAAGTCGGTTGACGAGTACTACAAGGAATGGAAATCTCCATGATGAGAGCCAATGTCAACGAGTACGAAGAGCAATCCATGGCTCGTTTCATGAATGGCCTCAACTATCCAATCAAGAAGATCGTGGAGTTCCAACCATATGCCTCTTTGGTAGAGCTAGTACATCAAGCTTCCAAGGCCGAGCGCCACGTGCTTGAAGAGCTCAAATACCTCAAGACAAAGGCATTCTTCGCCAACAAGCCTTCTTCGTCAACTCCTACACCTTCACAAGCTCTTCCTCAAGCGAACACTCGAGGTCCTCCAAGAGTCTCTACTTCGACACCTCAAGCGCCTCAACCTTTCAAGAAAGTACCTCCCCTCCAAGGCGCCTCAAGGATCTTCGTCCGGCACAAGACTTTGCAATGCTACAAGTGCGGCGGACAAGGGCACAAATCTTTTGAGTGCACCAACAAGAAGGTCATGATCATCAATGACATGGGAGAGTATGAATCTATGAGTGAAGATGAGTACAATGCTTTGAACAAGGTCGCCACAATGCAAAGTGCTCAAGAAGAAGAAAGTGAGATCTATTGTGATGGCGACAACAACCCTTCCTTGGTTGTGGCAAGAGCTCTAACCACCAATGTTCAAGTGGAAGAAGACCAAAGATGCAACTTGTTCCAAACAAGAGCGGGAATCAATGGAAAGTCCATCAAGGTCATCATAGATGGTGGAAGTTGCCACAACCTAGCGAGCAAAGAACTTTGTGATAAGCTCAACTTGAAGTTCAAGAAGCACCCACATCCTACCATGTGCAATGGTTGAGTGATACCGGAGCCGTCAAGATTCAACACATGGTGCAAGTGTCCTTCAAGATTGGAGCCTATGAAGATACGGTTGATTGTGATGTTGTGCCTATGAACGTTTGTCACTTACTCCTTGGGCGTCCATGGCAATTTGACAAGGGTGCTATGCATGATGGACGAACAAACTACTATAGCTTCAAGAACAACGACAAGACCTTCGTCCTTCGTCCCATGACACCAAGTCAAGTCATCGCCGACAACGCCAAGACATTGCAAGGGCACAACAAGATCGTTCGTCTAGTGAGATGAGTGGTGAGCGAGAGACCCACCATAAAGTGAGTGAGAGCCACAAGCCAAATGAGTGTGACACTTCAAAGAGAGTTCCCACAAAACTTACACTATTTGCCACAAAGAGAGAGATGAGGGAGTTGAGAGAGAACCCATCCACCCTCCACTATGTGCTCATATGCAAGGGTGAAGTTTCTATGACTAACACTTCACAAACCTTCCTCCTTCTTTGTTGTCTCTTTTGAAGGACTTTGAAGATGTCTTCCCTCAAGAAGTGCCACCGGGACTACCTCCTCTACGCGGAATCGAGCACCGCATCGACCTTGTTCCCGGCGCACCGCTACCAAACCGCGCTCCTTACCGCACCAACCCCGAAGAGACAAAGGAGATCGAGCGGCAAATACAAGAACTTCTTGCCATGGGACATATCCGCGAGAGCTTGAGTCCGTGTGCCGTGCCCGTCATCTTGGTACCCAAGCACGACAACACTCTTCGCCTTTGCATGGATTGTCGCCCCATCAACGCCATAACCGTTCGGTATCGCCATCCTATCCCTCGACTTGATGATATGCTTGATGAGCTTTGTGGTTCCGCTATATTCTCCAAAATTGATCTTAAAAGTGGATATCACCAAATACGCATGTGTGAAGGTGATGAATGGAAGACCGCATTTAAAACAAAGCTTGGTCTTTATGAGTGGCTCGTCATGCCATTTGGTCTTTCCAATGCACCTTCTACTTTTATGCGTCTCATGAATCATGTTTTGCGTCCTTTCATTGGAAATTTGTTGTGGTATACTTTGACGACATCCTTATCTATAGCAAATCTTTGGAAGAGCACACTTCTCATGTTGCTCAAGTTTTGTTGGTTCTTCGCAATGAAAAGCTTTATGCAAATCTTTCTAAGTGCACTTTTGCCACCAACAAACTTGTTTTCTTGGGTTTTGTTGTTTCTTCGGATGGAGTCGAAGTGATGAAGCAAAGATACAAGCAATTCGGACTTGGCCTTTTCCGATCACTTGAGGAGTTGAGACGTTTTCTTGGTTTTGCCGGATTTTACCGCCGTTTCATCAAGGATTTTTCCACAATTGCTTGCCCCCTCCATGAACTTACAAAGAAGAATGTACCTTTCATTTGGGGCAATGCACATGATTTTGCTTTCAATGAGCTCAAACGGTTATTAACCGAAGCACCACTCCTTGCCCTTCCGGATTTCTCTAAGACATTTGAGATTGAATGCGATGCAAGTGGATTGGGCATTGGTGGAGTGCTTATGCAAAATGGTAGACCCATCGCATACCATAGTGAGAAACTAGATGGAGCTCGCTTGAATTACCCCATTTATGACAAAGAGTTATTTGCTTTGGTTCGTGTTTTGGATGTGTGGCAACATTACCTTCGTCCTAAGGAATTTGTCATTCATTCCGACCATGAATCCTTGAAATATTTGAAAAGTCAAACAAATTTGAACAAAAGACATGCTAAGTGGGTTGAGTTCATTGAGTCTTTCACTTTGTAATCAAATACAAGAAAGGTAAAGACAATGTGGTCGCGGATGCTCTATCCCGCAAGGCCAACCTACTTACACGTCTTGACATTAGTGTCTTGGGTTTGGATGAGATAAAGAGTTGTATGCTACCGATGCTTTCTTTGGAGACATTTTCGCTCAATGTTCGGAGCACAAAGGAATTGGTGATTTCTATTTGCACAAGGTTTCTTGTTTAAGGCTAACAAACTATGTATACCCGAGTCTTCGCTTCGTTTGGTCCTTTTGAAGGAATCTCATGGAGGAACACTCATGGGTCACTTTGGCCGCGACAAGACCTACGCCATGCTCGCCACCAACTACTATTGGCCAGAATGAAGCGTGATGTGGAACGCCTAGTTCGACGATGTTCTACATGTCTCAAAGCTAAGTCTACTCTAAACTCTCATGGTTATACACACCTTTGCCTATTCCACATCACCCATGGTCCGATATAGCTATGGATTTTGTCTTAGGACTCCCACGCACTAAAACAAACAAGGATTCCATCTTTGTCGTCATTGATCGCTTCTCTAAAATGGCACACTTTATACCTTGCAACAAGAGCGACGATGCTTCACACATTGCTACTTTGTTTTTCAGGGAAATCGTCCGTCTTCATGGCGTGCCCAAGACCATTGTGTCGGATCGTGACACCAAGTTCGTGAGCTATTTTTGGAAGACTTTGATGGCCAAGATGGGAATCAAGCAACTATTCTCCACCGCATACCACCCTCAAACCGATGGCCAAACCGAAGTGGTGAACCGAAGCCTATCTACACTCCTTCGTGTGTTGATCAAGCCTAACTTGAAGAATTGGGAGGAGTGCATCCCACACGCCGAGTTCGCCTACAATCGAGCACTACACTGTGGCGCCCTGACCCGACTGCTATACAGTGATGCTGAGTGTCACCGGTTAAGCGATACAACCAGAGGTTACGGGTTTACCAATCCCCGGCCAAAACCTTTGGCAGGCGTTGCTCGGAATTGATCACCGGCAATGCAACACCCCGATTGATGCCTTAACACAGGCTCAACTATCAAAGCATAATAGAGAGATCAAGACTTGTGGAACAACTGGCACATCACAGACTCTACGACACAAATCATTATAGTTCAACTCTTATAGTAGAGAAAGATAAGAAAATACAACCAGGGGTCACAGACCCAACAGTACATCAAGCGGAAGCAATTTAGGTTGTTCTAAACAACAAGAACCAAATTATGGCCTAAGAGGCCTGCAGATAAACATCCAGTGCCAGTTGTTCCGGGATGTCCCAAGCTGCCACCTGGGAACCCCAGACTACTCGTCGACGTCCACAAAGGACCCACCTTCGAGGTCGGTGAAGTCCTCCTCTGAAACAAAGCAAACGATGTTGAGTTCGACGAACTCGCAAGATTATATATAGAGCTTTAGCTCGATGAGGCTTTCAAGGTTTTATGGCTGTTTTGCATAAAGCTGATTTTATTTATGGAACATAACACAATGGCATCGACTATTCAGAGTATTTTTAAAAAGGGGTAAGAAGTGACACTTTTATTGATCACTTTCTCATTATCAACCATCATCAACCACTGTACCTGTTCATCAAAGGCACCTCCCCGAATCACCCTCGATGAAGTCAACCTTGCATTCTTGAGTGGTACCTCTAGTACCCAGTTTTTAATCATTCCGTTAAAGTTATTCTATGATCTTATCGTCCTTTCCCAGGTTGTCCGTAACCGTGGACACGGCTTTTCGAAAAGATTTAACCCTGCAGGGGTGTACAATGTTTGCCACGCGTACCGTCCGGCCCATTGCCTGATCATTAGCTCTCTTCCGTGGAAAGCCGGCTGGGTGGGAGCGGTGTCGACTTCTCCCTCGTTAAGGACTAACCCAGGATCATCAGTGAGGACGGAGCAGCGGATCACAACACCCTGCCCCGTGGCCACTTATTCTCCTAACACCACCATCCTCATCTCAGTTCATCCCACTATCATCACGCACACGCAAATGGAAGCCCGAACTAGAGGACCCTGGCTACTCCCGCCCGAGTTATTTAGTCTATGAGGGTTCCTGCAATTGCATAGGCCTCACGCATGGTTGCACGCTCAGTCTTGGTTCGGGAGGTAAAGAACTCACACCTAGGCGACGGGAACGAGACAAAGCACCACAACCACAGTGGCCCCTCATCCCCACCTTTAGCATCTTATCACCTGTCACCACAATTCTCCACCATCATCTGAACATCTCAACACCTGTTTCCAACATGTACCATCCATTGCACAGCTAAGCATTTACTAAGCATGGCTAAGCATCAACATAGCATAATTAAGTAGCTCAGGCCAACAATACAAACCCATGGATAATAGGAGGGTAACAGGTATTGGCACCGGAAACTAATGCAACTATAGGATACTCTAATCCAAGCAAATTGACATTTGGAACCGCATGCAATATTATAGTGGAGAAAATACTTGCGGAAAATAGGATAAGACATGCTCAGAGGGGGGGATTACGCTTGCCTTGATCAAGGTGCTGGTAGTACGGCTCTTCGGGGTATTGCGGTGTAACCCGGCTGCTTGGTCTATCGTAGCACAACACACGGAAGAAACAATCAATCACCACACATGATTCAACAAATGCAATGCGCAACCACATGATGACATGACATTTTAAGTCCCCGGGAGGAGGATGATTCCACTAATCAAATTAAACGGGGTCCGGATGCCTAGAGGGGCGCATCCCGAATATTCCGTGGATTTAAGCAATATAGCATATTTACTTGTTGATTAGGATCGTGGAAACCCTAGGGTTAACTTGCATATTAGATGTCATGATCAGGTGATGAAATGCAGGGTTTTGGTGATTGAATATGCATGATATTTATTTTAAAGGTTAGTTCATATTTTTCCGGACATTTTGGTACCTCACACACATTTTTCGGATGCACCGATAAAAGTTATTACATTTTGAATTCCTTCTTTTAAATATGCCCTGGGTATTATTTAATCCAACACAGAATAATTATTTACTCCATTTAGGAAGAGAGAATAATTAATCAGGAAAGTCCTTTTTTTTTACTGGACCAAATCGAAAACCAGCCGGAATTCCGAATCACTCGGAATCATCCGAGCCAAATCCGAGTTCAATCCGGAACAACTCAGATCGCTACTGGACTCGGGTCGGAATCAAGTAAGTAGATAGCCGGAATTTCCGAACCATTCGGAATTCCGAGCTAATTCCGGATTGATTCCGACGCGAGCGTCAACGCGTTGCGACGGCGAGCTACGGCGCACTGGCTTCGGCGGCTTCGCGGCTACGGCGAGGCGGGAGCGCTAGGAGGAGAGGGGAAAGAGCAGCAGCTCACCGGGAGCACGTACGCGCAAACGGCGAGGCGCAGGGTGGACGGAGATGGCGGCAATCGACCGGCGACGCGGCGGCGACGCGGCGGCCGTGGTCGGAGAAAACGGGGCGGCGACGTCGGTTCGCGGCGTCCGGGATCGATTCGTTCGGCTAGGCGGGGGAGGACTCCAAGGCGGAGCTTTTGCCCCACACGGCGGTGCTCGGCGTGGACCGCAGCCTCGGCGCTAGGCGGCGGCCATGGCGCGGCTCCGGGAGCTCGGGGAGAGGAAGAAATGGAGAGAGGAGCAGGGAAACGAGTGGATGGGGTGGAAGCAGAGTGGGGCTCGGGTGCGGCGTGCTCTCCTTGCAGTGGGGGCAGCGAAGGGGGCCCCGGCGCAGCGCGGGCAGGGCGGCGAGGTGGTCCGGCGCGAGCTGGAGAGCTCGGTCGCTACAGCGATGAAGGAGATGATGTTTTTACAAAAACCCCCTGGAAGTTTTGAGTTCATCACAGTCCAGTCCTTTTCCCTTTTAATTTTAAAACCAACAACATTTCCTAAATTAATTTAGGCACCAAAACATTTTATCAAAATTTTAGAAAATTTGGGGAGCCTCCCCATATTGAGTAGAAGCTACACAAAAATTGGGGCTTCAAAATAAAATAGTTTGGACCACTTTTGCTCATGGGATTGAAGTATGGCATTTTGTTAAATTTTAAAATGTTGCTCCTTTAACATTTTAGGACAATTGCAAAATATTGTTTTGAGCTCTTGGAACTTCTTTGACAAATATAAGATGTCAAGAAATTTTGTTTTGCAACTTTGAGTGCCTTCATTGTTTTGAAATTTGTTAGAGCAAATTGGCATTTGGGGTTTTTCAATGTTGCAAAACCCATTAGTGTGATGTTTAACAAATGAATAAGGATGCCATGATGCAATGCAACACAAAAGCGAAAATTTTACTCGGGTTTTAGGTTTTCAAACTTTGGGCTGTTACAATTCTACCCTCCTTACAGGAATCTCGTCCCGAGATTCCTAGAGTAGGAAAGAGGGAAAAGGGTTACAACGGTACTACACGATCTTCTTGCTTCAGGTGGCTTCTTTCTTGAAAGAGGTTGACCGAGGGCATCCTGAAGATCTTCATCGGCTACACTCGAGGTCACTATCAACGTACACCATAGGAAAAGAAGGGAACCTCACCGGAAGGATGGATCTTGGTGAATCTACCACGATCAGGTACCTCCTAGTAGAACTTAGGATGAGACTTCAAACATCCCTTAATTCGACAGTTAGGAGACACATGCATTTGACGGGAGATTGATAAGGAGTTTCCAGTTGGTAGACAACTGTTTCTCAAAAGGTCGAGGCTATGAACTTTGCACAAGGCCTTAAATCTCTGAGGGAGAGTGTTGGAACAAGGTTCCAACAGATGAAAAGGTAACTTGCACTAGTCGGCTTGAGTAGAACCTTCCTCGCGGAGGAGCATTTCAGATCACTGGAGAAGGATTGGAAAGCTAGACCGAGAGAACTTTAGAAACTCCGCAAACGTTAGTATCGGGGACACTTCTTGATTTTATAGACATCGAGGTCAAGCTTCTTGAGGATCACCAACCATCGTTTCTGATTAGATTTAGATCTGGTCAGGTGTAGAGATACTCCAGACTCAACATGTATGAATCGGGAGTCTTTGCCACGGATACCACCGGATTACTTTTGCTAGAACCCCAGGAGCTGGACTAGAAGGTCTAACTCCAAGGAGGAACGTGATTGCGGAACTCAAGTATTAGCAACTTGTCAGAGGACAGCTGCCCTACCTGATTTACTTGCAACGAGACACGATTTAATCCTTGTTGGGACACACCAAAGAAGACGAAGGAGTTCTCAGACTTCTTCTCTTTCTGGAACAATTCAATCATTGGCTCGGATGCATCGATGAAATTCTCAAGGGATGGAGGTAACAACATACCATTCCGAGAATATTCTACACGTGCATGATCGAGTTGAGATGATTTCGAGGAACCAGACAATTCACTCAGATCCAAGGCGACATCTTTCAGCAATTGCACGTGAACCAAGGAAAGTCACTTCTAACTTCAGAACACATACCTTGTGATGACACAAAGTTAGTTCTAACAAATTTCCAATGCTAACGCCCAATATCCAATATGGATCTCCTCAAACATGGAGAAGATAAGAAGGTAGTTGATGGGCTCAACAACAAACTTATCCAAATTCTCCAAGACGGTAGACTCGTATTTCACCAGAACGGGGCATGAGTATTGGTCAGACTAACACATTTAGGTAGGTTGGTCTGAGTTTGATTTGACGATAGCCCAATTCAAATCAAAAGATTTGGGGGTTAGCATTTCCACCAAGGAAATACCACCTTTCTTCGACATGAATAGACGAGACATCCCTTTGAAAAGGAACTATGTCGGGATAGAGCTCTTATCTTCTAACTCTCCAAGTTGTTTAAGCTCAACCGAATAATTCTGGACATCCAGCATGAATTTCTTGGAGAAGGAGTTGTTCAGAGAACCAGCTTACTTATAAGCTCAATATCACGGTCAGGTGACAACCTGGCGATACTTCTGGAAAGACCTCCGGAATATCACGATCCACCGATATGTCTTGAGTTCGGGAGAGAATCATGCCTTTCAAGGCAAGACGATGTGGTCTTGGGAACTTCGGCACCGACCTTGCTCTTTGACCGAGGGAGTGCATCAGAGCCAACGGACTTGGTAGCACTGTCAAACTCAGCTTATTTATTGGCTAACCAATCATGCTAAGGAGGGCAATGGATATCAATGGATTTCCGCACAGTGAAAACTGCTAAGAATATCCGATAGCCACATCAGTGCTCACGACTTATCTTTGTCGAGTAACAAGTCACTCGGAAAACGGAGAGTAACGAGGAGTAAGAGCATCACTTCATCAAGAATATCATGATACTTAGCACGAGTGCACACTCTTTATACCAAGATATCGTGCTTCTCTAAGATGGAACAGAAACAGAGACTAATAAACCTCTTATTCTGTGGAATACAAAACTTTGACCTAGCCCGAGAAGTGGACAAGGTACTGGAGTTTGTTTCTCCTAACAAGACGAATTGGAAAGTCTTGACGGATCAAGAGGGTGACTTGCATCGGAACACCTAATGAAAGATTACCACTCAACTGCCCACCGACTGACAGGATCGTCGGGCGGCTAAACAGAAAGAAACAAGCCCAGGAGAAAATTCTGAGATGTTGAAGATACACCGGTTATTACTCTATTGTGATAACCATGCCCAACAGGAGAGATGCAGCAGAGTCAAGCAAAACTGTAGCAAGATTATTGTTGATTCGTAGCTCACCCATAAAGACGCCGGGGTCCTCTTCAGCTTCTACAGCAGAGACGTGGTTCAGGCGACCACGCACAAAAGGTCCGGCCTTGCCAGCTGGAGTGGCAGGGTCTCGTGCAGGTGTTCCCGTGCCCGGTGCCTTCTGGGGGCACTCCCTGGAGTAGTGGCCAGCCTGGCCACAAGCGTAGCAATTGAATCTTGGTGGAGCAGGTAGCATAGGACGATACCCACTCCCGCCTACCCCAAGTGTCGAAGTAGTGGGGCGCGTGGTGGCATGCTGAGCAATCTTCTCATAGGCATCCTTTACTGCCTCCACTATGAACTCCATAGAACAATTAGCCGGAACATGATCATTTCCTTCGCATAGGTAGCAAGTGGCGCTAGCAGTTGGGCACTTGCCAAGTGGATGCGCGTTGAAACAGTGCGGGCAACTGCCGGGGCATTGACTCGCCTGATGTCCACCCCTTCCGCACTGACTACATGCCTTTCCTTATGGTGGTCCATTCTTTCTGGGGTACTTAAGGGGGCACTTCCGGTACGGATGTCCGCGTTCCCTCCAAAGTAACACCTGAGTTTGTCTCTAGCTTTCTTGGGCGAATCTTTAGATGTATGGGATTCCTGCCGATCAAAGGGTGTCGAGTGGGTCCCTGGGGTGGCTTCGATTTGGTAGAGTGGAGGACGTTGTGCCATTCTGTAGATTTGACAAGGAGGCAGTTAGTATCCACCTCGGTATGGTTGAGACATTAGCATTAGCGTACTCAAGTACTCAGACTAGGGACGATAACGCTCTGTGCAACAACGAACAAGGAACCAACAAGATGGGACTTGGGTCAAAGATCAGCATCATGTACCAGTATCGTGAGATTCAAATGGCTAAGAAACCACGTGATTCAACCCACACTATCCGGCACAATCCGGGACCTTATGTTCAAGTCCTTGGGTTAAAACCCGAAGAAGGGATCAATTGATTAGACTTGGTCGAAACATCTGAGTTGATTTCGGATGGCAACGCAGCGGGAGCAACTGGACACATAACACTAAAGGTCCACGTAACACGTAGGATTGGGTTCTATCTTCAGTGTTATCCTAATAATTTTGAAGTCACAGATGAGAAGTAAAACCTTTAAGTCAAATCGAGGTAAGATTGCTCCGAGATTAGATTGTAACTAGATAAGGAGTAAAAAGAATCCTAAGATGGTTTTCACAACTCATTTTTAGGTTAAAATAATTTTCACAAGCACTAGACTCAACGTCGACCAGTAGAAGGGTTTCCTACAGGCAGTCCTGCTCTGATACCAACTTGTGGCGCCCTGACCCGACTGCTATACAGTGATGCTGAGTGTCACCAGTTAAGCGATACAACCGGAGGTTTCGGGTTTACCAATCCCCGGCCAAAACCTTTGGCAGGCGTTGCTCGGAATTGATCACCGGCAACGCAACACCCCGATTGATGCCTTAACACAGGCTCAACTATCAAATCATAATAGAGAGATCAAGACTTGTGGAACAACTGGCACATCACAGACTCTACGACACAAATCAATATAGTTCAACTCTTATAGTAGAGAAAGATAGCAAAATACAACCAGGGGTCACAGACCCAACAGTACATCAAGCGGAAGCAATTTAGGTTGTTCTAAACAACAAGTACCAAATTATGGCCTAAGAGGCCTGCAGATAAACATCTAGCGCCAGCTGTTCCGGGATGTCCCAAGCTGCCACCTGAGAACCCCAGACTACTCATCGACGTCCACAAAGGACCCACCTTCGAGGTCGGTGAAGTCCTCCTCTGAAACAAAGCAAACGACGTTGAGTTCAACGAACTCGCAAGATTATATATAGAGCTTTAGCTCGATGAGGCTTTCAAGGTTTTATGGCTGTTTTGCATAAAGCTGATTTTATTTATGGAACATAACACAATGGCATCGACTATTCAGAGTATTTTTAAAAAGGGGTAAGAAGTGACTCTTTTATTGATCACTTTCTCATTATCAACCATCATCAACCACTGTACCTGTTCATCAAAGGCACCTCCCCGAATCACCCTCGATGAAGTCAACCTTGCATTCTTGAGTGGTACCTCTAGTACCCAGTTTTTAATCATTGCGTTAAAGTTATTCTATGATCTTATCGTCCTTTCCCAAGTTGTCCGTAACCGTGGACACGGCTTTTCGAAAAGATTTAACCCTGCAGGGGTGTACAATGTTTGCTACGCGTACCGTCCGGCCCATTGCCTGATCATTAGCTCTCTTCCGTGGAAAGCCGGCTGGGTGGGAGCGGTGTCGACTTCTCCCTCGTTAAGGACTAACCCAGGATCATCAGTGAGGACGGAGCAGCGGATCACAACACCCTGCCCCGTGGCCACTTATTCTCCTAACACCACCATCCTCATCTCAGTTCATCCCACCATCATCACGCACGCGCAAATGGAAGCCCGAACTAGAGGACCCTGGCTAGTCCCGCCCGAGTTATTTAGTCTATGAGGGTTCCTGCAATTGCATAGGCCTCAGGCATGGTTGCACGCTCAGTCTTGGTTCGGGAGGTAAAGAACTCGCACCTTGGCGACGGGAACGAGACAAAGCACCACAACCACAGTGGCCTCTCATCCCCACCTTTAGCATTTTATCACCTGTCACCACAATTCTCCACCATCATCTGAACATCTCAACACCTGTTTCCAACATGTACCATCCATTGCACAGCTAAGCATTTACTAAGCATGTCTAAGCATCAACATAGCATAATTAAGTAGCTCAGGCCAACAATAAAAACCTATGGATAATAGGAGGGTAACAGGTATTGGCACCGGAAACTAATGCAACTATAGGATACTCTAATCCAAGCAAATTGACATTTGGAACCGCATGCAATATTATAGTGGAGAAAATACTTGCGGAAAATAGGATAAGACATTTTCAGAGGGGGGATTACGCTTGCCTTGATCAAGGTGCTGGTAGTACGGCTCTTCGGGGTATTGCGGTGTAACCCCGGCTGCTTGGTCTATCGTAGCACAACACACGGAAGAAACAATCAATCACCACACATGATTCAACAAATGCAATGCGCAACCACATGATGACATGACATTTTAAGTCCCCGGGAGGAGGATGATTCCACTAATCAAATTAAACGGGGTCCGGATGCCTAGAGGGGCGCATCCCGAATATTCCGTGGATTTAAGCAATATAGCATATTTACTTGTTGATTAGGATCGTGGAAACCCTAGGGTTAACTTGCATATTAGATGTCATGATCAGGCGATGAAATGCAGGGTTTTGGTGATTGAATATGCATGATATTTATTTTAAAGGTTAGTTCATATTTTTCCGGACATTTTGGTACCTCACACACATTTTTCGGATGCACCGATAAAAGTTATTACATTTTGAATTCCCTCTTTTAAATATGCCCTGGGTATTATTTAATCCAACACAGAATAATTATTTACTCAATTTAGGAAGAGAGAATAATTAATCAGGAAAGTTCTTTTTTATACTGGACCAAATCGGAAACCAGCCGGAATTCCGAATCACTCGGAATCATCCGAGCCAAATCCGAGTTCAATCCGGAACAACTCAGATCGCTACTGGACTCGGGTCGGAATCAAGTAAGTAGATAGCCGGAATTTCCGAACCATTCGGAATTCCGAGCTAATTCCGGATTGATTCCGACGCGAGCGTCAACGCGTTGCGACGGCGAGCTACGGCGCACTGGCTTCGGCGGCTTCGCGGCTACGGCGAGGCAGGAGCGCTAGGAGGAGAGGGGAAAGAGCAGCAGCTCACCAGGAGCACGTACGCGCAAACGGCGAGGCGCGGGGTGGATGGAGATGGCGGCAATCGACCGGCGACGCGGCGGCGACGCGGCGACCGTGGTCGGAGAAAACGGGGCGGCGACGTCGGTTTGCGGCGTCCGGGATCGATTCGTTCGGCTAGGCGGGGGAGGACTCCAAGGCGGAGCTTTTGCCGACACGGCGGTGCTCGGCGTGGACCGCAGCCTCGGCATTAGGCGGCGGCCATGGCGCGGCTCCGGGAGCTCGGGGAGAGGAAGAAATGGAGAGAGGAGCAGGGAAACGAGTGGATGGGGTGGAAGCAGAGTGGGGCTCGGGTGCGGCGTGCTCTCCTTGCAGTGGGGGCAGCGAAGGGGGCCCCGGCGCAGCGCGGGCAGGGCGACGAGGTGGTCCGGCGCGAGCTGGAGAGCTCGGTCGCTACAGCGACGAAGGAGATGACGTTTTTACAAAAACCCCTGGAAGTTTTGAGTTCATCACAGTCCAGTCCTTTTCCCTTTTAATTTTAAAACCAGCAACATTTCCTAAAATAATTTAGGCACCAAAACATTTTATCAAAATTTTAGAAAATTTGGGGAGCCTCCCCATATTGAGTAGAAGCTACACAAAAATTGGGGCTTCAAAATAAAATAGTTTGGACCACTTTTGCTCATGGGATTGAATTATGGCATTTTGTTAAATTTTAAAATGTTGCTCCTTTAACATTTCTGGACAATTGCAAAATATTGTTTTGAGCTCTTGGAACTTCTTTGACAAATATAAGATGTCAAGAAATTTTGTTTTGCAACTTTGAGTGCCTTCATTGTTTTGAAATTTGTTAGAGCAAATTGGCATTTGGGGTTTTTCAATGTTGCAAAACCCATTAGTGTGATGTTTAACAAATGAATAAGGATGCCATGAAGCAATGCAACACAAAAGCGAAAATTTTACTCGGGTTTTTAGGTTTTCAAACTTTGGGCTGTTACATACACCGCGCAACAAAGAGAACACCCTTCGAGATCGTCTATGGCTCCAACCCCTACACCGCGCTAGACATGCTTCCACTTCCAATCCGTGAGCAAGTCAACATGGACTTCGACAAGCGCGCCGCGTACATGAAGAAACTACATGAAGACACAAGGGCCACGCTTGAGAAGCACAACCAAGACCATGCTAAGAAGATGAACAAAAACAAGCGCGCCATGATATTTGAAGAAGGAGACCTTGTGTGGCTACACCTTCGCAAAGATCGCTTCCCAGATGCAAGGAAGTCCAAGCTTCACCCTCGTGGAGACGGACCTTTCAAGGTCATCAAGCGCGTCAACGACAATGCCTACAAGATTGACATCTCCAACTCCAAACACTTGGTCCATGACACCTTCAACGTCGCCGACCTATCGCCATACCTTGGTACATCAAGCGATAAGGATGACCAAGAGTCGAGGACGACTCTTTTCCAAGGGAGGGGAGATGATGTAGCCCAACCTATGGCTCCTACAACAAGTGGCCCAATGACAAGAGCTAGAGTCAAATCTCTCCATGATAGGGTGAATTCACTCCTATCTATGTGTGATCTCGACACTTCTTTGAATGGGTTGCTACTTCTTACGGAAACTTTGTGCATACTCAGGAACCACCTTGACGACGGCCCACAATGGAGTGGAGGAGATGACAACGAGAAGACCCAAGAAGGTGGCCAAGAGAGCAGCCAAGGAGAAGAAGAAGCCCAAATTGCTTCGGGCGGTACTACCGGCCCGACCCGGTACTACCGCCCCCGCCTGACGTGTCACCTGCTGAAGATACTACCGGGGCCGGTACTACTGCGCCTCGCCACCCCGGTACTACCGCCAGACGCCGGCACAGTACTACCGCGCCAACTGCCGGGTCTACTGCCGGATCCCCCGGGAGCCTCAGGTGTCCTCGGGTTCCATCCCGGTAGTGGCCCCGGTACTGGCCCGGTACTACCGCACACCCGGTACTACCGGGTTCAGTCCGGTACTACCGCTACGGGCGGATCTGCACGCTGGAAAGGCTCCCGTGCCTTGTAATCTTATCCCCTTTGGATTTAGAGTATAAATAGTTCATCCCCTTCCTAGGGTTAGGGTTAGACTATGATTTGGGAACTAAAGTAGAGCCTTGCTCCTTCTTCTCAAAGTGTCTCTTTCCTCCTATGGAGATGACTCAAGGCCTCCCCTTGTGGAGATGAACCAAGGCCTCCTTTCGAGGAGAAGATCCCTGCGTGGATACCAAGGCTTCCGCTTGTAGTTGCGATTACTTGCTAATCTTCCCTCTTTGAGTGGCTAGATTGGGTTGGTTGGATTGACCAATTGGACAAACAATCCTAAGAGTAAGGTGTGCTTGGGAGAGGAGAATTGGGGGCTACCCTCGGGGATTTGTTACCAATTGAGTCTTGCCGAGTTGCTTCTTGCTATTTACCCTTGTTTTGAGTGATTCCCCTCTTTTGTGTTCTTCGTTCTTCGTGTGTTCTTCGTGTTCATCTTTCCCTCCGCACAAATCCGTGAAAATCGGGACCAACCTACATCAGGAAGTTGCCTTCCTCTAGCTCTTGCAAGTAATCCGTCGTCATGCACGATGGCAAACAGTATCGGGAGCCGAGCTCCGCCACCTCCTCCTCCTCAGCCGTGGCCTCGTCGGCGGGAACCTCTTGGTCCGCCGTCAGTGTGGCCTCCTCCATCGACATGGATGGGAGAGGGAAGAAGGTGGGCACGGCCGCTGTTGGGGCCACCGGTGCTGGAGAAGATGAAGACACCCCCCCCACGTCCGTGGCGGGGGAAGGAGAGGCCGCCAGCGCGGTGTCCGTTGGAATCACCACCGCCGCCGTAGATCCAGATCCGGCCACGGCCGCCGAAGCCGCCGCTGGAGACACCGCCGCCGCCGCTGACCTCTGCTCGTCCACGCTCGCGATCTGCTGGGCGCTATGCCGCTCTCGGTGTGCACGCCGGAGTTGGGGTGAGAGTGGAAAAGTGCTCGAGGAGGAGAAGTGGCTGCGGTGAATGCGAATGGGGGGAAGTAAATCCATCCCGTAGTGCAATGGGGTATTTATCACCCTGCGCCGCGATTCGTGCGCGGAACAGACGGGGACACGATCTCCGCCTGTGCCCACGTCTCGCACGTCATGGTAACGGTGCTTGCTGCCGTCGCCTCGATTCTCGCGCGTAATGGGGAAACAATCATGACACACGCGCATGTTCAAACTGTCGTGGACTGCGTGACGTCATCCATCAACATTTGACGGGACTGGTCAAAGTGACAAGACATTGCCCGGAAGATTCCTGACAGTGGTCAGGCCGTCTTTCCCATGTTGGCGCATCGCGTCCGACTACTTTAGACGGATCGCCGCCTACTTCAACTTCGGAATGCTTCAAGCTCTTCAGCCGCCTACATATAAGGAACAAGGCGGACACGGCGGACAAAAGAAAACGTCTCCTGGAGAACTTCAACCCTTCCGAGGGCTAATGTTGAGGATATACCTACTGGGGTATCTCTGACATGGATCAATCCGGCTAGTCCAGGGTGGCCCATAGTGGTGGTGAAGGCTTTGGCCTGCCGGGCGACCCAGATATCCGGCATACAAGGCAGACGGAGGATGGCAAGACGGAGGCCCAAGACTGAAGCCCATGACGCCTCCAGGATCAAGACGGAAGGCGTTGATTTGCCGGATAGGTTTAGAACTCTGTAGTCTTGCCGGACACGTTTGTCCCTTGTAACCCTAGGTCTGGCCGCCTATATAAGCGACGTCTTTAGGGCATGCTTTCATACGCTCAACATACTCTCACGCTCATTGTAACCCGATCAAGGCTATTGCCATTATAGTGAGTTATAGCAGCACGTAGGGTCTCGCCACCGCTGCGAGATCCGAAGCTGGGTAAACTGCCTTGCTCGATCCCGACCTCGTCGACGTCCACCTTCTACCCCACGATTCACCCTCGGCTAGAGGACCCCCGTCTCCTATCAACGATGTCGACACGATGACACCAAGTGACCCAATTGGACCAATGACAAGATCTAGAGTCAAGGCTCTACATGACAAGGTGAACACGTTCCTATCCCTGGATGATCTAGATGACTCCATGGATGGTTTGCTAACTCAAGCTATTGTGCTATGTATACTCAGGAACGAGGCCTACAAGGATCCCCAAGAGTTGGTCGAAGATGATGAAGAAGATGGACAAGGTTTGGACAACAACGAAGAAGCGGAGAATAACCTCGAGGGGCCGAACCATACGGCATCCCAGGGGCCGGACGATCCGGTGCGCCGGATGCCTGACGGATGCACCTGGCGCCAGTCTGGCACCTCTCAGGTCGAAGACCACCAAGGCCTCTCGAAGGCGCCCGACCATCCGGCGTTTCCCGAGCCGCATAATCCGGCAGGCAGCAATCCCACGCGACGGGCCCGGATGGCCGCCGGACCCATCCGGCACCCCTGCGACTCCTCTCTGGTTGAAACTCCACTGAAGCGCAGCGACCACGCCGAACCTTCAGGCGTGTGCCGAGCCAGATGATCCGGTGGCCACGAACCCGCGCCTCGCTCAGCTTCAGGCGCGAGATCATCTGATGCATCACCTACCGGATGATCCAGTGACCCCAGTGCCTGCGCGCACGCGTGCGCCATTGGCCATGTATCTCACTACTTTTCCCACTTCACCCTTTACACTATATATACCTCTTGCTTGGTCAGATCTAGGGTTAGACTAAGATTCACTAGTAGGAAAAAGCTTACCGCTGACATACAGAAAAAGGATACTGCTGAAGGGCGGACGCCCGTCAATGCTGTCTCGCCAGTGGTGACTTATACCGCTGACGGGTGGGATGTACGTCAGGGGTAACGCCCCATAGCACTGACGGCCAGGCAGTACGTTAGTTGTAGCGATTACCAGTGACGAGCCCCCGTAAAGTGCACGCCACTAGTATTAGGAGTACCAGTGACGTGCAGAGTAATGTGTGCGCCACTGGTAACATTCTTGGGATTAAAGTATTAATTTTCACATAAATTTAAATCTATTTGTCCAAAAATATATGAAACAGGCTGTATTAAAATGTCAATTTATTCATATATTTCATTTGTCCTAGTATACATCCAAATACATACATGTTTACTTCATACATCCACCATATCACATTTCATCTATCTAGTATACATAAGATCATGTGATGTTGTCGCCGCCGCCGGCGCAGCCCGTCGATGTCGTCGTCGCCACTGCAGCCTTGTGTCGATGTTGTCGCCGCATCAATTTGAACACCAAGAAGATCTGATACTCACCGACGAGCAGGCGGAGGACCCACGGTGGGATCCGGCGAACGCCGCCTTCTTGAAGGAGTACTTCCTCGAGCGCCACCGCCGGGAGCTGGCGGACACCAACGACAACGGCCCCGTCGCCGGCCGGAAGAACGCCGAAGGGCGGAAGCAGTGGTGGGTCGCTCGAGGACATAACCTCACGTTCGTCCTCGAGTACATCACCGACGGCAACAGGCCCCGGCTCACCATGCCGCCGTGCCAGGCGCCCGTGCCCCGCCGCCGCTTCTCGTCGTGGCTGCCCAGGAGGATGGGCGAGGCTTCTTCTTCGTCGTCGTCGGGCTCGCGCTCCGCGTCGACGCCCAGCTCGTCCTCAACGCCGCGCACGCCGGCGTTCGCTCGGGTCAAGCCCGAGCCGGAGGACACGCCGCGCGGCATCGTCCTCAACTCCGGGCGCCGCGTTCCCTCGCCGCCAAGAAGGCCCAGCGGCGGGAGCCTGCGCATCAACGAGCGCCGCGCTCCGTCGCCGCCCCGAGGCCACCTCATCAAGCCCAAGACGGAGCCTGGCACCGGCGGCGCGACCTCGAAGATGAAGAAGGCGTCGGCGAGGGAGTGGACGGCGTCGCCGGAGTACGTCAGGGCGGCCATCAAGGCGGAGGCGCCGGACGACGAGGAGGAGTTCCCGGGCGAGAAGAACGCCCTGGTCGCCTCCATGAACGACGTCCCGCCGGTCGGGGATGAGTTCATCTTCGCCTGGTCGCGGGAGCAGCACGCTCAAGAGGAGATGGCGCTCCAGCAGCGTCTTCTCGATGAGGCGGCGGCGAACCGCCGTGCTACCACTGCCCGTCGCCGCCGTCCTCCTTCTCTCCCACCTCCGGCGAGGAACCAGGGCGTGATAGTCCTCGACGACAGCGACGAGGACTACTACGCGCCAGGTCCGAGCAAGTGGCACGGCGGCGACGACGAGGCCGACCCGAGCCACTACCCGGACGCGCCGCCGAGCGACGACGATGACGACGGCGGCGACTACATGGTGTTCTATAGCCAGCTGGGCATGGGCATGTAGATCGCCGTGTTTTAGTTTAAATTTAAGTTTTTTCAAGTTTTTAGTATGTAATCGCCTGAACAATGCGAAATTCACCTATATATTATGAATTTTGCCTATGTTTAATGAATTTCACCTAAATTCGTATTTCAAAATTTGTGGGCTTGTTTCCTAGGTTTGAGCACGACTGGGAAAACGCCACCCCCAAGGCGTCCAATAGCGTCGTAACCCCCCCAAGGCGGCCCAAAATAGCGCCGTTTATCGGCCTGGGGTGGCACAACGGCTGGAGATGCCCTAAGGGAGAGGCTTTGTGTGGCTACATACGCACAAGAGGGATAAGGCCAGGATAAGTCGCATGCATGCCTCATGAGCCAACGGGGCCAATATACCCTGACGAGGATACCACTGATGTACACCGACACCATGCGTCAGGGATAAGTGTGGCCGAGGCCGGCGCGCGTGACCAGGGATACCACTGACGGGTCGTATACCATGTAATCCCTCCGATCGGGAAAGATTGTCGCGAGCGAAGGAAAACGGTTCAATAAACCAATTTTACATTTACATCCACGATCACTGAAATTCTAACGAAAAAATCCCCTAGGCCCCACGCGCCTCGATCAATCGATCTCGCTGGCAGCTCCCCGGCGCGCCACCACCTGCAGCTCCCCGGCGCGCCTCGATCGCTCGATTGATCCGGCCGGCAGATCCCGACGCGCCTCTAGCTACAGCTCCCCCACGTGCCTCCAACGATCGGGCCGCCCAACAGCTCGATCTGGCTGCTCCTTCACACGATCTGGCCAGCCAGCCTCTCCACGCCCGATCCTTTGATCTGGCTGCTTCGGCTTCTCCATGACCTCTCACAGCAGGTGCCACCGCCATCATCAATAGATTTCCTGCCGCCGCTCCTGCTCTCTATGACCTCCCACATGTGAAATCGAGGCAGGGAAAAGAGTGTCACCGGCGTCGAGGGCACCGCCGCCACCACTGGATCACAACCGCATCCAAAACCAGCAAGGAAGCCACGAGATCCGGCGCTACCAGGTCATATCGTACTAAAAAGCAGAGCTTTTTCGATGGGGAAGAAAAGCGGCGGCGAAAGGAATAGCAAGCGACGGTGAGGGGAAAAGCGGAAGCGCCAGGGAAAAGAGGCAGGGCGCCGAGGAACGCCGGGGGCGGGGGCTCCGGGGACTGGGCCGCTGGAGAGAGTGGATCGCGGGAGGAAGCACGGGAATGGGAGAGACGAGTGTCACGACGGGAACGGGTTGACCAGGAGGGATGGAGTATTGCTGGTTGAGTAGGTAATACTTGGAGGACCTTTTTGCAAAATGTTCGGTCGTGACAACCTTTTCCGATCGGAGCATGTATGTCATTGGTAGTATGCTAGCACTGACGTACACAAACTCTGTACGTCAGTGCTATTTGGTCCGTCAGGAATGACAAAACGTTTATAAGCTTTTTCCTACTAGTGATTAAACTAAACCTTGAGATCGAGCTCTGCTCCTCTTAGCCCCTTTGTGGCTATGAATCCCACCTTCGCGGGTAACCAAGATCTCTTCTTGTGATTGCAATTACTTGTCAATCTCCCACCTTAGTGGATTCTATTGGATCGGTGGACCGTCCGGTAAGAGAAATCGGTTTCAATTAGATTTGCTTTGGCTTGGATTTAGAGAAACGGGGGCTACACTCGAGGAGTTTGTTGTCGGTTGAATCTTCCTTGTAGGAGTAGATAGTTATCCCCTTATGTTTATGTTCCATTTCCCCTTGTTTGCCTCCGATTCCACGCGACGTGTTATTCGTGTTCTTCGTGAATCCGGTCAAATTCGTGAAGATTGGGCCACCCTAGAGGTTGGATCTCATCATGAAAGGAACCGCACTAGCATGCATGGATTCTTGCTCAACTAGGAAAATGGAGCAATCAGAGCACACCAAGTTGCTTGCAGTTGCAAATCCAATTAAGGGCCCATTTGATTTGGAGAAAATGTGTATAAAAAAGTAGACGGTTAGGAAAATTTCCATAGATGACACTATTCACTTCTTTGAATTTTGTCTTTTTTGCAAGACCACATAAAGTGTCATTTCTTTCTAAAATTTTGCAAGAATGTTGAAAACTTGCATATGTTTGTGCCCAAATGTTTTGAGATTTTTGTGAAGCGTTTTCATATTTTTTTAATTTTGAAAACTATAACACGAGCATACGCACCCGGGTGCCAAAGTGGATTTCTAGAAGTCTTCAAGCTTTGTTTCCTACGCACAAGGAACTAGGCAAGTTTTACACCTGCCATCCTTTCCTATTCTCATCTCTTCCCTATTGTTTTGATTTCCCTATCCAGTGAATCAAATAAGCCCTAAACGAAGAAAAATTATGGCGGAAGGAAGATACGACGTTATGTACATGTTTTGTTAATAGGATAGGCTTTATAAAAATATAATTAGACCATCATACCCTTCATTACAAAGGGCGTACAGTTTAATTTTCACTGTTGATGTGTTCAGAAGGTACACCGAACACTAGTAGAAACCGGACATTTAGTCCCGGGTGGGGAGGGCCTCTAGTCCCGGCTGCTCACCCAGGACGGCCGAATCGGGACTAGAGGCCCCCCCTCTAGTCCCGGGTGTGTTGCGAACCGGGACAAAAGAGGTCCCCAAGTGGGCGCTCTGGCAGCGCGTGGTCGAGGACCTCTAGTCCCGGTTCGTAATACGACCCGGGACTAGAGATTCCCCCACGTGGCAGCCTCTGGCTTTTTTGTATTCCCGCCTTATTGAATATTTAAAACTGTTATCAATCTTGCAAAATATATAGTTAATTAATTACAAATCATAAAAATACATATAGCATATCAAAATGTTCATAAAAGACATATCTATCTAATAAAAATATACTTTATTCTTTATGGAGATCACAACCGGGACTCGAGCCCGTCTATTTGATTACATAGAGATCATAACAGGGACTAGAGCCCGTCTATTCGATTACATGGAGATTATAACCGGGACTAGAGCCCGTCTATTCGATTACATGGAGATCATAACCGGGACTAGAGCCCGTCTATTCGGTGCAATTGTATCTTCCCTTTGGGTTTATGACATGGTCATTCAAAAATCCCGCAATTTTCTCTTGAATTGGTAGAAAGCGCTCCTTGTGTTGCAGCTGCCTCCGCATTCTATCACACTATAAAAGAAGGAGATCAATATGAATATCGATCATCGTGCCAAAAATTATGAATGACACTCAACACAATTGATGGTAATAAAATAGAATTGTGAATATATTTATTCACGTACTTCTATCCATGTCGATGTGTTCCGCTCACTGACCTCCCGGCGAATCCACTCGCAAACGAAGTATGCACATAAATTGGTCCCCGGTGGCTGCCTCTCGCAGTCGATATGAGAAATACTAAGCTCCTCTTTAAATTCACCAACTGTCCTCTTTCTAAAAGATTTCCAAATCCTGCCCGCAAAAAAATGAATAAATGAGTTATTAGTTACTTGATATCCCAGGAAATGAACAAAAGAGACCGATATAGTGTGATAATGATTGAAAATACCTTTGGAGGGCATCTAAAATGCTTTGGTACTTCTCTTCGGGATACGCCAATGAGTATAAGATTTGAACTCTTATAGAGTCAAGTCCAATGATTAGCAGAATGTAATGGAAGCTGCGCACGTTTATATACGTCAGTAACTCATCAGTTACACTTAAGCAAAAATTAATGTGTACAAGACAGTAACACTCTTACCCGAAGTTGTAAGAAAACAATATCTTCTTTTTATAATGTTGCCTATGTATGAACCTTAGCAAGTTGTTCTCCGTTTCCTTGGCAAACCGCCGTAGCAAGTCCTCATTAACTCGTTTTGGGTCAACGAACCCAGTGTCAAAGATTCCGTTTCGGTCACATTCATCAATCTTCATTATGCATAAATAGCGTAGTGAGCATAATTACTACAGGCAATGACCGAGCTGAGCTACAGACTTTATTTTAGAAATAAATGATTTGAATCACTTACAGACAATAGGTACCGACGATACTCAAGTCGAGGGCGTCAAGCTTGTATAACTGATAGAGTTATTCAAGATAAATTTGTATCTGGTCTTCACCTATGTAATGTTTTTCTGTAACTTTCACAAGGATCACTTCTCGATTTACCTTTGTGACTTCCAAGTACCACTTATGTAGTTTTCGCATTTGTGTTGGTAGAAGCTCGATCTGATCAGGTGGCAGCAGAGACTTCCCGTATTCCCATTTACATACTTGTCCATCCGAAATGGGGATATCTTCGCTTTCAAGTTGAGAAAGTGTAATACCAGCTTCTGCAGCAAATTTCGCCGCGTCGGATAAACCAATGTCCGCTGCGGAGCCCTGATGATCAGTGGGTAACACCTTCAGCAGGGAGATCGACTATTTTGCTTGTTCTCCGAGCTGGCAACGTCTCTTTTCCCGCTGGCAGTACTACTTGTCGTCATGTGGGAGCGAAGTCTCCTCATACAGCGTAAATAGTCATCTAGCCTATTTATCTCAGTTTGCGATGGATGCTCAAGAAAGTCCTTAGCCCAATTTTGCTGCTTTGGCGTAAATATTTGCTTTGGCTCGGGCTTTCTCGGTGCAAGCTGTCTTTTCACCTCGGCTTGCACGATCGTGGCGTTTTCCTCTACAGTCTTGTCGTAAGCTCTCGGGGGAGGAACCTTCGGTACTTTTGGGAGGGGCTCCTGTCGGGGTCCGTGTCGGAAACCCATCGACGAAACGGTGTACTCCTGCTTCCTCTTTTGGCCCTGACCCTGCTTAGTGGGCGGAGGTAGCGGAGACGGCTGAGGAGTCGGCTGACGCGGCGGCGGAGTCGGCTGATCGTCATCATGTGGACTTGTGTTGAGCTGGTCGTCGTCCCTGTCGTCATCATGTGGACCTGGAGGTGGTGACTCGCGACTCGGAGGAGACGATGGTGGCCTTGGCGCCCAGCCTGGAAACACAATGTATTTCTTGCGCCATAGAATGATACCACCCTCGACATCTCCTAGTGTCCTCACATCATCACCTCCAGGGATGTCAAGCTCCAGTGTTCCTCACTGGCACATGTAGCTCACAACCTGTCTTCTCACTGATATAATCCATGGGGTAGCGATCCGTCGTGACTCATCAGCACTGAGCCCCGTGGAAGCCACGCTGCTTTTCCGCTGAGATGGGCCGCCTTGACTATCTTGCTGCAGCTGAAGAGTTGGCCCTTGACTATCGCGCATTTCATCTATTTGCTTCTGTTGCTGCTTTACGAGATTTTGTTCCTGCTTTACGAGATTCATTATCTCCTCGTTCTTTCTTTCTAGCTCGCTGAACCAGTCTGAGTCCTCCTGCTCCTTCCTCTTCTTTGCTCTCGCTCAGTTTATGTAAGATTCACGGTCCTCGAGAAACCCAATATTCCACGGCACATCTGGTCCATAGCCTCGTGTTCGTTCTCCTTTTTCTTTATTCCCGAGGGCCTCTGTCAGCTCGTCGTTCTCTCTGTCGGAATAAACTTTCCCTCTCGAACCTTGGCGATTGTTTCAACAATTGCTTTTTGGGGTACATGAATTTTTTTATTTTCATCAACTATTAACTCCTCTGTTTCCATGTCATACTCCGCCCCATGCCGAAGTACCCAATTTCTTATCCTATTTTCGCGCATGTCGGCCTCAACTTTATCCCACAGGCTCGGCACTTCTGTAGCCACCTGCCCCCATCTTATGGTGATATTTCTTTTTCGCTGCATTATCCTTATTTTTTCTCGACCTTTCCTTAGCTAGTTCCGAATCCTTGTACTCCAGAAATGAGTTCCAGTGAGCCCGCTGGCTCTCTAGTGTGCCAGTGAAATCTGGAGCTTTCTTATCTTTTGACATACACACGGTATAATCTGTAATTATAGCTATTGAATTGTTCAGCCATCTTCTTAAGAGCGAAATGCTTGACTTTCTTCGTCATGGCTTTTGTCTGTTCTTTCGAATCCAAGACCGGTAGGGTGAAACGTGCAATGAGCTTGTTCCAAAGCACGCCTTTCATTCTGTCGTTGACATAACTAACTCCCTCTACCTTTGGCTTCTGCCATTCCTGAACGCTGATCGGGACGTTGTTCCTGACAATAACTCCGCATTGATGCACAAACTTATTTGCGTTCGCCTTGGGCTCCAACGGTTTGCCCTCTCGAGAGACGACCTCAATTTGGAGATGCACATCGTCTTTCAACCCTTTGACATTGCCTCGTTTACTTTTACCAGATTGGGTCGATGCGGAGGTCTAAAAATAAGAAACATTCGTTAATACATATATATACAAATCAATTATTGCATCTGATCAACAGAGGCTTAATATACCTCGCCAGACTGCGGATGTCCACCAATCTGCGAGTCGTCATCGCACTCGATACTCGTTTGCGCTTCGTCTCTTTGTTCCAGCTCCATTCTCGTAGCGGACTCGTTCAAAAACTGTGAGCCATCTTCTGCTCCACTGTCTTCGACTCCACCGACTTCTGCTCCACCCACGGTGTCGCAACAGTGGAACATGGGGTTCCCCTAGTACTGCCAAAGTGGGTCCACCCCATGTGGGCCCAAGTGAAGATGGACAAGACCAAGACTCAAGTCAAGCTGGCGGGTTCACCGTCAAGACACGCAAGGCCTGCATCGACTAAGGGCTCCGGTCCTGGGGACCTTCCGGGTCCCCGAATCAAGCAAGAAGGCCAGGAAGGACCCGAGAGCCCGAGTTCCCGGCAGGAGGCCAGGCTCCCTCCGGGTACTCCTACGTCCTGTGGATAAGCACTCCACCTCACCACGGAAGACTTGGGAAGCAAGGCGAAGGCAGCGCGGGGGGAAGCACGCCCGTGGTGGTGTCAGCTCCTGTCCACCCCCAAGGCGGACGCTCCCACCTAACCCAAGGAGACGCTAGGCTGAGGAGAGGCCACGTCTCCCCCTAAACTAGATGAGGAGGGTCCTTCACCCCGAAGGTCCCTCACGCCCCTCACGTGACCCTGTGGCAACCCCTTAGCCTATAAAAGGAGGACCAAGGCACGGAGGAGGAGGAGGTCGACCAAGGACGAAGACAAGCTAGAACCAGAGCAAGACTAGTAGGGCTGCGAGGTAGAGAGGAAGGTGATCTCCTCCGGGTCAGGATCTGTCCTTCTTCTACCTCCAGCCAAAACCCTTCCGGGTACCCTGTCCGGGAGGTTCCATTGTAAGCCACACTATGAAGAACTCATCAATCCAGACATGCAGGAGTAGGGCTTTTAGCCTCCGGGCGGCCTGAACCTGGGTAGCTCCTTGTGTCCCTTTGGTTGCATGCTTTGATCGTGGAGAGGAGAGCTTGATCTAGACTCCGCCCAAGAAGACGATTCTCAGCCTCCTTCGCGCCCCGTGCCGAACCTAAAAGGGGGTATCCTATACTCCCGGTGTCCGTGCAACGAGACACGACATCTGGCGCGCCAGGTAGGGGGCGCAAGTGCTGGATTCGTCTTCTTCTTCATCATCGTCAAGTTCATCGTCAAGTTCGTCAAGTTCGGCGTCAAGCTTTCAGTCCGTGTCAAGATCTGCTCCAGCGCCTTCGGAACGGCGCTAGTTTCGGCTCTCGTGAAGAGAGATACCGAATCCGACATTCAAGATGACAAAGAAGAGAAAGGGAAAGGCAGCCTTTGAGTTCCTGCGGTACCCCGGCCTCGGCTTCGTTCTTGACGAATCCTCACCGGCACCTGCCGCTAAAGATCGCGCCTTCGGAGTCCACTTCGTCCCTCCAGCCGCTTATGTCAGCTCTCTGGTCAGCACGGGAAGACCTGAGGAAGGTGCCACGAACATTGATGTCCCTCTTTCCCCATGGACGCATGGAGCGAAGGAGGAACTCTGTTCCGACGCGCCGACCACAGTGCCGCTTCCGGAGGAGGAAAACCTCGACCAAGACACAAAAAGCGAGCCTCGGCAAGAAGATCCTCTCATCTACGTGCCCCAAGAACTCCAGATTCCTCTGCGCAAAGACGGCCAGCCTGGAGTGTGGTGCATGTACCACAGATCTGACCGGCACAGTCTGGAAGATTGCCGACAGTTCAACGACATCCAGATACGCCAGAAGAACGGTGATTGCTATTCGTGCGGGAACCAGGGCACATCAGTCGAGATTGCCCCTCAACAAGAAGTCCAAGAAAGCCAAGAGAGTGCCACAGCTGGGGTTCCTCAGAAGGGAAGATCTTTCCGGACCTTTGCCAATGCATCCACCCAGACTGAAGAACTCCCGGAACCTTGCTCACTACCGCGCCCCACAGATACAAAGCAGTCAAGGGCAAGCTGCAGCTAGCTGGGATCAAACCTTCATTTGCGGAGACGTGGCCCACGGAGAATGGGATCTCCCGGGTCACATCGTCACGATTCAGCCTGGACCAAGTGGACCCCCTCAGAAGTACCGGATCGCTAAGTGGCTAGCATCAGGATCCCGCGAGTAAAGCAAGCTTCAGGGTCTCCGGACCGGCATGAGCCAGCCAGATTGTCGGGTCACCAACAAGGAACTCCGGGTCAGAAACTAAGACAACCTGGGGTCTCCGGACCGGCGTCTCTATACGCCAGCAAGCCGCCGGATCACCAGTTGGGTGGTCTCCGGGTAACTCGAGCAAGTAACAAATGGTCTCCGGACCGGCGCAAGCCAGCCAGTCATGCCCTTAGTCGGCATTGGAGGCTATCTCGGTTGGAAGCCTTGTCCCCGCCAAGAATTGCTGGGCAAGGCAGAATTATGTCTGAAACACGGCATAGAAGACCCGCCTTGGCGGCAGCGCGACAGAACGATTACCGAGGTAGCCAGAAGGAGTCAAAACGCGAGCTAAGTATAAACGTGCTTGCACGGGCTTGTTCCCGGGTACATCTGTTTTATGTGCTTTGGCTAAGGCGAAAGCGGGCGTTCTCCTGGGGCAGCGCCTTCGCGATGACACTGTCAGTTTCCCTCGGGCAGTGGAGTCGTGGGCTGAGGTCCGTGCGGTCAGGAAACGGTGGGTCCTTTGGGGGGTTGCGCCCTGTGTCCGCACTTCAGATCAGTCTGAGTGCCACGGCTGGTTAGCGCTCACACCTTTGGATCCTTCCCGAGAGCGTAAAGCCCCCACGAGTACGATAAAACTTATATACTTTGGGAAGAAGTTATTTACATTCAAAAGCATGAGTTCATAAGCCAGTTGGCAATATCAGTACAAAAGCATGGTTCACGGCCCCTGGTATTGTCCTTTTCAGGACTTCACAGGTTCACGGGTCATCTTCTCGGGAAAGGTGCTTCAAGATCTCCTCCACCTGGCGGGTCACGTCTGGAGGAAGCGGCGTCCCGGGTTCAGGCGCCTCCAGCTCGGACAGCAAGGAGAGCTGCGGGTGTCGCTGGCGAAGCGCTGTGACGAATCGGGTCGTCACCTGCCTCACTGCCTGTTCCCCAGCAAGGCGAGTGGCTCTGCTAACCTGCTCCTTGATACCTTGATGAGCGAGGCCACGTACTTCAAGAACCCGGGATAGCGGGCGAAGGAAGTGGAGTGATCGGCCATGAGGACGGGCGGAGAAGGCACTCCCAAATTCGTGAACTCCTGCACGATGTCCAAGGACCCGTGGTTCATCTGGAGCAAGACGTTGTGATCATCGCGGCGGTGTGAGCAAATCGCCGTCGCTCTTTCTCAAGTGCATCCTTCGCCTCCGCCAGCTCCGCCTGCACTCCCGTCAGCTGGTTGGATACCTGCTCATGTTGGTGCCACGCAATCTGAGCTTGGGATTTGGACGCTTCCATCGCCGCACGCCCATCAGCCAGCTCCTTTGTTTCCTTCTTGCGAAGGACAGTCATGCGCGCATCTTTGTCCTTCCAGAAGTCAACATCGCCCAGTTCCCGGATCTTCCTTTCCATGGCGACGCGGCCAGCCGTAGCATCTTGCTTAAACTTCTCAGCTGTTTTGAGGGCCTGCTTCTGCGCCTCAATCGTGGCCGTCATCGCCTCAGCCCGGGCGGACAAGCTATCTCTTTCGCCCCTGGCTCTTTGGAAATCCGAGTAGGCTGTTCCCGCTTTCCCTCTCGCTCTTGAGCTCGCTCTGGAGTTTAGAGACCTGCTTGCTTAGCGACGAGGCGGCTCTGCTTTTGGCTCGAAGATCATTTTCAACCTCGCTGCGAGCCCAGCCAGCCACGTTTCCAGGCCTTGTTCGAAGCGGTCCTCGTCCCGCTCCATCTTGATCTGGAGCTCCTCAATGGTGCCAAGGTAGTGGCGCTCTTCATCTTCCAGCTCGGCCTCTCGTCGCTCCAGCTCTTTCTCGCGGCTGGCCACTCGCTGTTCCCAAGCATAGAGCAGCTCTTCGTCCGCCGCCAGCTTCAGTTCACGGGCGCTACGAGCTTCCTCCCCGGAGGGAAGCCGCAGCTCGCGAGCCTGCGAGTGCTCCCCGCTGTCGGAGGTCGGGGGCACCAGCCGCGCCAGTTCGGCGCGGGCAGAAGACAAGAACTCCGAGACGCTGGAGAACGTCTTGGAGAACCCGGGGCCTTCCTCGACTCTCCCGGGTTCAGGGCAGGGGTCAGCGTTCCCGGGGCGGAGCCCCCGGGGATGCACCCGCCTGCTGCGAGTCCTCGCGGTCCGAGGGTCGCCTGGGGATCCACGTCGCGCCTCTCCCCAGGGCCTTTCGCGCCGACAGCCTCCGCCTCGTCTGCGACGACCGGAGCCACCCCCTGGTCCTTGGGGCGGACTGGGGGCTCGGGGGCTCGGAGTTGCCTCCGCGGAGGTGCCGGTGGAGCTCGACGCTTCGACGTCCTCGCCTCTCCGGGGTCGCTTGCTTGGCCACTCCGGGGTCGGGCTCCTGTGCAAGAAGTGAAGTCAGAAGTCAGGACGGCGGCAGAAGAAAAACAACTCCGCTTTCAAAGACAAGATGCCATCAAAACTTACCGGCGGGCTCTCTTCGATCCGGAGAAGCTCCACCTCTTCTGCACCAAGTCGTCAAAGAGGTCCGGCAAGGACAGGCTCTCATCCCCTACCTCCATGTCAGCAAGGGGAGGAGGGATGGCCTCGACACTTGATCTGACTCCTGCAGCGACGGCGAGCTCGGCGGCGCAGGCTGCTCTGGGAGTTCGTCACTCGGCGGGTCGACGCCGCCCCGGAAGGAGCGCCGGGGCCTCCACGCCCGCAGGGTACTCCCGGAGGAGTCACTTCGTCGCCTTCGTCATCCGAAGTCCCAGGTTCTTCAGGGGAAACGTCCCCGTGGGCAAGGCCTTGCTCCCTTGGCCTACCTCCTTGAAGACTGTGTGTTTTGGGTGCCGGCGGGGGCTCGATCTTGGTAGTACCCGCCACCCCGTACTCATTGCACTCTGGCATCGAAGATCGGATACCGTCGGCGGCCGGACATGACAAATTTCATATGCATGACATGTCTGTTATCTATTACTGAATGCACCTAAGCAGCTTGCTGAAGTTGAGCTTCTATGTACTTCAATGTCAGACGGAATCAAGCTGTTCAGTTCATCGACACCGTCGAAACTTCATACGCCCAATCACCAAGCAAGAATCTATGTACCCTCAAGTTCTCTGCTCTATATATAACTTCACATGGACTTGATGAATCCACAGGCTATACTGCTGCTCAGCTGGTGTCATGCATTTCACTTCCTAATTAAGATGGAGCATGGATGTGAGCAACATATTAATCACGTTTTTCACTCTCCGGTTAAGTCTGCGTAGAGTTATTGCTGTGATTGCTTCAGTTCTTCTATTGGTACGTGTATTAGGACCAACTATCCAACACAACGAGGTAATATTTGTTGATGCCTTTCTTACTGCTAGCGGTCTATGTTAGCCTTAATGGCTTATTTAAATTTCTCAACAATGCCATGCATCTGAAAAGTCCTGAAAATAGTACTGCATTATTTCTCTATATTTTTTGTTTGCATCTAGAGTTTACTTGGGATTTGTTTAGTTGTGACTTCTCAGGGGAATGCATATTTTTTGCATGCGGGTTAAAGGTCGAACGCACATATTCGTAATCCCAAGCATGAAATAAAATATGGTATGTGTCTTATTTTTTGGTTATATATAGTACTTATATATCCTCTCTTCTTTTCGCATTGATATGTGCAATGAATTTTTTGTATGCTAGATTATATATGTGTCCAGACATTCCAGTCTCATACATTCAGAGCACAACATTAGCATTGTGACCGTAATTCATATAGATTTTTTTACAAGAGATTCATATAGAAAGTAATAGTTGCATTTATATAATACTAACTCTCCATAATTAAAAAACATCATTATTAAAATAAAAATAGTTTTGATTTCTATTTGACCATGAGTGTCAAAATAAGATAGTTTTTTCGAGAATCTTGAAATAACATAGTACCATAGACATGTTGCTTACAAAGTTACACGTGCATGGAATCGAGTGTATAGTAAAATAGGCCAGCACAAATAGAGCATGCACGAGGGAATATATAGATGAGTCGATTCCTTAATGTGCAATGGCAGAGTTCATGCATGGTCGTCAAAAGGGACTGAGAATTGTTACATATAAATAATAAAGTATATACATCTAGGAAACCATGTACAAGGCACGCCTGATGTTGGGTATATGAATAGTCGGTGTGTTGATGGACGTGTACTTTATATATTCAAGCGACATATAATATTCAGATTAAGGAAGCATAACAGTTTTGTTGCGACAAAACTAATGGTCGGAAGTAACTATGGTCAAATAAAAAGGGTGGGTACCATAAGAAAGGACAAGTTATGTCAACCTTCTGTAACACTTAAATGTTTTAGCATTTTTTCGAATGAAAGTAGTTATCATTACATTGTCTTAGAAAGACACGCGACAAAGGAAAGTCATTTAACATGAACATTAAAAAATAAGACACCAATTAGCCCATTCATAAATCTTAGAGGAATAAATCACAAATTTTAAACACGGACCGTCGATGAAAGGTTACTAGAAAGAATAATAGGAGGAAAGGTACACAACAAGATGAGAAGTTGAAGACAAAACTGGATATTCGTCTGGTATAGCTACAATCTATGTTGGCATGCAACACCCGATCTCAGTACCGTTAGTCTTCTATTGTCACTATAAAATAGTCCTTAGATATTATCTAATACACTCAGTTTATACCAAAATACAATCATGTTTCTCGAGTCATACAACTTTTTCTACAAATCAACTTCTAAGAATATTTAGAATTGTACATTAACACTAATGTAGCAATGTATTGAGCTAAATAATTTTGGTAGAGACGGTACAAATATTCATATCAATAATATATATAGTAAATCTAGCCGCGCAAATGCGCGGGCCACCCAGCTAGTTTACAAAGAGCTGACACAAAGCCCCAACGCTCCTTTGCCATTCAAATGGAACTGGAAATCATGCGTCTTGCCGAAGCACAAATTCTTTTTCTGGCTTCTCCTGCATGACAGACTGAATACAAGAGAGCTACTCACCAGGAAAAACTTTCATGTCGAATCAAAGGCCTGTGTCCTATGTGATGATTGCCCCAATGAAGACCTGCTGCACCTCTTCTTCAGATGTGACTTCAGTCAAATTTTCTGGTGGTCTCTTGATATCGAATGGAATAATGATCTCGAACTTTATGATCTGCTCATTGATGGAAGAACAAGATACAGATCTTTTTGCTACAAAGAAATTCTCATCATAGGTTGCTGGACTATCTGGAACCACAAAAATAAAATTATTTTCGAAGGGGACACTGCCCACCAGCCGGAGTGCTTGAAATTCTTCAAAGAAAACTTCCATTTAGCTATGCATAGCGCCAAGCCAAGCCTCAAAGAGGGCATGTCCCAGTGGATAGATACCTTGTAATTTACGTTTAACAATGAACTCTGTTTGTACATATTTTTATTAATGGAAAATGGAGAAAATTAAACAGTAGGGATTTTTTCCTACTATTTTGCGCATAAAAAAAAGTATGAATCACTTGGAGATTTGCTTCCTTGAACCCTCTTATGATGCGTCGAGCAGTCGCCGCCTTGTTTGAGCGCACCCGTGGCCTCTGCAAGTCAGGTAGAGTGGTTACACCCGACCGCCTTCGGGCGAGTCCCATACTTTGGTGACCTTTGAGCGTAGGTACCTCGGCAAACTCCCACGCACTTGCCAAGGCCGAGATAGAGACACAGGATAGGAAGCCTGGAGAAAAAGCACCCCGCTCGGTAAACTTGGAAGCTGCGATGACCCCGAGCCCAAATCAAAGCACGACGTCCATTACCTCGCCAACAACCATACCGGTACCGCCTCCGCCATCGTCTTCCCGACCGCCGCCACGGCCACGCCACTCACCTCCAACACCAAGGCCGAGTCGCCCCTCACCGCCAGCACCTCGTATGCGCAATCGCCCACCAACACCTCGGGCGCACCCGCCTCCACCATCACGCTGCTCTACCTCTCTGCTCACCTCCACCGCCGCGCCACGCCACGTCGCCAGCATGTTGTCCGCATGTGTCGCCGCTCCATCACTCGCCACCACACGCTACTGCTGCAACCTCACTGGAGTTACCACTGACTGGCGGGGCCGAGTGAGGCTGCAGCACCACCTCCACTTCCTTTTCCGTCCCTCATGCCTCTCACTCCACTTGCCCCATATTTTTGAATTTTTGGTGAAGCAAATGGACCTAGGATTTGGGGGAGGTTGGAGCCTATTTATATCCCAAGATTGGTGGGTTGAGCTAGCATTGCTTTGGGCCATGGAAGGCAAAATTTGAGCCCACACGAGGGCCAAATGAAACAATTTATGCCAAATCCGGGCGCTCTACGTCAACACTTCACACCTGGAGACTATGAGGATTCACTAATGTCTTCATAACAACGATGCCTAGGATCGCTCGATGGCCTCGTAGCGTGACATGGACCATTCCTCCGTAGAGGGAGTTTGGTTGAGTTCTAGACAACGGTGATGCACACGGCTTCGGGATTACTTTTTGGATCTTGGTCGGGGTACAGGGGAAGGTTTTGGGCTGACCCGCGATGGAGTCAGCACCAGTGGAAATGTCGTCCCTTACGTAGGCATTAGGTTCTCGACAACCCCGCGGACAACCTCCATCGAGACACGCTTGATGAACGCACCATGCGAATCCATGGTTACCGGATCCTCCCTTCAACTCCTGTGTCGAGGAGCTACTGTGAGACACGGGCTTTACGGGTTTGACCTGAAGTCAACGCAAATTGACGCATTTAGAAAACCGACATCACCAACTCGTTACGCATAGAAGACAAAGGCCGAGTGGACCGTACAAGGTTGAATACACATCGAGAGACGCCGCGACACCCTGGACCAGGTCGGCCCGCCGGATGCCGCCACCCAGACCCGCCTGGGGCGCGGGTCCTAGCAGGGGCAGCTCCCAATGGTCCCACATGCGGGTCCTTTAAAGGACCGTGGTTGTGATGGCATCATCCCGGGCCACCGCACTACCCCTTATGAGGGTACACAACGCCCTAACCCACCGGAGAAGACGAGGATCCGATCCGACATAAGAGAAGGAAGACATAGGCATGAAAGTTTATAGATGATAGCCTAATGGCATTATAGTAATAGTGAGATGCTGCAATAATGTAATAGATTAGAAGGAATAGGGCACTAGGCCTTTCCCACACTACCCCTAGATATTTTTCCCCTAGTTCATGAAGGAGAGATTACTCCACAAACTACCCTTGTATTGTAATGCCATCTACTACATTAGGAGCACCACCCCCTCAAGAGCAGGGCACTTGGTGGCTTCATCCCACACCCCACTCCTCATTTCCCCCCTTTCGATCCAAGTAAGAGAGAAAGGAGAGAGGAGAGGAGAGGAGAGGGAGGGTAAGAGCTGGTGGGACTAGTTTCCGCCGCCATCCAGTCGCCGCCTCGCCACCCGTTGCCAGTCGCCGTCCTCCAGCGTGTGCCGCCACCTCCGGTCAACCACCGGAGTTGGGCGCCACCGGTTTGGACCTCGTAGGACCACCGGACGGAATCCTTGCTGGAGTTGAGCAACTTGCCGGACCACCGATCGGAATCCTCGCCGGAGTTCTGGACCTCATGGGAGTTAGGAATCACGTCGGACCACCACGCCTCAACCTTACCGGAGTTGGGAGCTTGCCGGATTATCGCCGGAGCCGGGAAGAACCGCCTCAGGGTGGCCGGGTTTACCTCGACCCTCGCAGGCACCCCTCGGCGCGACTACCTCGACGACCGGCCTCTTCCAGGACAACCGGCCCGCACGACTACATCAACCCTCAGTCGCCAAGAGAAGGACGAAAGCCGGGAGGAAAATCCTGCAAATCTGAGATGCGAAGAAGTAGAGGCGCGCTCCGACTCCATATCAAAGGTGTCACCCGAAGGGCGTAGGTACCCAACTTGGGACACCCCCTTACTGTCGGACATTTAGGTGTCTGACAAATTCTATCATCAATTCATTATCAATATCAGTATAGCAGGAGAAGCTTTTTTCCTCCACTGTGAGGGTGCAAACCTGGGTACATCATCTCCCGTAGATTCGGAATCGAAAATCATTTAATCGTCTAGCCACCCAAATGACATATGCCGTACTTCCCACGACAATCATCACGGAGGGTATTTATTTTCCTCCAAAAAAAAGCAAGGATGGTATTTCTTTTACTATATTATGCTTGAGGGCAGACAAACGGTCTAAAATACACAGACTGCCAAACTTGGCTTCTCGTCCAAGCTGCTTCTCCTGGCTATCCAGGTACTAGATACAGCCAGGCAAGGCTTCAGTGACAGTGACCTCGAATGCAAACGCACTCTAGCAGAAAAGGTAGAGAGGGTACTACTGTTGGCAGCCCTTGTTTGATCTGGTTAACAGATGCCAAATGGAGCTTTCTTTTGTTCGTTCACACAAAGGGATACCAAGGCCCACGTATTCTTATTCTAATCGCTGCACCTAATAATTCGTTCCATAGCTTGTATATAAGCAGCACAAGAGGGTGGCAGCGGAGGCCACGAACTAGTCTTCTCCCAAACCTAGCTGCCAGCCAAACTGTGTTCTGCTCCAAGCCGGCCTGAGTGACACAAATGGAGATTGAGAGAGAAACACCGGGCAGCGAGAGAGGAAGGAGCTGGCGATCCAACACGGCGCAGGACCAGGACGCTAAGAAGCTTGAAGAAAATGATCAGTTCATTAAGGTTTGTCGTGTACAACCTTGACGTACTGTTTAGCACTCTCGCACATACAGGCTCATGTTCATGCTCTCTTTAGCTAGCACGACCAAATTCTCTTCTTCTTTATTGCTTGGGGAAGGATAAACTGAGGTTGCTGGAGCTTTGCTTCTCGGTTTTTCCTGATGATTTTGTTTTTTGTTTGGTTGTGCAATACAGGAGCCAGCATGGAAAAGGTTCCTTGCTCATGTTGGACCAGGGTTCATGGTGTCTTTGGCCTACCTGGATCCTGGCAATTGTGAGCATCTCCTACTCTCTCTTTCCCGCTTTGTGTCCATCTCTACACATCAATCATAGTTCTCATGTTGATGAAACTGATACAGTAGAAACGGACCTGCAAGCCGGTGCCAATCACAGATATGAGGTACATTTCTCGTTGATTCATCTTTTTTTCTTGAGATGATTTTTTTTTAGTGGTTATTATTGAGATGATTCTACTTCTCATTTGAGTAGGTTCCACTTTGCAGTAAAAGCAGGAGACTGTTTTCTTGCTTTTTAATGATATTATATACCACCCACTGCATTCATTATGCATTTTTTTCTAGAAAATTGAACGGTTCCAAATTGTCACTAGAAAACCGAACTTACTGTATGTCGTTTGCTTTGTCCACTTGGCTGTGTCCTTGTAGCTCCTTTGGGTGATTCTGATTGGTCTCATCTTCGCACTGATTATACAATCACTAGCGGCTAACCTTGGCGTCGTGACAGGTATTAGAGTTGGGAACATTAATCGCAATTTACAGAAGAAATAAAATGAAAGTTGACACTAATAATGAGCACTCACATGCATGCAGGGAGGCATCTCGCTGAGATATGCAAGAGTGAGTATCCAACGTTCGTGATGATCTGCTTATGGCTCCTGGCAGAGGTAGCAGTGATCGCTGCTGATATCCCAGAAGGTCAGATCCATAATACAATCATTGAGTACTAAAAAAATGGTGTCATGCATATTTGACTTTGTCATAAATAAGTGCTTAATCTCAGTGATAGCAGAATAAATCCAGGCCCCCCACGTTCGATACTATTGTTTTTCTTTACGGTCATTCGATCCAATTTTTAATCTACTAGCTAGGGGGCGGCATTTTTTGTTCTGATTGATTGTCCTTAGTCAACCGTTGCTAACTATAAGTTATGTTTAATACTCCGTACTAAGTATATCCCTGGACAGCATCTATACAGTATCATACACAAGGTGAAGTCACGATGCTGAATTAGTCAACAAAAAAACATACTCCTACCCAGTCATCGCCGTGGTCGATCGGTTGTCCTATCATATCGTGTGTACGGTAGCAGCAGCTGCAGCAGCCAGCAGCCATCTAATGAATGGCCGGATTACGTCGTTTCACTCATTGCTTAACAAGAGAAGGAACGTTATCTCTGAACTGATTCATTCTTTTTGTCGGCATGCAGTTATCGGGACGGCCTTCGCTTTCTACCTATTGTTCCGCATCCCCGTGTGGATAGGGGTTCTCATCACCGGCACCAGCACGCTCCTCCTGCTTGGCCTCCAGAAATACGGCGTACGCAAGCTGGAGTTCGTGGTCTCGATGCTGGTCTTCGTCATGGCGGCGTGCTTCTTCGGTGAGCTGAGCATAGTGAAGCCTCCGGCCAAGGAGGTCTTGAAAGGGCTCTTCATCCCCAAGCTCAAGGGAGACGGCGCCACCGGAGACGCCATTGCCCTCCTTGGAGCTCTTGTTATGCCGTATGCACCTGCTTGCTCCTACTACTCGATATGTAGAAAGCTCTTCCTAATTAACCAGCTGCTGCTAAACATAATATCGTTTTCTGACCATTTAATTACAGACACAACCTGTTCTTGCATTCGGCTTTGGTGCTCTCGAGGAAGACACCGGCGTCAGTTAGGGGAATCAAGGTCGGACTGCATATGTACTATTAGCGTGACCCATGGATACTTCAGTGCATTTTTTAACTGAAATTCTTGATGTTTTACCTTGGATCGATCTGCAGGACGCATGCAGGTTCTTCCTCTACGAGAGCGGCTTCGCGCTGTTCGTCGCCCTGCTCATAAACATCGCCGTCATCTCCGTCTCTGGGACTGTCTGCTTCGGAGCCAACCTCTCGGCCGAGGATGAGGACAAATGCAGCGACCTCAGCCTGGACAACTCCTCATTTCTCCTAAAGGTACTGACAATATTTACACAACACAACGTGTACTAGTTAGTGGACGTCAAAAATGTTATTATGTTCTCATGGTTAATTAATTGCAATCCTAAATTATTAACATCTGTGGTACGATCAATCAGAACGTGCTCGGCAGGTCCAGCTCGATCGTGTACGGCGTGGCGCTGTTAGCCTCAGGGCAGAGCTCCACCATTACCGGCACCTACGCCGGCCAGTACATCATGCAGGTACCAACAAAAATTGAATTAACCCAATGATATTTTAGACAGCTGTAATATGTCTAGTTTAGCAGTAGTTATGTGCCGTCTACTTACTTGTCATCGTTTTCTAATATTTGTGCGAAGCCTAGTCGGACTCCGCCATTCATCTCCACTTTCAGTGCACGTACGGTTGCATCTTTCGTTTCCTTAAGGGCGTAATTCATATGATAAATCTTAAAGCATAATTTGACCGTTCTTTTTCTTTTGTGTAGGGGTTTCTGGACATCAAAATGAAGACGTGGATGAGGAACTTGATGACGCGCTGCATCGCCATTGCGCCAAGCCTAGTCGTCTCCATCATCGGTGGGTCAAATGGCGCCGGCCGTCTCATCATAATCGCATCGGTACGATCGACACACCTTCGATTCTCTCTTTCCATCGGCCTCGCTATCGATGCTACCAGGAGAAACCGACGGCGGCTGCACTAGCACCGGCGATATACACCGGTGGCCGTCGCCACTCAGACACAAAAACACACATATATATAGTGCCCCATCCACTACTAGTATATCTAGCACGACTTAACTATGACTTATTAACAGCTAGCGAGTTCTTAACTAACATATGCACTAGTAGCAAAGCGTAGTTGTGATCTGAAAGTGCAAAATAGTTGATTAAAGAGTGTGCCTTCTAGAATAATGATTCGATTCTTATACTAATTGCTTTCCTAATATTGGATTTCCTGCAGATGATACTGTCGTTTGAGCTGCCATTTGCACTCATCCCGCTTCTAAAGTTCAGCAGCAGCAGCAGCAAGATGGGGCCACACAAGAACTCTATCTACGTAAGCATTCGCTGTGTCTCCTTGTACTACCTCCGATCCATATTAGTGGGCACAACTTTGTCTAGATACACATGTATCTAGTCTAAATATTTAACTAGATATATATGAATTTAGACAAAGCTATGCCCACTAATTGTTCACCTGCGTACGTACACCTGCGGCATTGCATGATCATGCACTTCAATAATTGTTCACCTCAGACCTCTACGTACCCTAGCTACCTACCTTGCACTAAATGATCTACTGATCGATCCCTGGTTACGCCTGCATCCCATGTTCTTGATGCATGAATGGTATGTGCGAATGATGCATGCGTTGATCGGTGCACTAGTGCACTAGTACGGACACATGCATGCAGCGCACGTAAGTCCAGGTGAAGCAAACGATAAGGTACAGATGCCATGACAACAAGCCAACAACATCATCATATCAAACACATCTGGACGATCGATTCACATAAATGGTAGCTATAGTACGTTGATGTATGGATGTTATACGAAGACATGTACTCCCTCCATATCAAAATATAAGACTTTCTAGCTAGCTTCTGCACACATGTATCTAAACATGTTTGAGTGCAAGATTCATGTGAACCTTGCACTAAAACATGTCTAAATACATGTGTGTAGAAACTAGTTAGAGAGTCTTATATTTTGATACGGAGTGAGTAGTACAGTAACAAATGTGAGTCCTAGCTTGGTCGTCTACTGAAAGTAGGCCCACGTTGCAGCGATAGCTCTGTTAATTGCAAAATACTTATGTACGTGCAGATCATCGTGTTCTCGTGGACGCTTGGGCTCATGCTGATCGGCATCAACGTGTACTTCTGAGCACGAGCTTCGTTGGGTGGCTCATCAGCAACTCGCTGCCCAAGTACGCCAACGTCCTCGTCGGCATCGCCGTGTTCCCGCTGATGCTCGCCTACCTCGTTGCCGTCGTCTACCTCACTTTCAGGAAGGATACAGTCGTTACCTTCGTCGGCGACTCCTGCAAGGTCGACGCGGAGAAGGCGGCCGGCGGCGGCGTGGAGGACGAGCCCGTGCCGTACCGTGAGGACCTGGCAGACATAACGCTCCCGGCTCACGGTAGATCAGACTAGCTAGGTAGAAATTTTATGATACGGAGTAGATAAGTCCTGTTTCGTCGATCTTTTTTTTTGCATGGTAATACGATTCTCATTGATAAATAAAAGACGAGATACAAAGTACGTATACACCGATCTTACAGATCTGTAAAGATAGGATAAACCTATGTGACAAACCAACGCCTATCCATCTTCTTCGGCACCACCGTAGCAGCCACCCAAGAAAAAAATAGACAGATCACCTCTTCACCCGAGCTTGACGCGGCTCCATCGCTGATCACCAGCTTTTCGGACCTCCAAAGTAATTTGTCATAGGACAAACCATTGTCGTTGAAAGAATCAGACCGGGTCAGCACGACCCCGGACACTCCATCGAACTTCAGCACTGGCACCCCCGCACGACGATGTCGGAGTAGGTAACCAGAATCGTCATCCTCCAACCACGAACCCAGCACAAGGTGCACCATCTTCCAGCTGTCACAGTGCAGACCACCGTCTGCAAGTACTTCTGGACGAATCCTCTCTGCTCCATCATGGCGCCGGAGACAACTCCGCAGCAACAGGGACAGAACAGGAGGAAAAACCCATCTGATGGAGTCGCCGCCGCCGCATCGCCGACACCATCCATGAACCCTACAGCCACCGATCTGAAAGATCGGCAAGCACACAAAGCCACCAATTCCGAGACGCCGCCATGAAGGACAACGCCGGTGTGGGAGCAGAGTTGAGGCAGATTTATTTGCCCGGGCGCCGCTCCCACCACCCCAACGGCATACCATGCCAGAAATTTCCTAACCCTAATTACCATGCAAAAACGGGGCCCCCCTCCCTCCTGTCGCCGGAGCGGAAGCAGAAGGAGAGGGGCCCAGCTCTTCCACCGGTGGCCTGCGGCGGCGGCGGCTAGGGTAGGAAAGCGAGTCGCCTCGTGAGTCGCCTGGGAGCGCCTCACGAGCGAAGCGGTATATTTGTGTTTGATCTTTTCCTGTCCTCGCCTCTTTCGACCGCGAAGCCTCGTGGATATGTATATGTATAGAGTACGAAGGAATTTGATATATACTGTATGTTTTACCGTGCGGCACGTACATAGTATGTGTCATAACCGTTTTACGTTCATCTTTGTATTGTACCGTTCCAGTTGCCCGTGGCGTTTGATGCAACCAGGACACACGCAATCCTGGCGCTTATTACAAGAGTTGAGTTTCTTTTGCTCGTCCCTAACCTAGCCGCCGCAAGGCGATTAGGAGGCGACGCCTTGTTCCACCAAAATCCACCGACGGAAAAGCTGGGCCCCTCTCCTTCCGCTTGCCGCTCCGGCGGTAGGAGGGAGGGGACCCCCGTTTTTGCATGGTAGTTAGGGTTAGAAAGGTTCTGGCTTGGTGCGTCGTTGGGGTGTGGGAGCGGCGCCCGGGGAAATAAATCTGCCTCAACTCTACTCCCACACCGGCGTTGTGCTTCGTGGCGGCGTCTCGGAGTTGGTGGCACTGTGTGCTTGCCGATCTTTCAGGTCGGTGGCTGTAGGGTTCATGGATGGTGTCAGCGAGGCGGCGGCGGCGACTCCATTAGATGGGTTTTTCCTCCTGTTCTGTCCCTGTTGCTGCAGCGTTGTCTCCGGCGCCATGGTGGATCAGAGGATTTGCTCAGGAGTACGTGCAGGCAGTGGTCTGCACTGGTGACAGTTGGAAGATGGTGCACCTTGTGCTGGGTTCGTGGTTGGAGGCTGACGGTTCTGGTTCTACTCCGACGTCGTTGTGTGGGGTGCCAGTGCTGAAGTTCGATGGTGTGTCCGGGGTCGTGCTGCCCCGGTCTGATTCTTTCAACGGCAATGGTTTGTCCTATGGCAAACTACTTAGGAGGTCCGAAAAGCTGATGATCAGCGATGGAGCCGCGTCAGCTCGGGTGAAGAGGTAATCTGTCTATTTTTTCTTTGGTGACTGCTACGGTGGTGTCGAAGAAGATGGATAGGCGTTGGTTTGTCACATAGGTTTATCCTATCTTTCCAGATCTATAAGATCGGTGTACACGTACTTTGTATCTCGTCTTTTATTTATCAATGAGAATCGTATTACCATGCAAAATAAATCCTGGCGCTTACTTGGCATTTTGCAATCAGAGGAGGCATGTGAAAGACCATTCAGATCAGCCAAGCTCTTATGCTTTTGTATTTGTGCGGGTCTCGTCGAGTTGGTGCCCTGAAACTCCTCGCCGTGCCCATCCCGAATTCCTTCTTCCTGTTTCCTGAAGTGTTCGTCCATTCGTCCTGTGAGAGCGCTAGAGCTAGCCCCCCACGCGCCAAATAGACGAACTGATCAGGGTCATGATGGGTGTGTTTGGTTTCCTGCATTGCCTCCAAACAGGCCCTGGCGATGCAAAACTGGGCTGTTTGGTTGCCTGGAAAATGTGTTGGCTCAAGCCCGCACGAACCTTAAAGCACCTCTCAGCCAGGCCCTGGAGGAACGGCCGATTCGGCCTTTTTCCAGAGCCAGGTCTGGGAGAGCTAAATCGAACGAGGCGAGGGAGGCGGCTGCGCGTGGGGATGCAGGTGCAGAGATGGCGGGAGACGAAATATTGGGCCGCCGTCTCGTGGCAAAGCTACACTCACCTCCTCCTTTACTCGGTCACCACCTCGAGCGAGGGGATAAACTCCATTATTTCTGCAACGAGAGAGGCGGCGGCGACGGGGACGATTTAGATCTGACCCACAGCAAGGCGGCGACTTGAGATCTTGGGAGGCTCCGGCGACGGTGAGGGCGGCGGCGGCGATGAAGACCGTCTTCTTCAAGAGCCCAGACCAAGATCTGCCACATCATCCACGGCACCGGCAGCTGAAGACCGTCTTCTCCATGGAGGTAAACACCATAGCACCAAGATACTGCATAGAGTAGAGGAGTGCGTACATGGTTTAGGAACTCATGGATGTCGATGGATCTAGGACCCGAGTACGCAGCTTATCGTTCAGGCAACCGCACTGATAATAGTGATGAAGGCCTGGCTGCTACTAGTCCACCATAGAGCTGTTCGTCGCAACTACAGGGAGGTAATCAGGTACGGACCATTGTATGTCCAAGATCAAGAGAGGATGGCCAACCTGAACTACATCAACAACAACAATGAGGTTGAGGCTATCAACATGCTGCGAATGGATAGAGGCCCTTTTGCTAAGCTGGTGGAGACATTCAGGGTCAGAGGGCTGTTAAAAGATAGCATACACCAGTGTGGAAGAACAAGTGGCAATGTTCTTGCATGTTGTTGGACATAACCAGAGGTTCAGAGTGATTCACAGCACTTTCAGGAGATCCAGTGAGACAATTTCGAGGTATTTCAGGCAAGTCCTTTATGATGTTGGAGAGCTCAGAGCTGAGATGATCAAGCCACCATCAGGTCAGACTCCCCAAAAGATACGACAGAGTCAGAGGTGGTATCCATATTTCAAGGTGAGCAGCTCTTATCATGTAGTTCATGGCATGTGTTCAGTGTTTTGGATTGTAACATCACATTGTGTTCATGTTTGTAGGACTGCATAGGTGCTATTGATGGTACTCTTGTCACACCTCGAGTACCCAGATCACAGGCTGCTGCTTACAGAGGGAGGAAGCACTACACCTCTCAAGATGTGCTTGCAGCTGTTGACTTCGACCCGAAGTTCACCTATGTCCTGGCTGGTTGGGAAGGATCTGCACATGATGCTAGTATCCTGTCTGACAGCATGAGTCGACCTGATGGGATCAACATTCCAGATGGCAAGTTCTACCTAGGAGATACAGGATATGCGTGCCGCCCTGGTGTTCTTCCACCCTTCAAGTGTACTAGGTACCATCTTAATGAGTTCAGCGCTAGGAACTACCCTAGGACCGCCCATGAATTGTTCAACCTGAGACAAGCCTGAGAGTCACAGTGGAGAGAGCTTTTGCCGCTCTGAAGAACAGATTCAAGATCCTTGATCAGAAACCATTCCATCCTTTCCGCACCCAAGTGAAGCTGGTCCTAGCATGTTGCATTCTGCACAACTGTACTTGGATGGGGCATAGATGAGTTCTTCCCTGATGAGGAAGATGTCATTCCAGATGGGCAAGACTTGGGCCATGGTGTGGAAGCAAATGATCAAGAAGCTTGCAAGGCGCTGAGAGAGGATTGGGCTAACTCAATGTGGGCGAACAGAGGCACCTATAGGACTAAACCACGTGCGCCACAAAAAAAAATTCTGTGGCGCACCAATTAAGGGTGCGCCACAGAGTGCCAACCTATCTATATAGGGTTTCCCTACTAGTGCGATATGATCAAGAAGGAGCAGGACAAGGAGAAGAGAAGAAGAATGAGAAGAACAAGTAGGAGAAGAAGAAGAAGAGGTAGTAGTAGCTAGGGTTAACCATGCCCGTAAGAACATTCATTTGCTAGTAGATAGGATAACTTATATTTCCTCGTAAACTGCTATTTGCTAGTAGCTAGGGTTGAAACTTTGCTCTGCCCGTCTAATTACTGAGATGAACTGATTTTATCCATGGTAAGTTCACCACAGCTGGGAAGAGGTGACCGGAATCTAAGTCGTTTGCTAACCAAACACTGGGTTTTAACCCTTAAACGGGAAATTTGACAACCAAATAGCAGGACATAAAAAACTAGCTCAAGAGGAACGAGCCTGGCTCCCTCTTTGTGGGCAACCAAATGGGCTGCAGAACGTGGCTCAGGCCTTGTTTTTCCGTGGCCGGGCCCTGGGGAGCCACGGATGCAAAAGGCCCAAAAACCATGCAGGTAGCCAAACACGCCCGATATGTACTTCCTATCTTCAGTGCAGAAGAGACATGCAGTTCAGATCATTGATTGCAATTATTGAAGCGTTATATTCTTGATTTTTTTCTAAATTTATACCATCATGTATTTTATTTTATTTTACATGAAACACTCTTATTTCATTAAGGCACGGCCGAATCGTCGATCGCCATACAGCCATACTGGTTACAGAACAAGGGTAGAACAAGGGTAGCTCCCTGTCCAAGGAATATGCTCCCTTGGAGCTACACCGGCACCCAACGCTGCAAGCTCATGAGCAGCTTTGTTACAACCCCTTGGGAAAAACACCACACTAGCATCAAATAAACTTTGTTTGCACTCCAAGAGGACTGGCCATAGTCCCTTGAGTTCATCGTCATCTTCAGGTTAAGTTGTAGCTGTCATTCTTGAAAACCGCCCGTCCAACACCCAAATGGTCTGCTAACTGGCTAACTAGATGACATTCGAGAGCGCCAAGGTCTGAGCATAAAAGGCATTCCAAGACGCACAACGTGAGAAACATATCTGCATGGCACCACATCCTCCTCGTTTATTGCGTTCATCAAAGTTGCATCAGTATTGATCTTCAAAAAGTCATCAGGTTATGGTCGTCAGCTCCTTGCCTCTGATAAGTGCCAACCTATCCTCTACTCAATTCAGAACAGGAATTCACAAAGATTCAGACCATCGCCTAAATTCAGAGATTTTATTAGAGACGAATTATCCAAATTCAGAGGAACCTTGAAGAGGAACCTGAGCTAAGCCGTACCTCGAACAGAGGCGGCGGGGGTAGAAACCCTAGCAAATAGCAGATGGTTCATTACAAGCCTGGGATCAGCAATATATAGAGAGTAAACGACAACAGAGGGAGTGGTTACGCGGTAAATCGATGAGCTGGAAAGCGAATTCAAACAGCGACCCTCCGGTGCTCCTCAGCCGTCGATTTGCAAAGGGAGGGCTCACAATGCAAGTTAATGTGAAGCGGTAAGTTGCAATGTGAGGCGTCGATTTGGATATGAACGCCTAAGATGAGCGCTGGATGAGCTACAGTAACTGAATTCGCTGTTTGACACCTTCTTCATCGTCAGTAGTTCCTGACAAATCCCCCTCTTGAGCTTAGACTTGTCCTCAAGGCTGGAAATCAGGGAAGGCCTTCTGGATGACTGAAGAATCTTCCCAGGTAGCATTCTCCTCCGGAATGTTAACCCACTTAATCAACCATTGCACCACAGGGATGCTGATATCTCCTTGAACTCTCGGTATGAGCTTTCTCTCTAGTAATTTCTCGGGAGCCAGAAGAATAGTGCCATCAGGGTTGACAAGAGGCAGATGAGGTGAAGGAACAGCTCGGAGCCCCAGATGCTTTTTGAGTTGACTGACGTGGAAGGAAGGGTGAAGTTGACAACCTTCAGGTAGCAACAGCTTGTAAGAAACTTTGCCAATTCGTTGTATTATTTTGAATGGCTCATAGTACTTGGAATGCAGCTTCAAACATCTGTGAATGCTTAAGGAAGTATGCCTGTATGGTTGTAGCTTTAAGTAGACCATATCACCCACTTGGAATTCTCTTTCCTTCCTCTTCTTGTCAGCAAATAGTTTCATCCGGCCCTGAGCTTTGAGCAGGTTTTGCTTGATTTGAGCAGCAATATCCTGTAACTCTATTCCTGTAGTACTACCCCAGCTTTTCGAAGCATTAGGCAACAAGGTTTCTGCAATCTGTGGAGGATTATACGACCATTCAGCCATTGCTAACCAACCATGCCACTTCTTTGGGTCCTGGAATGCCATGCATCGTAAATATTGTTCCAGGCACTGATTTACACGCTCAGTTTGGCCATCAGTCTGAGAGTGGTAAGAAGTGCTGAAATGTAATTTCACTCCCAATGATTTGAAGAGGCTTTGCCAGAGGTTACTAGTGAAAATTCTGTCTCTGTCAGTAACCATAACTGAAGGCAGGCCATGTAATTTGAATATGTGTTCATGAAAGGCTTTAGCCACTGATTGAACAGTAATGGGATGCTTCATTGCAACAAAATGAGCATACTTGGTAAATCTGTCAACTACAACCAGTATTAAATCCCTATTGTCTGACAGAGGCAATCCTTATATGAAGTCCATACTTATGTGGCACCAAGCCATATCAGGTACAGGTAATGGCTGCAACAGGCCAGGGTACTTACAGTCCTCTGGTTTATTTATTTGGCAGACTGGACAATTTTTAACATGCACAATCACATCATTTTTCATTCCAGGCCAATGAAACATAAGCTTCAATCTCTGGTAGGTAGCTCTTTCACCGGAATGTCCTCCCAACTCTAACGCATGGAAAGTAGTAATAAGCTTTTGCTTGAGCTGATTATTTGCCCCAATAACCAGTTTGTTCTTGTACCTCAGCAATGCAATACTGAATGTATAGTTAGGGACAGAGGTAGCAGACACCGAGAGTTGCGTGATCAACTCTTTGCACTTTTTATCATCAGAATAGCTATCAACTACTTCAGTTACCCAAACAGGCTTTACTGCTGAAGAAATTAGAGAATGCAGTTTGTATTTTATCCGGGATAAAGCATCAGCCACCTTATTTTCTTTTCCCTTTTTATATTCCACCACATAATTATACCCAAGCAATTTCACTAGCAACTTGTGCTGTATTCCTTTAGTAAGTTTTTGTTCTTGAATGTATTTCAGACTTTGTTGGTCGGTCCTGATAATGATTGAAGATGCAGCAAAATAATGCTTCCACTTCTTAATTGCTTCCAGAATTGCCATTGCCTCTTTATCATAAGTTGACTGAGCTGCTGCCTTTGTCCCTAATGCTTTGCTTAGGAAAGCAATAGGTCTGCCACCTTGCATTAGAACTGCCCCAATACCATAACCACAAGCATCAGCCTCCAGAACAAAAGGGGCACTGAAATCTGGTAGTGCCAAGACAGGAGCTTCTGTCATCTTCTTTTTCAATGTGGTGAAAGTAATTTGTTGTTCTTCATTCCATACAAAACCATCCTTTTTAAGTGCCTGAAACAGTGGTTGACAGATAACACCATAGTTCTTAATAAACCTCCTGTAATACCCAGTGGCTCCCAGTACACTTCTCAGTTCAGACACATTTGTTGGAACTGGCCACTTGGCCATAGCAGCATTTTTTGCTGGGTCTGTAGCTACCCCCTTAGCAGTGATAATGTGTCCAGGGTATTCTACCGGAGCTTGAGCAAAACTGCATTTTGATTTCTTTGCACAAAAATAATTGTCTCGGAGTGCTTGGAAGATTTGTGTCAAGTGTTCTTCATGTTCTTTAATGGAAGAGTTGTATACCAAAATATCATCGAAGAAGACAAGTGCAAATTTTCTCAGAAAAGGTGCCAGAACCGTGTTCTTGAGCTTCTGAAATGTTGCAGGAGCATTAGTTAACCCAAACGGCATCACTAGGTACTCATAGTGGACCATATGTGTATTAAAAGCAGTTTTTTCAATGTCCTTTTCATCCATTCTGATCTGGTGGTAACCACTGCGCAGATCAATCTTGGAGAATATGCTAGCAGCATGCAATTCATCAAGAAGGTCCTCAATCACAGGTATTGGGTATTTATTATTGATAGTTTGGACATTAACTTTTCTGAAATCATTGACAATGCGCCAAGTTGTATCTTTCTTCTTTGCCAACAAGGCAGGAGAAGAATAGGGGCTGCAGTTGTCTCTGATTACCTTCTTTAATAGCAATTCTTTGATAATTTCCTCCATAGCATTTTTCTGATGATGGGGTAGCCTGTATGACCTCTGATTAACCACTTTTGCTTCAGGGACAAAAGGTATAGTGTGGTCACAACTTCTTTTTGGGGGCAGTGACTGGGGTTCCTCAAATATATCTTGAAATTTATCCAAGATTTTCAAGATTTCCTTAGGAATTTTCTCTTGTTGCTTTTGGGCTACTTCAGTATTCTGTACAAACAGAACTGCACCACAAACAGCTTGCTGCAGAAGTTTCTCTGTTTCAGTGCTTTCAGTAATTTTTGTGTCACCCCTTGGTAAGCTTTCATCATAGAATTTATGTGTCTCTCCAGAAGGCAGAGTGACACTCATGTGCATCTTCTTGTAATCTAGTTGTACAGGGCTATAAGTATGTATCCAGTCAGCACCCAAAATGAGATCATACCCCTTCAACTGAAGCACTCTAAAATCAGTGGTGAAATTCACTCCTTGTATGGAATATTCGTAACCCAAACAAGCAAATTCAGTATAAAGAGTTTCACCATTAGCCACTTTCACCTTCAGTTTATTTGTGCTAGATAATTGACAGGCAGCCAGCTTGGCAAATTGGGGAGTGATGAATGTGGTAGTACTGCCAGTATCCACTAGAGCAGTAGCATATTGACCTCCAATTAACACATTCACAGTGAATGTACATTTTTCAGCTGACATACCTAGCATGGCATACATAGAAATTATTAATTCTTGCTCAGGAGGTGGATCACTGGTTTGAATGATTTCACCATCATCAGTTTCATTGATGTATATTGTATGTTTCGGAGCTGCCTGTTCAGCTTGCAGTGCATGCACTTGAGCCCTATTATTCATCTTACACACAGGTTTGTGACCAGGAAACCATGGTTCCTTACACCTGTAGCAGACCTTGTTAAGTTTTGCTTCTTCAATTATTGCAGCCAAAGGTGTTTTCTGCTTGAAGGGCTCAATAGTTGGTTGTCTTTTCACATACTGCTGCTGTGAGAAAGTTGGCGTTTTTTCTGTGTTGGCTTGCTCAATTCTTCTAGCCATCCACATAGCTTCCTGCATATCTCTAGGTCGATGGCATTGCTGGTGGTGTTGAATGTAATCGCTCAACCCAAAAATGAAACTATTCAGATAGTAGTCATCAGTCACAGCTGGGTTATCTCTTCTCATCAAATTCAGCATTTGCTCAAATTTCAAGATATATTGGGCCACAGTTGTGCTTTGAGTCAAGGCATGAAATGATCTAATATTGTCACAGATAGAAGCTTCAGCAAAACGATCACTGATCATTCTGCAGAATCTGTGCCAAGGTAAATTGCCAGGCTGTATACCAGTGCCTCTCCACCATTGCATTGCAGGGCCTTTGAGATAGGTTGTTGCAATCTCAGTTCTTTGCTCCAATGGTGTTCTAGCAGCATCAAAGTATTGTTTCACTACTTGTATCCAGGAGTTTGCATCTTCACCCTGAAATTCAGGTATGTTCATCTTAGCTGGCTTGACAACTGGTGCATTTCTTCTGTTGTCAGGTTGAGGGAACAGGTTTCTATTTCTCAGCTGGCCATCAATTCTTTCATTTTCTTCATGGTTATCTTGTAGATCTTGTTGTTGGCACGGCTGTTGTAACTGTGCATCACCTCTAGGTGGTAGGATCTGAGGTTGAGGCACCACGGCATGTGAAAGGGAATCGGGGTAGGCTACGCTAGCATAAATCAAAATTTTCTACCGCGATCATCCCGGGAACCCCTGCAAGTAATCGATCACAGAGCGCGAATTACCTCTCGACGCGCAGTGCAGTGGAAGACTGTCGATGTCGCGCGTCCCTGCCGTGTAGTCGTACTACTTCTCCTCCTTGTGATCCCACGAACAGCACCTCGCGGATCCCATGAACGGATCGTCCAAGTGCTCCAAGTGTAGCACCTCTATCGGTATCCACACGTACAAGGATGGAACATCGCGGTCGGGGTGCTAGCACCGAGGGCGCGATCTGGTGGAGAGAGTGCGGCGGCTAGGGTTTCTCACCCATACCTCTAGGCTGCCCACTCCTCTCTTATATATAGTCATTCTAATGGGCTGCTACAATAGAGGGCCATTAGTACTATAAACCCAATAAGAGATGGATCGTATCCAGTCTCTGTTCCATACCCCTTAAGTGTGTGACCCTATAGGTTCACGTATAGATGGACATGGCGCGAGTACACTACTCGACCAATAATCGGTAGCGGCCTCTAGCAAGACGTGCCGACTCCCAAATACACGTAAAGATCATATCGGACGAACCTTCCACAATATTGTACACTTGTTCCTTTTGCCTCACGGTATTGATTAAGCTCAAGGTGAGAACTTGTCATCCTTGTAATAGCCCGATCATCTTTCTCGATATCCATGACGCGGAATCCCTGAAACACGGTTAACACTTAACCGAGAGTACGGCCATACATTTTCTGGATCCGGTCATTCGAGTGGCCAAGACATATCTCTCCGTAGCACGGAGGGCAAATCCCATCATGATCAACCATGACTTGCAGCATGTTTCATGACAAAACCGAAACTACCTTTATAGCTACCCTTTCACGGTGTAGCGTTGGAGAGCCCCAAAGTAAAGCCCTTACACATCCCAAGCTCACGCGAAGATCTCAGGTCTAAGGAATCAGCATATACATTGTATGAGATCAGCTGATGACATGAAGAACAGATATTCTCACAGTGTCTCATGGTGGGTCAGTCCAACTCCATGTTCGTAGCATGAGTCCACATTATTGATCAACATCTCCATGTCAATGATCCGTGAAACATGATCATCCATCAATACATGTGCTAGTCACTAAATCATATGCCTCCCTCATATGATTGTTGACCAGGAACCTATTTAGAATAACATCATAGAGATAATGAGTTTCACAAATGAATCACGTATTCATTAACCAATATCATGATAGTTTATTCAAGGGACGGAATGACAATTATTATTTTGTCAGATATTCATAAACATGTGGAAATATCATCATCAATATGATTGCCTCTAGGGCATATTTCCAACAGCATGTGGGTGTCTATATGGAATCCTTGGAGTGCCATCCAAGTTGACTTCTTTTCCTGTCTGATCATGCAACACTGCTGTACCAATTGGTTTTACCTGAGTGAGAGTGGTCTTAGCTAGTGCTTGATTCACACTGCCCTGAGCTGGAGAGGCAGCTGATCCCGTAAGATTGTGGGGTGGTGAATTGGGTGTTTCAACAGCAGGTACAACAGCCAATAATTTTGCTAGACTTGTCTGAATGCTATCGAAGTTTTCCTGGATACTTGCAAAGTTCTCTTCTACCTTTTCAGTGAAGGCTGTGAATTCTTGCTTGTCTTCATCCCGAACTCGCTGGAGGGTTTTGACATCCAAGAGAACCGACTTCAATTCTAGAGTAGCCGTGTCGTCCGAGGCCGTGGTATTTGCCTTCGTCATGTCTACCGCCGCCTGTCGCCGCCATCATGTCTACCGCCGCCTGTCGCCGCCGCCAACGCCCGCCTCCGATAGTACGAAGAACAGGGAGGGATGGGTGGGGTTTTACGACTGAAGAAGAGTTCTCCGGCAACCAGATCCGACCCTAAACCGCACGCTAGTAGTGCCTCCGACGTCAAGGCGCCACCTTCAGCTTCGTTGAGAAGAAGCTCTAAACCGACACCGAGATCAGGAGTTTGGAAGAGGGATTTTCCAGGAGATCCAAACCTCACCGCACTCAAGATCTAATCGCCTCCGAGGATTGGGTGGCTCTGATACCACTTGATAAGTACCAACCTATCCTCTACTCAATTCAGAACAGGAATTCACAAAGATTCAGAGCATCGCCTAAATTCAGAGATTTTATTACAGACGAATTATCCAAATTCAAAGGAACCTTGAAGAGGAACCTGAGCTAAGCCGAACCTCGAACAGAGGCGGCGGGGTGATTGCGTGGATCACACGTTCGTTGGGAGACCCCAAGAGGAAGGTATGAAGCAGTGTAGCAGCAGTTTCCCTCAGTATGAAACCAAGGTTTAATCGAACCAGTAGGAGCAAGAAATCACTTCTGAAGGTTGTCAGTGGCGCGCTGACGTGGAACCTGCACACAACACAATCAAACTACTTTGCCCCAACAAAACAGTGAGGTTGTCAATCTCACCGGCTTGCTGAAAACAAAGGATTAAACGTATGGTGTGGAAAACAGTAGTAAATTGCAGAGAATGAAAAGGAACAATGTTTGCAGTTGGTTGTATTATCAGTGTAAAAGAATGGACCGGGGTCCACAGTTCACTAGTGGTGTCTCTCCATAAAAGATAACTAACATGCTGGGTGAACAAATTACAGCTGGGCAATTGACAAAATATTGAGCGCATGACAATGCATATATATGACATGATGATTACTATGATATTCATGTGGGCATTACGACAAAATACATAGACCGTTATCCAACAGCGTCTATGACTAATAATCCACCTCCAGGTTGTCATACCGAGTTCCCCGTTGGTATTAAGTTGCAAGCAACGGATAATCACATTAAGTAATGTGCGTAATGTAAACAAATGCATTAGACCTAACGGCGCACCCTTAAGCTAAGCATCGGTTATTTTATCCCTAGTGGCAGCAGCACATCCATATTCAATATTCATCGAATCCCAGCAAATACAACATGTAGCATTACAATAAGATGATCTTGATCATCATAGGCAGCTCACAAGATCTAAACATGATAGCATAAAGTGGAGAGACAACCATCTAGCTACTGCCATGGACCCGTAGTCCAAGGATGAACTACTCACGCATCACTCCGGAGGCAGGCATGGTGATGTAGAGCCCTTCGGTGATGATTCCCCTCTCCGGAAGGGTGCCGGGAAGAGGTTCTGAACCCTCCCGAGCTAGGGTTGACGGCGGCGGCGTCTCTGGAACTTTTCGTGGATAATGGCTCGGGTATTTAGGGTTTTCGCGTCGGGAGGAATAAATAGGCGAAAGGGCGGCGGCTGGAGACGCATGTGGGCCCCACACCACCCCACAGCGCGGCAGGGGGGCCCGCGCGGCGCCATGGTGTGGCTGCCTCGTGGCTCCCCTCCGTCTCTCCTTTGGACTCCGTGTACGTGTTGGAAAAATAGGAGGTTCTGTCCAAGTTTCGTCCAATTCCGAGAATATTTCCAGACTAGCTTTTCTGGAATACAAAAACAGCAGAAAACAGGAACTGGCACTGTGGCATCTTGTTAATAGGTTAGTCCCAGAAAATGCATAAAAATGCTATGAAGTGTATATAAAACATGTAACAATTGGTATAATATCAACATGGAACATCAGAAATTATAGATACGTTTGAGACGTATCAAGCATCCCCAAGCTTAGTTCTACTCGTCCTCGAGTAGGTAAAACGATAAAAACAAAATAATTTCTGAGGTGACATGCTACAATCATAATCTTGATCAAATAGTATTGTAAAGCACATGTTATGAATGAAGTGATCCAGGTCAATGGTCTATAGTTTGCTAGCAAGTAGATAATGAGCAAACAACTGAATCATATAAGCAAAAACTTTTCATGAATAGTACTTTCGAGACAAGCATCAAAGAGTTTTGCATAAGAGTTAACTCATAAAGCAATAGATTCTAAGTAAAAGGTATTTAACCAACACAAAGGAAGATTTAAGCTTCAGCAATTGCTTTCAACTTTCAACATATATATCTCATGGATATTTGTCAACACAAAGCAATATAATAAGTGCAATATACAAGCATATAAAAATTGTTGCACCAAAGTTGACACTAGTGTTTGCTTCTAAGATAGAAAGAAGTAGGAAAACTGACTCAACATAAAAGTAAAAGAAAGGCCCTTCGCAGAGGGAAGCAGGGATTAAATCATGTGCTAGAGCTTTTTAAGTTTTTGAAATCATAAGAGAGTAAAAATAAGTTTTGAGAGGTGTTTGTTAATTGTCAACGAATCAGAAAATGGAAAGTACAATATGACCCCTGCCAACCAGACTTTTAAGAGCGGCTCCCATGAAGGACGTTATTTCTACCAGCAAGGCAGATCATCCCTCTTTCTCTTTTGTTTACACATGCAGATATTTCACTGTTTGTCATTGCTTGACTGATAAATCAGGGCAAAAATGTGAAGAGAATTAAGCGGTTAAAGTTGTAATTAATTGGGACTGGGCACCCCATTTGCCAGCTCTTTTTGCAAAATTAATGGATAAGCGGATGTATATGCCGCTAGTCCGGTGGTAAAGTCTGTTTGACAGTTGACATAAAGACATCCACCCCGTCCTCATGAGCTTGGTAAACATTGACACAAAATAGGAGTAATAAAGTTTGAATAGTTTAAAGGTAGCACATGAAAAATTTACTTGGAATGGCAAGGAAATACCACATATAGGTAGTTATGGTGGACACAGATGGCATGGATTTTGGCTCAAGGTTTTGGATGCACGAGAAGCATTCCCTCTCAGTACAGAGTTTAGGCTAGCAAGGTTATTTGAAGCAAACACAGGATATCAACCGACACAGCAAGACTTATATGAAAACATATTGCAAGCATTATAAGACTCTACACTGTCTTCCTTGTTAACCAAACCCTTTTACTAGAAAATATCTAGACCTTAGAGATACCAATCATGCAAACCAAATTTCAACGAGCTTTACGGTAGTTCTTCATTAATAGGTTTTAACTACATGATACAAAAGCTTAAACATGAACTACTTGATAACTCAAAACAATTGACAAGTATCAAATTATCCAATACAGTGATCTACAAGAATATGTAAGCTTTTCCATTATACCATCTACCACATGCAACATTTTCTGTTCCAACCAAACACCAATCAATTTATTTCAACATAAACTCTCCAAACAATTATAAGTGAAGCAAGAGAGTACTTTCTTTAAAAGAACTAACAGCTCTGAATAAGAGATGCATGCAAAACAGGAGCTAAAAGCATAGCAATAGCTAGATAAGAATACTCAACAAGTATAAGTGAAGAATAGGAGTATTCATATGAAAAAGCGGAGCGTGTCTCTCTCCCAATCAAGAATGCTGGGGTCCAATCAAGTTGACCATAAGAAAAATAAAATACTGAAAATAAAAGCACACAGACGCTCCAAGTAAAGCACATATGATGTGAAAGAATTAAAATATAGTTTCACTAGAGATGACCTGATAAGTTGCTGATGAAGAAGGGGATGCCTTGGGCATCCCCAAGCTTAGACGCTTGAGTCTTCTTGAAATATGCTGGGGTGATCCATGGGAGCATCCCCAAGCTTAAGCTCTTCACTCTTCTTGATCACATTATATCATCCTTCTCTCTTGACCCTTGAAAACTTCCGCCACACCAAACTCAAAGTAATTCTCATTAGAGGGTTAGTGCACAATCAAAAACTCACATGTTCTATAAGGACACAAACATGACCGTTACTTTTAACATTAACTACTGCCACTGATGTTATGTGAAGCTCTTCACCCTAAAAAAGAATTCCACTCAACACTAGTAAAAGAGAGAATGCGAAAAATAAAAGACAGAATCTGTCTAAACAGAACAGTCCGTAAAGACGAATTTTTTCGAGGCACTTACGTTGCTCAGATCGAAAAACTTTAAACTAACGAAAGATGCGTACATATCTGAGGATCACGCACAAAAATTTCAGATTTAAATAATTTTTCTGTGATTTTACAGAATTAAAACGGTGAACAGCAGAAATCTGTTCCTGCGCAGAAATCCAAATCTAGCATCATCTTCCTATTAGAGGCAATACTTGGCACAACAATGCGATAAAATAAAGATACAAAGGAATTGTTACAGAAGTAAACAACTCCTTGACTCAAAAAGAAAAGAAAAATTGCAGAAATAAAATAATGGGTTGTCTCCCATAAGCGCTTTTCTTTAAGCCTTTTAGCTAGGCATAGAATTTTTATGATGCTCACATAAGGATAAGAGTTGAAACATAAAAGAGAGCATCAAGAAGCATATATAAAACATGTTTAAATCTAACACTCTTCCTATGCATAGGAGCTTGTAAGCAAATAAATTCATAAAGAACAAAGTAACAAGCATAGGAAGGTAAAACAAGAGCAACTTCAAAACTTTCAGCATATAGAGAGGTGTTTTAGTACCATGAAAATTTCTACAATCATATTTTCCTCTCTCATAATAATTTTCAGTAGCATCATGAACAAACTCAACAATATAACTATCACATAAAGCATGCTTTTCATGATCTACAAACACATACTTTTTATCAAGCTCCAAAATAGTGGATTAAAACTTTCAAACCCACTTTTAACCATTTTATAACAAGATGATTGATCATTCTCAAGAGGTATGGGACTCCATCTAGATAAATTCAAGACCTCTCCTATCCCATTTTCATTAGTAGAATACATAATATTATCAAGCAATATAGGACCATCATCTAGAGCTTTATCATAAACATTTTCTAAACAAACTTTCTCATTACCATGCATTTCGAAATTACGCACAAATAAAGGATTATCATAAGATTTATCAAAATAGCATGGATTATCATAAATAACAGTAGCATACTCATTTCCACAAGTTTTACTCATAGGGAATATTTCAAGAGAATCCACAGGAACATAACATTCATCCTCCTTTGATAAGGATGGAGGGTGATCAAATAATGTAAGAGGTAAAGAGTTACTCTCATTAGAAGGTAGGCATGGGTAGCTAATCCATTCTTCCTTCTTTTGTTCATCACTCTCCTCTTTTTCATCCAATGAGCTTTCAGCTTCAGCAGTAGTTTCTTCTTCTACAGGTTCCTGCAAGACAATGGTCTCTTCTTTTTGAGGATGTCTTTTCTCAAGAAATTCAGTAATATAAGGATTATCATTATAATACTCAAGGCAATATCCAAGCATAGCAAAAGTATCAGATCTATAAGGAGCATCATCATCTTGAATATAACCAGCAATTTCATAGGCACCCTTAAAAAAAAAAATTCTTCAATTTGTTCAAGATTAACAAAGTCATAGTTTCCTTTAGCATAAGCAGCCAAGGTTTCATTATCATTATAATCACATTGGAAAGGGAGGTGTTTATGCCTTCTACAACATAAAGATTCATTAAAGCAGTAGGATTCATCATAAGTAGAGCACAAGTTTTTAGCAAAATAATTCAATCTACTTATTTGTTCCCATAAATATTTCCCTTTTTGAGATAAGCGGTATTCCTTATAATAATTTTGTTGTTCCTCTGTGAACCCACTTAGCCAATAAGATTTCGCTTCAGAGAGACCAGCCATTGATAGCAAGTAAACAACTAGACATAATAACAAACCGAAATAAACTAGATGCAGAAAACTAATTTTTTGTGTTTTTGATAAATAAAGCAAACAAGACAAAATAAAAAGTAAACTAAGCAAGACAAAAACAAAGTAAAGAGATTGGAAGCGTGAAACTCCCCTTGCAGAAATCCTCTTGCTCCCCGGCAACGGCGCCAGAAAAAGAGCTTGATTGCGTGGATCACACGTTCGTTGGGAGACCCCAAGAGAAGGTATGAAGCAGTGTAGCAGCAGTTTCCCTCAGTATGAAACCAAGGTTTAATCGAACCAGTAGGAGCAAGAAATCACTTCTGAAGGTTGTCAGTGGCGCGCTGACGTGGAACCTGCACACAACACAATCAAACTATTTTGCCCCAACGAAACAGTGAGGTTGTCAATCTCACCGGCTTGCTGAAAACAAAGGATTAAACGTATGGTGTGGAAAACAGTAGTAAATTGCAGAGAATGAAAAGGAACAATGTTTGCAGTTGGTTGTATTATCAGTGTAAAAGAATGGACCGGGGTCCACAGTTCACTAGTGGTGTCTCTCCATAAAAGATAACTAACATGCTGGGTGAACAAATTACAGCTGGGCAATTGACAAAATATTGAGCGCATGACAATGCATATATATGACATGATGATTACTATGATATTCATGTGGGCATTACGACAAAATACATAGACCGTTATCCAACAGCGTTATGACTAATAATCCACCTCCAGGTTGTCATACGAGTTCCCCGTTGGTATTAAGTTGCAAGCAACGGATAATCGCATTAAGTAATGTGCGTAATGTAAACAAATGCATTAGACCTAACGGCGCACCCTTAAGCTAAGCATCGGTTATTTTATCCCTAGTGGCAACAGCACATCCACAATCTTAGAAGTTATTGTCACTCTCCCAGATTACCGGAGGCATGAACCCACTATCTAGCATAAATACTCACTCTTGGAGTTACAAGCATCTACTTGGCCAAAGCATCTACTAGTAACGGAAAGCATGCAAGATCATAAATAACATATAAGATAGATTGATAATCAACTTGACATAGTATTCAATATTCATCGGATCCCAGCAAACACAACATGTAGCATTACAATAAGATGATCTTGATCATGATAGGCAGCTCACAAGATCTAAACATGATAGCATAAAGTGGAGAGACAACCATCTAGCTACTGCCATGGACCCGTAGTACAAGGATGAACTACTCACGCATCACTCCGGAGGCAGGCATGGTGATGTAGAGCCCTCCGGTGATGATTCCCCTCTCCGGCAGGGTGCCGGGAAGAGCTTCTGAACCCTCCCGAGCTAGGGTTGACGACGGCGGCGTCTCTGGAACTTTTCATGGATAATGGCTCGGATATTTAGGGTTTTTGCGTCGAGGGAATAAATAGGCGAAAGGGCGGCGGCTGGAGACGCACGTGGGCCCCACACCACCCCACGGCGCGGCAGGGGGGCCGCGCGGCCCCATGGTGTGGCTGCCTCGTGGCTCCCCTCCGTCTCTCCTTTGGACTCCGTGTACATGTTGGAAAAATAGGAGGTTATGTCCAAGTTTCGTCCAATTCCGAGAATATTTCCAGACTATCTTTTCTGGAATACAAAAACAACAGAAAACAGGAACTAGCACTGTGGCATCTTGTTAATAGGTTAGTCCCAGAAAATGCATAAAAGTGCTATGAAGTGTATATAAAACATGTAACAATTGGTATAATATCAACATGGAACATCAGAAATTATAGATACGTTTGAGACGTATCACGGGGGTAGAAACCCTAGCAAATAGCAGATGGTTCATTACAAGCCTGGGATCGGCAATATATAGACAGTAAACGACAACATAGGGAGTGGTTGCGCGGTAAAGCGATGAGCTAGAAAGCGAATTCAAACAGCGACCCTCCGGTGCTCCTCAGCCGTCGATCTGCAAAGGGACGGCTCACAATGCAAGTTAACGTGAAGCGGTAAGTTGCAATGTGAGGCGTCGATTTGGAGATTAACGCCTAAGATGAGCGCTGGACGAGCTACAGTAACTGAATTCGCTGTTTGACACCTTCTTCATCGTCAGTAGTTCCTGACAGCCTCCTGCACTTGGATGGTTTGCTCCTTCTTACTTTTTTTAACAAATGGAGGGTCCTGTAGGACCCAGAGCCACCGCTTATATTACGATAAGATTAACCCTTCATTGAGCAGGAGGACCCAACGAAACATAGAAATTACAAACTGGTCCTCCACCAGTGGATGGCGATGTCGTGGCGAGTGCTTCGGGCAAAGTGGTGTCCCCAGCTCCAGCGTGCTTGGAACTTTGTTGAAGCTGCGAAATGAAAAGAGAAAGACCGGATTGGTTTTTACTTTTATGTCTGGGGTTCTTCTTGTAAAACTGCTTCTTCCACTGGTCTGCATCTGCTTACTTAAAAACTGCTTCGATTCATCAATAGATCGCCTAGTACTGGAAATGCTCCACAGACTGATGAATCCCACCGTGGTTTCCCTACTACGTTCGGACCACCAGTTCCAAAGCAGCGAAACAATAACTAATTTGTCTGTATTGGGTAAATTAAATACCTCATGCAGCATCGGCAAGGAAGGAGCTTGAGCCTGACATCTTCAAGCAGCAGTGCCCACCATCGTTGTTTTGTGAACTTGCACCTCAGAAATAAATGTCCACCATCTTAAAAAAGGGTTTGGCAGACCGCACATTTAGTGTCAAGATCAACACCTCGTCGCGGTATATTCATATACAGGGGATGGCTATTATGCACCAAACACAACAAAAAGTGGTGAACCTCCGGTGGAATTTTTTTTTCCAAAGTTCGGCAAAAACTTCTTGTTTCAGAGCAACCAATTTAGACCCTTGGCCTTCTTAGAGGAAGATGCCCTTCTCATCTTCAACCTGTGCGAGGTCGCGTTGAAGTGCGGTGGTACTACCGACCGGAAGAGTGCGGCCGCCGCTATTCCATGGCTTAAAGGAAGCGTGGGGTTCCTCTCTGACAACACAGATGTGCAGAGTGCCGACACCATCAAGGGCAAGTGCAATAATTTTGATAGGTTCAAAGACGACCAAGCTTGATGCTGTTAGTGCTGAGGCCTACTTTTTCCGCTTTGACTCCTTTGAGTACAAGTCAGTTACAGGCAGCTTTGTGCCTGAGCGTATAGCTGTGTAAGAATCAATTGGATTATGCAATTTGTTCAGGGGGAAGCGTCGGGATTCGAGTTAATGATGACATCGGTCATTATTTCCAAACTAAAAAGGGTCTTAGACAGGGGGATCCGTTGTCTCTTATGTTGTTTAATATAGTGTCAGATATGCTAGCCATCTTAATCGTGAGGGCGAAGGAAGATGGTCAGATATTGGTCTTATACCTCATTTGGTCGAGGCAGGGCTATCTATTTTGCAATATGTGGATGACACTATATTATTTATGGATCTTGAGAAGGCAGTTAATATGAAACTCATCCTCTGTATTATTGAACAACTGTCGGGGCTCAAAATAAATTTTCACAAGAGTGAAATCTTTTGTTTTGGGAAGGCTAAAGAGTTAGAAGATCACTACAAGCAAATCTTTGGATGTGAGTCTGGATCTCTACCTTTAAAATATCTTGGAGTTCCAATTCATTATAGGACACTCCGAAATGACGAATGGCAACCAGTTGAATGCCGTTTCGAAGGCAAACTTGTGTGTTGGAAAGGAAAGATGTTGTCTTACGGGGATCGGTTGGTTCTTGTTACGAAATAACATGACGGGACAAGAAACGCAACGTAAGAAACCAATGGCAATCATCGTAATTTTCACAAAACGAAAATGTATATTGAGTTGTCAAACATTGCAACGATCTAGATCGTTGATCAAATATTGAATGGCTCAAATTTAATGTATCAACGCAGCTCTACATGTTGACCAAATGATGCTTTATTCCATTCAGGGCCGTTATTGATTTCCTGAATTTCAAATATGCAAGGATAGACAAAATGCAAATTGCAATGACACTCACTTGATTCCTCCTTGATAAATTTGCACCAAAGTCCTTTAATTACCGTAGAAAAAACAATGTTTCTAAGATTTGGGTCAGTTGAAAATTTCCTAAAAAATGTTGTGCAAAGAAATATTTATAAGAAAATGCTGTAAGAAATACAAACAACTCAGTAGGAAATTTCCTACAAATTCCAGTTCTCCACATTTTCTATGAAAATCTAAAGAATCAAAGCGGCCTCGGGAAATGAAAACTGTAAAACCAGACGCACTATTAACCTGCTTTAATTTTCTACATGCAGCTGAGATTAAGCGAGTGTTAGATTTCTACACACATGAGGTTATAGGAGTGCATTCTATAGGATTTGGCAACCGTTGTCCTAGGATCCAGAAGGCTCTTATCGAAAGAAAAAAAAAGATTGAACTCGTGTAAAAAAATATATAATCTCCAAAGAAAACCCTTAAAATAGAGCTCCAACCATTGTTTTTTGACGAAATGCAGACAGCGCTGCTTTCATTAATTAGAGAAGAGATAACAAGGTACAGAGTACAGGTCAAACTAACACTATAATGCTACAGCTTTACAGCAGAACAAAAAACTCCAGATCGGCTAACCTAATCTGGTTCTCTAGGTCGGTGTGCAATTGCCCTCACAGAATTCTTTCCTGCGCTGCACCATTGTAGCAATTGGAAATTAGGGCATCTTTGGACTCAAGAATTAGTAAAAACAATAACATAAAACACATGAATAGATTGTCACATGTTATAAAATCCTAGATTATCTCATTGGTGCTTCTGGATGGTGGTACATATGAAAGAGAACCAAAATAAAGTGAGGTTGGAGTATATGCACGAATTGTCGAATATGGTTGCTTTCTATGGAAATTAAATAACACCAATCCTACGATCAGTAGCCAAAAAACATAAATGAATCCTCCAAGCCTATGAAGTCGAATAGCCTATGTCCTTTATATTGCAACTTTTTTTATTCTAGCAAACTAGACAGAATTTGGATGTTGTGGTAAAACAACAAAATCCGTAATGTTTTTCTTTTGCAATGCATAATAGACGAAAATATGAAGCTTGAATGCAGTAAAAATCAACGTGTTCTGGTTGAACAACACATTATCAAGTTGTGAAACTGAATTGCTGAAATGTAGAGTCGTGCCATTTATATTTAAGAAAGGTCTCCAAACCAGCAGAAACTACTTTCGGTCACCTTATCTTGATGCAAGAATTTATCTCAAATATTCAACATGAACATAAGTTGACAGATGTCAAGCCCATTTTGTGATGATAAGAGTAAATTGCAGTTTGGACCAGCTAACGTGGCACATGTTGCAATAAACATGTGGCAAGTGCTCAATGAGGCTATAGGGGTCTTGCTAGACAATGGGGTCAAGCGGCTGCGCCGGCGAAACCACGCGAAGGATAGGACCTTGCCGTCGCCCAGGAAGACACACCATGTTTTCATTGTGATCCTATATTCTAGAAAGACGGTTGGGGTCTCTGCACATAGTTCCCGATAACAAACACAAGGTAGCAATTATGAGCACAAATACAGAGCATCCCATGTAGTTATATAATGCGGACTGCAAAACAGGCTAGCACCTTGAAGTGTGTGAATATCTGTGCCATCCAATTTACAAAGTAAAACGATAACAGTTCAACCATCCTATTCTCAGGTTCTGAGGTCCAACGGTCAACTTAAACCAGATCATACTGGCGTATTCAGAGGTTAGTACCCACGCTGTGCAAAAAAGAGGACCGCAAACAGTCCACCATTTTCAGAACACGTCATTCAACTGACGTTGTAAATGTTAGACAGGTAATTAGACATGCCAGACAGAAGGACGCTGTCCATAGTCTCCATCATCTTGTAATTGATATTCAGATTCTCCTGCTGCTTCGCTGCTAGCAATTTCTCCTCTTCTAGCTCATGCTGGAACCAAAACAATGATTAAGCGTCAGAGCATGCTTACATGATAACTGCATCAGTTACTAGGTAACAAGCGAGTAAAGTAATGAACAGGAGCACACATGTGAAAGATGATTACCACTGAACGGAATAAAATAGAAATCCTAGGTTGATACAAGTTAAGAACTGAGGGTCTACAAAGTGAATGCTGCAGAACAGTCCAACAACAAAGGAACCTTACCTCGATTAGTGCCAGGTTTTCCACCTCATGTTTTCTGGAAAGCAACTTCAACCTTTTGACCATCGCATAGTCAGGATCTGTATTTTTCACCCAGCAGAACATTAACTTACTGATACTGCCAGGTCTCCTTGGGCGATCATTGAACATCTCAGCTGTAGCATGGATTGCCCTAACAGGCCTTGGCATTCCGGACATCATAAAAGGGAAGTAATGCAGCATGCTCACCACAACATCAGCATCCTTCTCAGTTTCCATCTCCACTAATGCACATTGTGGGATATTATATGGAATAGTGTAGTTCACAACAAAACTAACCTTTCTGATGTTACAAAATTGACTCAAAGCTGCTTTTATGACTTTCTCTGTAGCCTGGTGAGAGAGGTTGTCAAGGTATACAGTTCGTTTGACCTTCTCCTCGAACTCTTGATACTGTTTAACGGCTTTCAAGTTTGCAGCACTCTTACTTTGATTAACAGCCTGGCCATCAGAAGTGGAAATCTTCATTGTAGATGTATTCTGGCTGGTACTGGTAGCCTGTACTGGAGAGGTACGCGGCTTCTTGCGTGGGGTGCTTTTCTTAGCTGGATCAGTTGGTCTATTGCTTCGGGTCTTGTTTCTAGCCACATCGGACAGCTTCTTGGTAGGAAATGGGTGGTTAGCATGTTCATACACCTCACACTCTATAGCAGTCGTCGACAGCGCCCTGCTTGAGTTGGTCTTAGCCTCTGTAGCCTGGTGAGAGAGGTTGTCAAGGTATACAGTTCGCTTGATATTCTTCTCGAACTGTTGATACACCTTTAGGTCGTCCATGTTTTCAGCATTGGTACTTTGTTCAACAGCCTGGCCAACAAAAGCAGAAAGCTTCATTCCAGGGGTGTTCTGGCTGGTACCTGTAGCCTGTACTGAAGAGGTACGCCGCCTCTTGTACACGGATCTGCTGTTAGCTGAATCAGTTGGTCCATTGCTTGGGCCATTGTTTTTACCCTCATTAGATAGCTTCTTGCAGGGAATGGGATGGTTAGCTTCTTCAAAGACATTCTCATACTTCACAGCGGTGATTGTTGGGTTCCAGCTTGGGTAATTGCCCTCTTCATCTTCTACTTTGCTGTCAGTGGCATATATCATTTTCTTTCTTGGGGACTTGTTCTGCTTGTCCTTACCATGCTTTCCGGTCATTGTAAGGTTCTTGCTTCGACTGTTGTCGATATGATCTTCAGGCAATTCCTGAGCTGCTACAGAAATTATCATGCTCAGGATGTTGTTGTTGGCCTCTTCAGATAGTCCGGCGTCACTGCTTGCACCGCTTCCTTGCTCTTCAGCTGCGCCTTTTTTAACCTCATCAGACAAGTTGATGGGAGTAGGGTGGTTAGCTCCTTCAAACACCTCCTCATACTTCACAGCGGTGATTGTTTTGTTCCAGTTTGTGCTGTTGCCCGTTTCATCTGCTAGTTTACTGTCAGTATTATAGAGAAGTTTCTTTATTGGGGAGTTGGTACATTCCTCCTCCTCACCCTGCTTTCTGGTGGTTGCATGGTTCTTGCTTGGGCTGCTGTCAATATTATTTTCAGGCAATTCTTGAATTGGTGGAGGAAGTATCATGCTCGGGTTGTTGTTGGCCTCTTCACACAATCCGTGTTTAGTGGCGTAACTGCTTGCATCACTCCCTTGCTCTTCAGCTGCGGCTCTCAGATTCTTGCTCAGGCTGCTGACATTTGCTGCATCCAGTATTTTGTTGCCTGAGCTATCGCTCTCAGATTCAGCAGACAGTGACTTGCTCATGATGTTGCTATTGGCCTCATTACACAGTATAGCTCTTGGGGAGTGGCTGTTTGCCTCACCCTGTGCTGGAGCAGTTATCAGGTCCTTGCCTGGGTCGTCAGTGATAGGTTCAGGTACTTCCTTACTTCTGGTGTTGCTAGTGTTCCCAGGTACTTTCTTGCTCAGTATGAGCGAGGCGTCAGACAATCTCTTTCTCGGTGGTAAACGTATATGTATGATGTTCCAAGGACGGTCTACTTTCATATCATCAGCGTCCTTGCTGGTTTCAGCAGCCTGGTTTTCCAAGGCAGACATCAAAATACCCCTGCAGGTTGTAAATCAAATGGCATGAGAAGATTTAACAGAAAAGGTTGCTTAGCTGACCATTTGAAAAAAAAAACATCATATGCTCAAGAAGGTCCTAATTGGTTCATCACTTTTAGGGAAATGTCAGACTTAATGTACACTACAATGTAACTGCGTAACTTAGAAGTATGCTTGGTTTGCAAATCAAAACGTCCCAGCTAGAATTCGTTGCTACGCTAGCCATAGATAAGCACCATCAATAAAACAAAGTAGACGAAAAGTACCAGATGACGCTAATAGTGTCCGTAAAACGTGAGCTGATCTATGTTAAAACGTCACAGATACGAGGATTCACCATTTCACAATATGGTGACAAAAGGCAAGGCTAATACATATAAGATAAATACATAATAATGTATACAATACAGTGTACTATTTTGATGTATGCAATACAGTGTGTATTATTCTCCATGCTTATGCTAAATGAAGAAAATACAGGCCAGAAATTTCGGTCAAAAATGTATAAGCCAGAAACATAGAAATTGATCCTTAAACATGATCACCAGCAATTAGCAGCGTCACAATGAAAACTTAGCATTCAGAAGGAGTCTGGCAATCAACATTGCACCGAATTCTGCAATCTACAACCTACGACCTAACTGCCTCTACAATCGACGGCAGAAGAACCGCTCGTTCAAAATGGAACCAGTACAATCTCAGCTCGGCCAGTCACAGAATCGGGGACTACCCAAATTCCGCGGCGACTGTGCGCACGGGGGAGGAGGAGGTGGAGGAGGGAGACGATCCAGAAGGAGATGAGAAGGACCTTACCGGGGTAGGGAGCGCGAGCGGCTGGGTCGCCTTCCGTGTAGATTTGCGGAGGCGCGTGAGGAAGAGGGAGGAGGATGGGGTGGCCGAGGCCGTCGATCTAGTGGCGTGGGAGGATGTGGCGGCGGCCAGTCGCCGGAGAAGTTTCCGTCCCTGGAGAGGCGCGCGCGAGAGAGGGGTGGAGCAGTGCGTGTGTGGCGCACCAGCCGGGAGGCGCTGGGGGAATGGCAGGGCAGGTAGGTTCTAGAATGCCATGCCTATAAAACCCTGGGTGCACCCAGCAGTTCCGGGAACGAGATCGTCTGACGTACCTCGAACTACTGCAGAGGGACGTCGATCCTTGTGGTCCGTTCGTTGAGCATCCGACGACGCCGCGTGAACTCCAGCTCGTTCCCTTGTTCGCTCCGCTGGAAACAGAAATAAACGGCCCATATGGCCCAGTCTCGCTCTCGTCTCGAACCTCGTCGTCGTTCACTGGCTCTCGATTTTGGAATCGATTCGGCGACTCCGGCGGCAAGGGAAAGAGCAGGCGCTGGTCCGTCACTCAGGGCGCGATGCTGCCGTGCCTACGCATGGAGACGGCGGATCCAGGCGCTGCTCCATCAGAACGTGACGCCGCCTAGCTGTGGAGGCGGCGCTGACTGCCTGCTCCCTGTACGGCCTCGACGCCTCGAAGCCGTCGAGACCTTTAGGCCACCACGTAGCGCCTTGCACGCCGCCGAATAGTGGAGTCCACGAAGCTGACACCGCCAAGTCTCCTCGAATAGCCTCTCTTCCCTGCTGCTTGCTGACAAGCCTAGAGCTTGTCAAAGTCTGAAACTTAACTCGGATTCAGACAACAGTAAGAAAAGACTCGAATTTAGGCTTAATTTCAGAGGAATTATCGGGTACATAGCGGAAGTTCAAGCCAGCCAGAACATGGCGGCGCTAGGGTTTCAACCCAGGAATACAATAATTAGGTTACAAGGCTCAGATCCTGACACTTGCCTTGATTTGCTTCAGTTCCTGACACTTGCCCTGATTTGATGTACGTCTGTTTTCAGTTTCAGTTGTGCACAAACAGGGGAGAAGCAGCGACAGCAATAAGTTTACACGAAGACAAGCCAAATGGCAATTTAAGATTGTAATGGATGTAAATTTAGTGTATAATCTAGTGAGTAGTGTGAGTGTGTGACTGAATGTCAAATTCAGATCACAATCATGCGATTTGTGCAGCTTTCTGAATGGTGTGACCAGAATGTTATGTACAGGTTGTATATTAATCTGAGCGATCTGCTTCTGTCGAGGCGATCACGCCAATTTCTCAGTTCTCGCGCAAATTTCTTCCCGTCGCCTCGCGCCTTCTGTTCGAGACGAGAGCGAGACCGGGCCATATGGGCCGTTTATTTCTGTTTCCAGCGAAGCGAACGAGGGAACAGGCTGGAGTTCACGCGGCATCGTCGGATGCTCAACGAACGGACCACACCCATCGACGTCCCTCTGCAGTACTTCATGGTACGTCAGACGATCTCGTTCCGCAGTTTCGATGGTGTCTGTCCTCTGTCGTGACGCTACGAAGTCTTTTCCCAACATTTCCGTTTCTTAAGGCCTTGTTTACCTCTCCGGTATTTCCACCCCTGGGAAATTTGGGGATGGGAGGGGATTTGGTGAATCCCTCCTTTCACCCAATCCCCTCCAATTCTCTAATTTCCCCTCAAATTTTAGTCTCCCATGTTTACTTTTTATTCTGAGATGGGAATGATGGAAGGGATTGCGCTGTCGCCTCTGCCCTCCATAGCCGGACCTCTCTCTTCCCCGAGAATATGCGAGTCTGCCCTCGAATGTGATTAAGACTCGATACGTAGCTGTTTTGATGGGGAGTTCTGGGATGGGCCGGTATGAACCCTGGGAAAACGCTAGAGGTAAACGAGCTACTGGGGAGATTTGGGGATTAGTGGTTGGGCCCGGAAAATCTCCAGCGAACCCAGGAAATACAAGAGCGGTAAAGAAGGCCTAAACTACCGGCCGCCGGTCCGGACTGCACATGATATCACGAACTGGGTGCCACCGCCTACTGGTATGTTCAAGATACACTAGTAATCGTGCACGTGCGACGCACGTGTCATCCCAAAAATATAACGATATGATTTACTTAAATATTTTAATCTACAATAGTTGTAGCTAAGGACATGACAGGCGATAAATGAGAAAGGCAAGCAAACATGTTTGGTTTCACCACAGTATTTTCTATGAGTACCTATTCAATTCTCCAATGCAATAACATTTTCTTTTCAATCTAATACTTCGCATCATGAATGCCAAAAATGAGATTTTTTGAACAACTTGTAAGTTCATTGGAAGGTCACTGAATAAAATTCATTCGCAAGATTATCTTACATACTTACATCAGATGTTCTAAAATGATTTCATGATGTAAAAAGACATGGTGATCTTAATTGACAAGAAGGCAGTACTACCCAAATACCTGCAAACTCCAGAAATGGGAACTCACTGCCTTAAGTTGGTGATCTTCATTGACAATACATATCATTTAATCTCTGACTCGGTGTAGATGTAAGGGAAAAACTCTCGTGGGTTGAGTTCATGAGAAAAAGGAAACAAATATTAGTTTAGTCAATTGAACTGTATAGGAATAGTGCAAACCAAAATGCAGCTATCATGCCAGTGTTTTTCACTTGATTTGTGAGGGATTGGTAGACATACAAGGATACCAAATCATCTGATATCTGATTTCATATGAACAACATATACATAATTACAATATAACTTCACCCAAATGAACTTATTTATTAACGCCAATGAACAACAGAGTTAGCCAATGAACAACAGAGTTATAATTAAAATATAACCAAATATATTTCCTCCTCTGCAGTCAGGAAATTTGGAGCGCTTCTTCCCATGTTATCTCTCTTATTTTGAGATAGTCTGGCATACCAACCCCAACCATGCCCACTTTGGTTTTTGCGTTCCACAATTCCACCTTGCAATGGTAAGGATTAAGGGAGGCATGTATTTTCTTGAAGAAGATGTTGAAGTCTATATACGTTATGTACCGTTGGTCTACCGACTGTAGAAAACATTGTAACTGTGAAAATATCAAAAATGAAATTACAACTAACATATCTGACCATTCTGAATGCATCTCCTAATCTTTTAAGTCATGTAAAAAAGTTAAGAATCCTTGCTGAATTAGAAAATGCAGACACCATTTTCGTATAGGTTGGGAGCAAAATATTGAAATGTACTATGTGCTAAAATAACTGATAACTAAAACTTATTTTAAGGAACGACTGCTGTTTTCCGTTGCTGCATATTAGACTCCCGAGAAAGTGAGAAGGAACACAGTTTCAGACTTTCAGAATGGATTTCAGTTTTCAGTCACATATTAGACTCCTGAGAAGGTTGAGACTGCAATAAACTTTTTATCAATAACTCATCCACCTTGACTGTAATTTATAAAGTACAGTTACTTAACATAAAAACATCTGATAAAGCATATTAACCTGGTGGAAGGTTGTTCATAATTTTTTTTAGACTAACAGGGGCTACCCCTGGCTCCATTCCAAAGAAAGAAACCATAACAGTATCCAGTTCGGTGTCCTCCCCCAACAGGAGAACGGAAAGAACAGAAATATAAACCTATCAACTAAACCTGCTCACTACCAGACTGAAAACAAGTTCTGCCCAAAACCTGGGACTTTTTAAGAGATTCCTTACAAACCAAGTGCACAACACTACACCAAAACACACCCAACTACATCTACACCAGCTAAGAGGACGCCTCATCAGCTTCAAACTTCCTCTTCAGGCGTAGAGGGGTAGGGGAGGCTTCGACCCAAAAGAGCTCCATCATCCTCACTAGTACAGAAAAGCCTATCAGTGGCGCACCAAAAACGCTTTCTGTGGCGCATGATGGGCGCGCCACAGAAAGCTCGCCACTAAAATATTAATTCTGTGGCGCACCCCGTCCGTGCGCCACAGAAATACCTCAATTCTGTGGCGCACCCAAGCTGTGCGCCACAAAATTAATATTTTAGTGGCCCATCCCAGTGGTGTGCTTCACATAAATGGGTGCGCCGCAGAATTAAAAAACCGTGCGCCACAGAATATTTGTATAGGTATTCGCTATTTGCTGCTTCCCGCTGTACAAATACAGGTATATTACAATATTTATACAGAAATAATAGAAACAATAATATATTTTGACACGGTATATGAAAACAGACACATTACTATGTCATCACATCACTTAGAGCCCAAGATTACTATACATACATATAGTGACAAGTACCAAATTATTACACAAGTCTTAATTGGTACAAAAGTTCATCTCATGTCACACATAGTACAAATGAAGTTGTCAGTGCCTAAACTAGGATCAAATAGAGTACAACGCGATAATGGTGAGCAAGAGCGAGAGCATGATCATGGAGTCATCTTCTTGCGCGGCGCCGGGAACGGTTTGTAGCAGTCTTTCGTCGTCCACGTCCTGCTGTCATTCTGCAGAGCTAGGCGTTCTTCGATACCCCTCTGACACAACCCTGGAGATGGATTGGGATATATATTGGTTAATAATATAAATAGATTGAGTATGATAAGTCTATAGTAAAGAAAATAAAGAAGCACTTGTTGCGAGTATGCATGATTTATCCTAGCTACCATTGGCTTTGTTGAAGACCCCCCCTAATGTCATGACATTGTCGTAGATGATTTGCGACAACTCCATCTGGATGTGATGGAAATCTTCTCTAAGCTTATCATCGGTGATTTCCCCCGCAAATTTGGTCCACTCTCGGAGACTAGATGGCAACCTTGTTTTCAGTGCATCCCGGACAAACCCTTTAATGTGATGGAGGACGTAGAAGGCATCCTTCACGCTGCCATGCTTCTGCTTGATGCAATCGAACTGGGTCCCATGCCTGAACTGGTGTTTGTTGTCATTCGTGAGACATTCCCCCTTCGTCTGTCCTTTTTCGAAGTGGCCTCCCTTTTGGGCGTAGCCCACGAGAGCCTCATCGAGAACACCCTTTATTGTGGTGTAGTCTTTCTTCTTGCTCAAACTCCCCGAGTCGAAATAAGTGGCAATGGACCACCTCGGGCTTAGGACGATGAGTATGCAGTACTTGTCCCTGGTCAACACAATTGAAACAGAATGTTGGAAAGGATCAACAACGGAAGAAATCTATAAGAAAGCTATTCTTCCTCTTACTCGGGAAAGAAAGGCAGAAGAAGGCTGTTCTTCCTCTTGTTGTTCAGCATGAACCTCTGGAGGTACTCCGTGGCCATGGTCCGTGTCGTTGATCCTTCCACCAGCTGGCTGTCACGCATGTAGTAGGGATCCACTACCGTGACGTACGGGGTATCATCTCTCTTGATCTTCCTCGCCATATTGATCGCGTATAGGCGGACCAAGTTATAGTCCAGCCGTCTAGAGTGAAACAGGTTGAAGACGTCCTCGAACGCTATGAAGAACAGATCGGCGGGGGCTTCAGTAACGAAGTCCACGTTCTTTGGCACCTGGACCGTGAGCACCGGGTAATTTGGATTCTTGTCTTTAAGAAGCATGCCCTCTAGCGTCAAGATAGCTTGATGCAAAGAGTGCATGGGTCCTTCTGCGAGGCAGAGCAGCTCCGGAGGCAGTATCGGTTTACCAGCTTCATGAACTCGGGTCGAGCCATCCGCACGGGGTGATATCATGTCTTCATGACCCCGGATAACCTTAGGAGCTGGCTGGCTCGCAGAGGCGCCTCGCCTACTTCTCTTCCTAGGTTTCTTGTTCTTCATCTCTAGGGATGGTGGGGGTGCAGTGAACCCCGTGCAAACCGTCTGTTGCAGTGTGCCAGGGCTGAAAATGTTACTGGCCGGTTTGTCTGGAGCTTGATCGCCGTCCGTCGGAGGCGTGTTTTGAGAAAAACTCAGGCGCTGGCATGTAGTGGGACGACCAGGTTGATCACCGTGAGCGCGGAAGGGTTCCACATCCATAGCAGGCATGTACAAATCTTTGCTCGCGCCCGTGTTGAGGAAGGCATCGACGTCGATATAATCATCATCGTCGTCGTTGTTGCCATCAAGTTGAGGTGCAATGTCTTTTGCTTTGGACGGCTGTTGCGGTACAGACATTCCCAACAGTTTTGGTGGCGGGTGGTGGTGGCAACGACCGGCGGTTCCTTCCGGGTGGTGGCGACTGCTACTTGTGGCGCAGGTTCCTTCCAACAGGTTTTTGTGGCGGCTTCGAGGGCCGAACGATCGGGGGCCGGAGTTTAGAGGTGGCGCTGGTGGAGCGGCGCCTTAACCCCTGAAGAACCCCCCCAAGACGAATTTGGGTCTTCGGCCATTCCAGGATCCACTTGGGGCAATTTCCAAGGAGCATGTGGTCCTCGGCTCCCGGAGGTTGCATGGGGGGGTCGATGGCATTAAACTCAGGCACTACCTCAGTCACCTTGACCCTCATCACGGCCTCGCTCATTCTAGTGTTGTGCATATCACGGCACATTGGTTGTATGAGCATGCCCTGAGCAACTTCCTTCAACTCGCCGTCGGGTACCATCCTATGCAGGAGTATGCAAGGCGTGTCCTTTTGTGAACAAATGTTGGGCATCATAAGATGGCAGTCATAAAAGGCAGAGTTATAGAAGATGACGCGGACTAAGTAATTAATTAGTTACCTTATCGATGGCGTTGATCTCGGCTAATGTCGAGACAAGGGCGCCGGTGCCGGCGGCCGGCCTAACATTCTCCTCCGGCCGCTCGGGTGATGGCGCCTCGGTATCTTTCGCGGGAGGGGGCGTCGGTGCGACAAAATGGACTGGCGCCTGCACCGCGGTGTTGGGGTCACCAGGTCCGGCGACACGTCCCGGTTCATGGTTGAGTTGCTGCCGCTGAAGCTGGGCACGTGTATGGGCCCACATTGACCTCCCGCATTCCAAACAGCTAACCCCTCCAGCAACCCAGGGGGTAAGATCGCCCGGATCCTCTCGTCCACTAACTTGTCCACCGTGCTGGAGTCCACTTTTTTCTGCTCTAGTGACTCCACCTTCTTCCTTAGCTCCACAACCTCGGCTTTATTATCCCTCTTCGTCTTTCTCCTCTCCTTTCTCTCCTCCGGGTCAGATGAGTTGTAGTACTGGAGGAACTTCATGCTCGTACCAAAGACGGACACACGGCCAGCTGACGTCGGTCGCTTCGACTTGTCCCTATCCTTGAAAGCATTCGTCACCCTGTTGAAACTCGTGTCACATGGCTCCGTCGACCCCTGGGACAATGGGCCATCCTCAGCGTCAGCCTTCAACTCCTCCTGCAGACAAAGGAAATTAAGGTGAACCCATGTAGAAATATGGCTTCGTTATCTAATTAGATCAACGCAATGGACTTTGAGATATCCGCGGAAATTAAATTCCTTACCAGCAATTTCTCGAATGTCCTCACATCGTCATCGTCGGTAACGAATTCCCCCGCCGGGTTCAGATAGTAGCGGGACCGGACAAAGTTCCTCACTTCCTCGTCCGTGATTTTGTGCCACGGGTTCTCTTTTCCCAGACGTGCAACAATGGCATCCTCCTTGTCCCAAATGGGCTGTTTTCCTCGGTAACTGCCGCTTCCCAAACGGTGGTTACCTATGTTCAGGTCCCGCATATCCTTCCCCCACTTGGTCCATTTTTTAGCCTCCTCAGACTTTAAGGACTCCTTGAATACCTCGAACTCTTCTTTGTCGAGCGTCGGCTCTTTGGCACTTATCTTCTCCCTGCTATCACCCTTATTGATCTTCTTCTTCACCCGGAATTTCCAGCTGCTCAAGGCGGTGCTCATCTTCGTGATGGCTAAACTGTCCACCTTTTTGTTGAACGGCTGCGGGAACGTGTATCGTTGGTGAAGCTTCATGAGGAGGTTTTCGACCAAAGCCTCATTGGCCTTGCTTTTGAGGTCCTTCGTGTTGATCGACATGCTTTCCCGAACGATGCACCCTACTTGCATGCTGTACCCTTTGGCAAGCTCCGGCGGCTCCACTGGTAGGCCACTTGGCGTGACCTCGGTGAACGCTTCTGTGACGTTGGCGAGCGCTTGCGGTGTCCGATCCCTCCTTTGTTTCTTCTGCTTCTGAGAGGTCGGGTTGCTACCGGTACCACCATCCGTGTGGTCGCCACCATCGGTGGTGGTGGTGTCATCCTCATGGCCGCCACTAGCAGCTCCATCTGTGGTTTCGGCGTCCTCCTCCCGGTCCTCTTGGTCATCGTCGGCATCGGCGGCCTCCACCTCCTCCATCTCCTGGGACAGCTGCCAGAACGCCTTGTTGGCATGTCTAGCTTCTTCTTCGACGCTCATGTGCTTAGAAGGGCTGGCCTCCTCGTTGGTCGACATGTTTGCACTGCATTAAAAAGAGGCAAAAAGTTAGTACAACAAATATAAGAAAAAAATCACTTAATTAAGTACTAAGATACCTTGGCCCATGCATTAGTCGCAATACCCCATATGTCCTATTTTTAGCAAAGTCATGCCAAAATTCACGATTTTTTTTGGCATGACCTTTGCTAAAAAAAGGGACATATGGAGTACCCGAATTTGCCGGAACGGAAGTTAATCGACGTTCCGGCAAACTCAAGGGCCTCATGGGTACCTGCAGACATTTAACAAATCATGTTGCCGGCATCTCCGGCCGGCAACATCCGCATACACGACACTATATGGTCGGAACACAAACAACCACGACACGATGGTCGTGGTTGCACAGAACACAAGCACCTCTGCACACCTCTCCAGGTACCTGCAAATATTTCACAAATCGATTGCCGGCGTCTTCTTGCCTAGCACACACAAGCACCTCTGCACCTGTACAACCAAAAAAAAAAGAGATCATGAGCTAAAAAAACATGTCTTCATGGATGAACCAATGCAAAACTTGTCTACATGTATTTCTTGACTGTTACTTCTCTAGAAAATATAAAATCTTGCAAATTCCAACTAAAAATGCATCTTCATGAAAGTTAAAAAGTACCAATTTTGGAGGCTTACGAAATTATCAAATCTTGATCCTATTTACAATGTACTTTCATGGATCTCTTGCACTAAGTTATTACTTCATGATAAAGCTCAAAAATAATTTTTTCAAAACTTCTAACACCTTAATTCAAATCAGTTTTAAAGGTATGTTTAAATAGTGACCATATTTAACACTAAGCAAAATTTGTGAAAATTTTCATCTCAACTAGTAGCAACTAGCAGCAAGTACTTCTAACAACTTAATGTAACTAGCAGCAAGCAATCAACAAGCAATCAAAACAATAAAATTTCTCTTTGTAATTTCAACAAACACCTAGGGTGCAGGGATTCGGTAGGGGAGGGAGTAGGGGGAGAGGGGAAGCACCTCGGGAAGGGGAGGGAGGGGAGGGACATGTGGTCGTCGAGGGCGGTGCAGAGGTCGTCGAGGGCGAAGCTTCTTCGTCGGCGGCGGCGAGCGTGTGGGCGCGGCGAGGGGTTGGGCGGGGGCGCTGAGCGTGTGGGCGCGGCGAGGGGTTGGGCGGGGGCGGGATGCAGGGGAGGTCGCCGGCGACGAGTTGCGGCGGGGCGCGCGTAGGGTTGGGCGGGGGAGGTCGCCGGCGGCGAGATGGGGCGCGCGTCGAGGACGCGGAACGGCGGCGGTTGGGCGTCGAGCTATAGGGTGCGCGGGTGTGTGTGTGTGTGGGGAAAGAAAGGGGAGGGCCGAGCCAAATGGCTAAGTGCCAGAATTATGTGGCGCATCCTCCATCAGATGCGCCACAGAATTCTGTAATTCTGTGGCGCATCTGCTGGGGGATGCGCCAAAGAATTCGGTGGCCTGAAATTTTAAAAAATTGTGCTGCTCTTTTTTGACTCGGGCAAGCACACTTGGGGTGCCGCTGGGGCTTTTTTGGTGTCCGGACCCCTAATGGATCTTTGGAGGGCCATTTAGAGGGTGCCGGTGGAGATGCTCTTACAACTAGAGTCATCTAGGAAGAAATTTCATGAAACTAGCAAACTATATCAACTGCTGGATGGTGAGCTCCCGGAGGTACACTGCTCGATGCCTAGCTCGACGGCCGGGCGAGCTAGACCAGGAGGTGGTCATGGAGCACGTCCCAGATATGCAAACAGTACTTTGATAGCTAGTATACCTCTGAATCCGAGGTGAGTTGAGGGCGAAACATTGCTAGATCATCAGTGCGTAGAGCGGGCCACTAGGCCTGTCGCACGCATTCACATATCGGCTCTGGTTCGATTGGACTGGACATAACCAGACAGTAGGATTCGGTGGTCAACCCAGCGACAGAGCCATCTCTTGCTTCGGAGGAGTAGATTAGATACCGAGAGATACTAGTATCATCTTCCTCTTGATGGGTCATGTATTATCAGTCAGTCAATGAGAATCATGAGGTTGGCAGCTAAGACAGGTGGACGTGACGGAAGCTAAGCTTGCAGGTCGACGTGATAGAACATGTCATGTCATGCAGCAAGTGTGTGACGGAGTGCATAGCCATATTGGCACATCGATCACGCCATACTGAAGTGACACCGGAGTTGCCTCTGGAGCTGAAAGATCACTACTCTCCGGCGGTCGCGCGCGGTGCAAGTGTATGCGCATCACCATGAATCTCACTGAAAAGTTCAGAGTGATAAAGCCAAAACGACCAGGTGAAGAAATTATTGTAAGACGACGTATGCCGTTGTTTACCTTTTGATTAAACAGATGGTCCATTTTGGTGCCCATGGAGACTCTCCATGGTTCATATGGGAATCAAGGAAGCTGGCTCTGCTAGTTAACGTTGGTGTACAATCATGCAAAAAACAATTGTTCTATATCGCGAGGTATGCAAGTTTAACCAAATTGAGATCGTGGCCACACTTTTTTCCAGTGTGACAAATTTTGTATAGATTGCCAAAATGTGACACCGGTGCTTTCAAGAGATTGTCGCTGATACTGGATTATTTCGGTATTTTGTTTGGAGCTTTTGGTGTGCTACATAGGTATTTTGTTATTGTTGTAAAAGAACAAAAATTATGCTACATACAAACAATAATTTTGCTTCAATCGTTTTCTATATTCATTGTGAGCTTTTTGTTGCAATGCTACATACGTGATTTTTTGTTGTTGTAAAAGCACATAAATTATGCTACAAACATATAACAATTTTGGTTAGTCATTTCAATTTTTATTGTGAATTTTGCTACAATGCTACATATAGTCTTTTTTGTTGTTGTAAAAGCACACAATATTTGTTACAAACATACAACTATTTTGCTACAATAGTCTTTTTTGGTAGTGAGCCTTTTGTTGCAGTGTTACATAGAACTTTTCTTTTTGCGAAATTATGCTACAAATATACAAATATACAAAGAATATACACGTCTTTCTGTGGCGGATGGAGCCCAGTGCGCGTGCGCCACAAAAACATGTCTTTCTGTGGCGCATCCACGCCCATGCGCCACAGAAAGAACACCCCGGGAAATTATTGAGGGGGCCCACCACATTTCTGTGGCGCACGGAACTGGGTGCGCCACAGAAATGTCGCCAGATTTTTGTTGAGGCGGGACCCACCGTTTTTCTGTGGCGCATGGTTGCTCATATGCGCCACAGTATTCTGTGGCGTATTAGGAATGGTGCGGCACTGAAATTTTTTTGTGGCACATGGGCAGTTTGGTACGCCACAGATGATGGATCCACAGAAAGGCAGTTTCCTACAAGTGCCTGTAACAACATGGATAGCGCCATCTTCCTCCGGATGAGCACGAAGAAAGGCCAGTGAAGCACAGCCTCCGTGAGGATCATCTTTTGTCGTCAGGAGCCAGGAAGAAACCCAACCGAAGTCAGTGCATCTGTTCACCCCACCAAAGCTAGCGGACTTCTTAACCTTACGTTAGCAGAGCCATGAATTGCCCCACTTTTTCTTCTTCTAGTTCTCTGAAGGGAACTTTCCAGTTTCTGAGATAACTGAGCACCAAACAACGATGTATTCCCCTGTCGCCTAATGTGGCATAAATCACTAACAGCCAAGTTAAACATGGCAGCCAGTGTAATATAGAAAAACTGTATGAGTAAAAATTGTCCAGGGCAGGAAATTTAAGGATACATAGACTTGGCACTCAACATAGGAGCGACCAACAACGAACTCGAACGATGTCAAGAATATGAACAACTGTTGGCAAGTCACATCAGTTCTTCGTTCAGCAGCGTCACCGAGAGCGGTAGACACCTGATCTGCTTCAAGGTAATGTGTTACACCTCCTCCTCTGCTGCACCAACAATCAGGAAAATGCAGTTCCACTAGTATGTTGGCCCCCCGGACTATCTTTACCGTTCATTTGTTGTTGGAGATTCGTGCAAGATCGGCTGGTCAATGTGTGGATCGCATTTGCATTATAGTCCTCAAAATATCACAAATCAACCCGCAGTCACCGCAGACCGTTGACTGCCTTATCCTCCCATCTCACTCCTCTCTCCTGTGGCTCGTGGCCGGTCAGGGCGCCTCCTCCTCCAGCTCCCCGGTCTCCGGCGGTTGGTGGTGGCCCTTACCGACGCCGCATCCTGCGCATCCAAGTTCTTTCCCTTGCGTCGCCGTCCGGAGCATGGACGACGATGACGACACCGGGAGCCCAACGAGCTCGTCCAGGAGGGAGACGGCCACCGGCTCCACCCACCCCTGGTACTCCCACCGCCGTCCCCCCAATTCCTCTGGTGCCGCGCGCCGCTGCTGGGCTCTGGTGCCACGTGCCGCCGCCACACTCCAGGTCGCCGCTGCCTAGCCTCCACTGTCCGGCAGCGCTGCCCGCTATTCCGCACCTCCCCGCATCGGTCGCATCAGTCAGCTCCCGCTGGGCGCCTCTCGAACAGCCAGTCTAACGCTGATGTGCCTCCCATGGATGTCGCACGAGCAGAGCAGCAGCGCCCCGAGTGGCTCAGTTTGGCTTGGTCCAGGTCCCTCGACGTCGACGCCCTGTTCCCTTGCTCCTCTTCCCCAAAGCTTCCCGGAGATCCCCGCTCGCTCCCCCTTTTCTGTTCCTCCATGTACAGAGTACAGACTACAAAGACGCACAAGACGCACAATCATTACCTCACATCTTTTTTTCTGAATCTAGCAGTTCTGTTGTTTCACCTGGCAGTCTATATTACAATTACTGAAAGTACAATCGATTTACAATCGGCAACCAATTCGCAAAAGCCATGCACTTGGTCTGGTATTAGTTTTCTTGTGTTATTTCTTGCTGCAGCCAAAGTGTTTAAAATATTGAGGTGGTACTGGTAGCCGTGTCACATGTCTGGTAGAGAAAAAGCCTCCCCTACCTCTAGTTGCTGGAAGGTGGAACAACATAAATAATGTTGTATCTCAATAATCTTTAGCGAGATATTGTATACAATCTTGTGAAAGTTATATAATATTTAAGAGACACATAAGATTTACCAAAATACTTCCATCAATCTCAATGATGGGTGTATTGCGTGACAATGAGGTCTTGGAAGGCCATGAAAAAAAATGATCTGCACAGAATTATCTCATATCCAAACCCAAAAAAAGAGGACCAAAAGACTTCAAGTTGCAAATGATTTCTAAAATGTTTGCAATTATATAGATACTGCTGAAAAGGAAAATACGGCCAAGTCCGTTGACTAGAAAATGAGAATTCTTGGTCAACTGAGAAATAGACGGTCTAAAACTATAAAGAACTTTGCTTTATTTGGCATGGCAGGTCCCTCCCCCCTTTCTTCGTCTAACAATATTTCGAACAACATATGAACGAAACATTACGAACTTTCACAGTAGTTAGTATATTTTTTACCAGAGATACACAACATAGTATTATTATTTTCATCAACATAGTATCAAGTTTCATTCATAATTAACAGGAGTTTTTTAAGTATACAAGATATCCTAAGTAGAGCTAGGATTGCAGCGGCACTAGATATTCTAAGTATACAGGATGGTGTGACAAAATGTACAACATAGATTATGTATCTATCTCTCCAACGTTCTTGATTATGAATTGCGTGTGACGAAGTCAAATTATTTGTGGTAGCCTGTAAGATTCTCATGTCAAATTATTAATTTAGAGTTTAGGGTCGTAGCTAAATCATGAAACTCATGTGAAACTTCGGCGAAACATATATGATTTCATTCTATCTCGTGTGCGTGGGCTACGAAATATATATGATTTCATTCGATCTCATCATGTGCACCTTCGCACTGAGCGCACCACATGTATATTTTCCTTCAAAACACACACAAGAAGAAAGTAAATGAAGTTAAGGATATCAGTTCTACTTCTTCTTCTTCTAAAGAAAATAGAAAAAGAAAGATACTAACAATTACACTCCCTGGCATCAGGGGTGACAGATGAGCGCCATGCAGTTCCACATGGGAGCAGGTACCCATTTTCCACACTGGTGTTCGATTTGGCAAGACAGAGTGGACTCGTGCTGGTCAAAGTTGGTTAATGCATCAACTTACATATAATTTAAGTGTATTTGGTCAGTGATTCATCGATGAAAAACCACTAAAAACTAAGATGAACAATGTATGAAATGATGATCTAAAATACTCGTACTTTGTACTTGCTAAAAACTAGAAACTTTGGTGAAGCTACGATGATCATGATAATATCATATATAAAAGTGGTGAGAAAAAGTTGTTTCCAACTTGGATTTGAATCAAAATTAGAAATTTTTGTTTAAACGATGTTTCACTCAAGTTAGTTTTTGATTTCCTCAGGGTTTCCTATATGAGCCGTAAAATTCCATGTACATGCAATTAGAGTAAGTCCTTCCTCATTAGATCTAGACCAACTAATTAACTTCCAATTTTTTGAAACGATTACATTCATGAAAAGACTGTAAGCTGCAAAGTATGAGTTATTTGGTTGGAGGTAGTCGGGTTTTTATGCTTGATAAATAAATTCAATTTGTTTATTGGCTTTAGTGATGTTTCTCTCACGATTTTCTATATGTTTCAACAAGGTTCCATAAGAGTTATGTTTCACAATAGTTTTAAATAAGCACTAATTTCCCACTAATGTTTCACTCAAGCTTCTTATTTGTTTCAATGGGGATTCACATACGAGACACATTTGAAACTATACAGAAAAATATGACAAACCACATATTATCTTGTACTAGAACGCGAGCCAGGAAATATAGAGCATAACCGGGAAAAATAAAATGAGTTCTTTTTCATCGTGCTGCCATTCCAAACGGTTGTGGCGCCTTTTTTTGTGAGGCTTCACGTGGTTTTCACGTTTTACAACAATTCCAACTCATATGAAATTTTGATTGTTTTTGTAAAATAAAAATAACCGGACTCTCACATACTAAATGCAACACTATCTAGATCAAATCAAAGAAATCATGAAAAAATGTTTCCATGACAAATAAACAACAGTCGAAATGTTTCAAATGGTTTCTCGGGTCAGACGTCGGTCAGACCAAATCATGTCATCGAATTCTACATCTAAGCTGGTAGCAAAGAACAAAAATCTGAAACATGTATTTCAACCAAATAGATGTGAGACATTGGGACAACAACAAATCGTTCTCTATGGCAAAAATATCCACACAATAAACTCTGTGTGTTATTGGACTTCATATAGCGAGCCAGAAACTAGTTGAGTAGGGTGTCCTTGTTTTATCATTTGCCATAAGAAATGATGTGACTACTATGTGAAATACTAGGGGAACCAAACAAAAATGGAAAACACTTACTCCCTCCAGTCCATTAAAAGTGCCGCTGATATGACTACACATTTGTACATCATAGGTTAATCTTCCACGACACTTTTAGTGGATCAGAGGGAGTATAATATGTCAACCACTTTGTCTCATTCATAAATTTTCAAGTTAGTTACTCTAGATCTACCGAGAAAATATTTAGTCTGACTTGCATATACTTGTGCTATTTTCCTCACAAGAAACGATACATCTCCTGTACGCATTTTCGCAATAGCATGGTGTGATTGGTCGTTATATTTTTGCATTAACCTTATGATTCTTTACCAAGGTTAAGTGCAAGATGAGATGTGATTCATCTCCTGTTTATGTCTAATTTTATGTCTTACATGTGAAACAAATATGAAACACATCTGAAACCATGATGAAACATACTAGGAAATAATCTTGAAATCGCTTTAGAATCTTGTCATGAATGGTTACGTTTGGGTCACTACAAAATTTATCTCAAATCTAACAATCTAAAACTTACATTCAGGTCAAGATCAAAATAACTATTCGAGATTGAACATAAAAATAGAATGCCTTGCCATGAACATGAGACAATTCTACCCAAAGTACAGTGGCAAGACGAATTAGGATCAGGAGAGACGTCGAGCAGACCAAATCATCTCATTGAATTCCTGACATCCGAGCAAGTAGCAAAAATTGGCTCAGGAGAGACACATACCAGAAACACATCATGTTGTTAAATTCCCGATATCTGCGCATGTAGCAAAAATCATGGAGAACAAAAATTGGCTCAAGAGAGACGTCGACCATACTTACATTTTTTTACCGTTCATAATTTTTTAAGTTAGCCATTTTGAGGTTAGTTACTTTAGATCTACCGAGAAAGGATTTAGTCCACTTACATTTACTAGTGCTATTTTCCGTACACGAGAGATTGCTCTTATACGAAACTCTACGGAAACCAAAAACTAGCTTCTCGTGTTTGAACTCTAGCAAATTATGAAGTCCATGTGGAACATACCGACAATAGCCAACATGAATATTTTTGCAATACCAACATGTTGTGATTAATTGGACTCGGATATATTTGCAAAAACGTCTGTAATTCTTGAAGTCCGCAAAAATTGGCTCAGGAGAGACGTCGGCCATACTTACATTATTTTACCGTTCATAAATTTTGAAGTTAGCCATTTCGAAGTTAGTTACTTTAGATCTGCCGAGAAAGGATTTTGTCGACTCACATGTACAGGTGCTATTTTCCCTACATGAAACGATATTGCTCTTATACGAAATTCATGTCTTTGAATTCCTGACATCTCAGCAAGTAGAAAAAAAGGTGGGCTAAGAAATATAAATCTGAAACATACATTCACTCTGAGAACATTCATTTTCATCATTGTTTCAAGTTTAATATGCATCCGCAGATGCCAGGAAAGCCAAATGTTCTGACGTTACAAAATGGACCAGTGGACCTCCTTCCGATAAAGCATGGGCTGGTGGAAAAACTAGAGCCTTATGCCTTATAAGTGCATCTAGATATATGAGCTGCAATTTTGTAAAGATAACAATGAAACATCAATTTTCTAAAATAATGTACAACTATATTTTTCTCCCATCCACTAAGCAACATGAATGCAAGATTATTCTCACCGGCAACAGATGCACACATCCCGGCACTTGAACATGAGATGCTTTACTGCTTCTATACTCTTCTATAGAAGCAAACTGTGAAGCAAACTGTGCAGAATTTTTTTGCTAGCATCTCATACAAAATAAATACATGTGCAGCAAACTGTTCAAAAAGATTACTACACCAACTTGATCAAAAGCCTAGAAATATAAACGAAATAGGGAAAAAATAGAAACATGAAGATGCGATTTTGGTTAAACATATTAGGAGATTGAGTGAAAAAGAAAATAAAGAACACCAGAAATTTACTTAACATATTACAAGATTTTGTGCAAAAAAAATATGGAGCTTGAATGGTCCACGAAGCCTACATCCCAGGCAGAACATTTTTGAACGATCCACATAAACAAACACGTCATCACGAGGGGCTCCATCCACACCGTTGTGACGAGGTGCTCCGTCCACACCGTCATGACGTCGGGCCCCACCCCGTCCTCGCCGGGTGTCATCACTTCAGAAGCATTAGAAGCAAATTTGGTAAGGCTCCTGCGCACAAACAACCCACAGGCATTCTCGCTGTCCATTACAAACTATTCATGAAACAGCGTTGGAAGGCTAAAAGTAACAGATGGTCAAAATGATTACTATTTCTTGCTACTTGTCACTTTATTTTCTTTTTTTGTTAACCACCCAAAGAATTTGTTCTCAGCCAGTGTCATACAAAGAAATAAACTTGCAGTTCACTCAAGTGTAAATCAACAATGATTTAGTTACCCGCAGGTTACTAGCAGTAGCAGCTTTACTGTGTAAAATCTCACATAACTACTAAGCATCAGACCTAGAACTACACAAAAGCACGGGATACTAGGCCCAAAACATGCATATGGCTCACGGTATGCTCCAGGTAATGAACTAGTACTAGTTGTTTCCTAGTTACATGTAGCCTTCATCCTTTTACACACAGCCACAAGATAGCAACCGATGGACTCCATCAAGCCCATGTACAGAAAAGTAACTAATTGGATCTAGCACTAGATCGAACTAACCATATTGTGTGGCAGCAGAGTAGCAGGAGCAAACCCCATTCACCAAAACTTGTGAAGTTCAACAAAAATATAGAAATTACAGGAACCGAAGTATCAGCCCTCCGAACCTCATAAGCCAGATCTGAATACAAGTTATATATCCTACTCCACTGTGGTGTTGTGTGTTGTTGTGTACACTGACAAATGCACCAATATAACCAGATACAGAACAGTTTCACAAGTTCCTTCCCAATTCTTGGATTCTGGCCACAAACCTTCACATCAGACAAGAGTACTATCAGCACCATGGTTGAAATACAACTAAATAAGAACGACAGATTCGATGGAAAAATAGAAAACAATAATTCAAAAGAAACTGTAGTGAACTATATATGAACTGTAGTGAATTGCACTGAATGTTTTTGATTCGTTGCGCTCAAACTTTGCTAGCATCTCATATGAAAAAAAAAAACTCATGAATAATGGCAGAATGTATTTGCTAGCATCTCATACAAGATAAATACATGGCCAGCAAACAGTATAAAACATTCACACTTGTATCACACAAGATTCATACAAGAACTTGATCAAAATATTGGAAACAGAAACGAAATAGGGAAAAATAGAAACAGGGAAGATGCGAGCTTGCTTAAACATATTAGAAGATTGAGTGAAAAATATAACGGAAACAAAGTAAGAACCATATCGAAATTCATAGAGGCCGAAAAAAATTAACGATCCACATAAAGAAACACAGTCATGACGAGGGGATCCGTCCACACCGTGGTGACGCCGGGCCCTGCCCCCGTCCTTACCGGGTGTCACACTCAATACACATTATCACTTCAAAAGCATAGAAGCAAAATTGGCATCGCTCCGGCCGACAAAAAAACCCATTTTCCATTATCAATTATTAATGAAACAGTATTGGAAGGCTAAAAGTAACAGATGATCAAAATGATTACTATTACTAGCTACTTGTCACTTTATTTCCTTTTTCTGTTAACCACCCAAAGAATGTGTTCTCAGCTAGTGTCATATAAAGAAATAAACTTGCAGTTTACTCAAGTTTAACGCACAAGGATTTAATTACCCACATGCTAGCAGTAGCAGCTTTATTGTGCAAAACACCAAAACCTCACATGACTACTAAGCATCAGACCTAGAGCTACACAAAACCAAAAGATACTAGGCCCAAAATATGGATATGAATCACGGTATGCTCCAGGTAATGAACTAGGTCTAGTTGTTTTCCTAATTACATGTAGCCTTCATCCGGCCTTTCGTGTCTACCTCAATAGCTAGTGAATTTGCAAAACAAACAGCTACAAGGTAGCAACGGATGGACTCCATCAAGCCCATGTACAGAGAAGTAACTAATTGGATCTAGCACTAGCACTAGCTCAAACTATCCATTTTGTGCGGCAGGAGCAAAGCCATTCACCAAAACTTGTGAAGTTCACCAAAAAATACAGAAATTAGAGGAACCAAAGCATCAGCCCTCCGAACCTCACGATCACCTAGCTTTGCAAGCACTACCAAAACGAAAGAAGTAGCTCTATCGTCTGGGAACCAAAAAATTGCAAAGGGACAGAAGCACGCACAACTGTGACGGCGGACGACGGCACGGAGCGGCAACCAGCGTGTGTCGCTGGAGAGGGTACACCGGAGAGGAGCGGTGCGGGACGGGAAGCTGACGGCCAGATCCAGATCAGAGCTCACAGATCTCGACACTCCTAGTCGTCGTGGTCGAGCTTGTGGCGGTGGTGGAAGGGGAGGCACGTCCGCGCCATGACTCTTCTCACTGGGCGGCTGAGGGGCCGGAGCTGCACGACGTGGGGGAGCTGCTCCAGATGGCAGATCGGGCGTGGTGGTGGGGTAGCTACTTGCTACCCCGTTTCTCTGGACTGCGGGTTGAGTCAAGCATTATAGAGGGGCTAAATACAAATGTTCCTGAGCTTTGACTGTTCCGTTCGCACGGATCTCCAACAAGAAATTGAACGGTTTAGATAGTGCCGGGGGGCCAAGTGACTTCTGGAATTTCCGGGGGATTAATTCATCAACTGAAGTAAAGATTTGTGAGTGGTGGTTTCATAACGTGGAACCTTGGACTGATCGTACATGTTTTTAGAACGACTAGTTGAATTTGGCGCGGCGCACGCCGCGGCCTTGGTGAGAATTTTTATGTTAATGGTTTGTTTCTTTCTTTTAGCTGCATAATATATTTTGTAAAGAGAAGTGGCGGTTTTGATTTGTACAATGCATTTATCTGTATAGCCGATATGACTTGCAATGCGATGCGTTGCAAGATATATATAGAATTACATAGTCATTTTAGCCTAACCAAAAACTGTCTCAGGTAAATAATACCATATCTAAAGAAATGAAGTCACAAATACCAATTTGATAAAAAGTCACCACACATGGCTGTAGTCGTTGGGATTGTTCCCCTTTATTCCTTCTTGTACTTCCATTGTTGATATGCATTTTGCTTCACAAATGTTTAGCGGTGTGTGCTCTTCTGCTCCTTGAGGGCCACATACTGCTGCACACACCGGCAATAAAATTCAGAAAAAATATTGTACATTTGCAGCTTGAACCTCCTGGAAAAAAAAATCGAAATGTCCCGTACGGGATGACATGATTGATGAACATAACCGTAATTATGAGAAGCAAATTCTGCTTTTCTGCCTATAGCCCCAAGGCAAATGACAAACAGTTGGTGGGCAGGCAAACAGCTCCAACCAGATCAACGTTTTCATGCATATAATCAAGAAACCTAGCAGCACTAAATGAAAGAGTGTAGATAATGTTTGTTGAAGTTTAGTGTACTCTTTGTTCGGTGAACTTTCACACTGCTAACAGTTTTAATTACATGCCAACATTCAGTCTCTGGTAAATCGATCGAGAATCTGTAAAAATTCTGCTTGCACATGAAAATAGAACACTGACTTTAGGATCTAAATAAATATGTTGGGCCGATATGCTTTTGGACATAGCAAAACCAAGCAGAGATGCAATCTAGGCCGTACTATCTATAAAAGTGCTACCTTGAAAAGCTTAATGAGAAATAATGTTTTTGGTAGAAAAATTGTTAGCCTCGGTAATGATTTCAACCAACTTCGAAATCTCATATGAAGTATGAGGTCTAGCTCAAATCATCAGATGTGTAACTATAAAATCTGTATAAGTGTACAAAATTAGAAAATTTCTAACCCTTACATGCTAGAACAACATGAGATGGGCCCAATTTTCTATAAAACCTCATCGTTTTTATTTACAATACAACAGAACATAGAAAAGAGGGTACTCTATTTAAATAAGAAGATTTGTACCACATTATTTTATTGGGGTTATCATATTGAATGGTATAGCTCATATTATTTTTCTGGATTTTATTTGAGTTCAAAAGAAAATTATGAAATCCATATTTTGTGAAATGACGTAAAGATGTCAAATGAGACTTTATGTATTATTTGAACTTTTCAAGATTTGAAATTATTTGGGAAAGGTTCCAAAGTATTTGAAATGACTGTTTTGAATTTTACAATATTGTAGAAATTGGTTTGAATTGATTTGGAGCTGTATTTGAAAAGTTACGTAAGTTTTGAAAAATAGAAAAACAGAAAAGAAAAAAAAAGCCCGAGCCAGCCGCACGGCAAGCAGCCCAGCCCAGCAACCAGCCCGTCGGGCCAGCCCAGGCCCTCTGTGACGTCAGAATGACGTCAGAAGCGGCCGGAGCTGCCGCGGCAACGGCGAGCACGGCGCCACCGCGAGATGGGACACGGGGCTGGGCGCGGTGGACGCGCCTGGACGCGGGGTGGCCGAACGTGGCGGCGCCGCTGCGTCTGGGTCGCCGGAGCGACGTCGGCGGCGTCCGAACGCGGCGGCCTGAGCGAGCGGACGGCGGCGACGATTCCGGCGCGAGGCGGCCATCCCAGCACGTATTTTTCGGCGGAGACGTAGAGGACGCGACGGCAAACCCCGCCGATCCCGGCGATCTGAACGGGGAGGTGCGGAACGGCGGCGTGCCACGTCGGCGGCGGCGGCGAGCGCCGGCCGCGCGGGGAGAGGGAAAGAGGGAAGGGGGTTGTGAGGACGGTTTTGCAAAAAAAACCTTGGAGTTTCCTATAATTGCAAGTAAGTCCAACGTAGCGAGGAGATGTGGACTGCGGGATAATATCTGGTTTTCGGAGGGGTTTTCTTGCAAAAACAACATGGGCATGACGTGCGGACCGTCGAATCGGCGTTCGACGGAGAGGATCGAAGAACTGTTCATATAAGTAGTAATGTATTCCCCTGTCGCCTGATGTGGGGCGGCGCTGTCTTCTCGATTTCACGGATGGAAGTGCACGCGCACGGGTACCAGTGGCGCAGGCCTGTCGTCTTCCTCCTAGTGGCCAGCCGGTGGTGGCAGTTTCCTTCCTCTGCCGGATCCACCTGCAACCGCGGGTCAAGCGGAGAAACCGGTGGCGGCCAAACCATGGAATCACGTGAGGCAGCAGCGCCTCCGCCTAAGGTAGCGTCGGCGATGGCGAGCGAGGATGACGGGCGATGGCATCACGGGTTGGTGCAGAGAGCACGGCTAGCCAGGGAGGCGGGGGTTCTGGACGGCTGGGAGTGCACTAGGCGCCGGGAGGCGTTCGTGCTGGAGGTCTGAAGTCGTGGATGGTGTCCAGGCGTGATTTAGGGGAATCAAGTGACGATTAGTTTCCTTTTGCGATGATTTAGAGGCTGAGGCGAGGCGGAGCATGACGGACAGTGTTTTACCGATAAAGACAGAAGTAATCTCAGCGTTAGATTGAAAGTTGTATGGCCACGATCGTTTGGATCCCCCACTCTGTGCCTTTTTTTAAGGATACATCCTGGAGAGATGTATCGGATTCATAGAAGAAGAGGCCGACGGCCGATACAATGACTTTCGGCATACAACGCTAACCCGAAGACTAGCCACCACACACTACAAACACGACTTAAAGAGGGTCTCACCCCAAACCTAACAATAAAGCCGCGTCTCGACCAACGTCGGACACCTCCAAAGACTAACACATTCGACTGAACTTTCCTCGTCGACGCACCAACCACCCTTGAATGCCTGAAGGAGTTGGCGAGTGGCTAGCGGGACTTGGACCGTCCCGAGAAAGGCTTCGTCTTGGACGCACCAACGACGACGTACATTGCGCCCCTGATGTTCAACCTGGGGCAGCGACAAACACCAGATAGACACCGCCCCGAACCAATGTGCTTCTCCAAATTGAGTCTCCAAAAGCGATGCACTCAACAGAGGTACGACATCGAAGATGCCGCCATCGCCAATCCGAACTCGAATCTTGGCTTTCACCCGGAGACGTCAACGCAAATGGGCGAGGGAGGTGTCGATACTCCTCGACGACGCCTCCATGAAGGGGAACGACGCCCGCAAGCGCCGTCATCGCCGGCACCAAAGGGGCCGGATTTTCATCCGAGTATCATGCACATGTGATCCCTACCCCTAGGGCCTTGAAGCAGCACATTGCCTGCCTAGGCACGTTCTGCCGCTGCCGCAGCAACTCGACGTCGCCTTTGCAGAGTTCCGCACAGCAACCCACGGGTCTCAACCCTGCCGGAGCCGCCGCACAGCCACCGCCGCCCAGCCCGTTGGCGCCGGCACCACCGCGGTGCCAGGCAGCCACATCAGCCAGGCGCCACCACGCCGCCCGTAGTCGCCGCCACGAATCCGCCGGCCCGCCCAGACCCAGTGACCCGAGACGGCCCAGATCCGTTGGCAGCAGGCTACAGGGGCCGCACCAACGGGCGGAGGGGACCTCACCTCCATTGCTGTCGCGCCTATGTCGTCGACGGAGTTCCGCGGCACCGCGCCGCCGAAGCCCACCGGATCTCGCCGCCACAGCCGGTGTAGAAGTAGGGCCGCCACCTGGGGAGAAACTCCCCGCCGCTGTCGTACCGCCCGGGCTTTGCCCGGCGGTGAGCCCTGGCGGCGGCGAGGGGAGCGGGGAGAGGTGAGGAGAGGGCCGGAGGCGGCGGCGCGGGCTCCCCCCGTGTCGCCTAGGGTTGGCGATGCGGGGGTCGGGGGAGCGGTTTCAAGTTCAATCTTACAACTCTTCCTCTGTGCCTTTTTATATTAATGGTGATGTAGATGGAGCAGTAGCAAAGGTGCAGAATCGCGGCACAGTTGGAGTGATCTGCCGTGATGATCAAGGCAGGTTCCAAGGTGCATCTGCGGTTGTTTTTGAGGGCATGCTGAACCCTGAGGTCCTAGAGGCGCAAGCGTGTGCGGAGGCGCTAAAACTTGCAGAAGATATCCAGGCCCGAGAGCTTCTCATAATTTCGGACTGTCTTGGTGTGGTAAAAGCGATCAACGGTGAACCTTCGATGGGAGAACATTGCATGATTCTGAAGGAGATTGATGCTCAAAAACTGAAGTTTCCGCGGGCTGTGTTCAGCCATGAACGTCGCGAAGCTAACAGGGAGGCGCATAGCATTGCTAGGCTGGCCACTACTCTAGATATTGGTCGGCATGTTTGGTTTATTTATCCTCCCTCTGAACTTGATATCCCTGTAAACATTCTGAACATCGTTTAATAAAGATTAGGTAGTTGTACTAAAAAAACAATCTTGTGAAATCGTTCGGCCATGGTGATGATTTGTCTATCGGCATAATTTGGTTAATTGTATTTTTTTAACTGTGATTTTTTAACCATGGAGCCCGTAGGGCCCGAAGGTACATCTAAACATATAAACGATGAGAGCCTTTGGGCGCACCACACCGACTTGATAATTCTGGCCGTCTGATATGGGGCCTCCGCCCTACGCACCGTCCGATCACGCCGACTCCCTGAAATCGGTATGAACAGCAATTCGCTTATTTCGTGTGCGTACCCAGCTCCGCGTCCCCACTCTCGCTAACGCCCTCCGGACGACCCGGGAGCCGGAGGACCCACCCGTCGGCCTCACGCTACACGCAACGGAGTCCTCCCATTAGCTAATTTTGTTCATTTACCGTTCTAGGTTTCTTGGGCCTCTCGCAATTTCATGCTCGGCTGCCCACCACCCTCCCTCACTGACTGTGGGACCGGCTGCCTTGCGGATATTAAAGTTAGTTCGGCTTGATTTCTTTAATTTCATGGGCTATTACTCTTCGACCAGGGGCACCACGGGGTTTTAGCCCTCTCGTGCCAGGCCTCAGTTTTCCATCGACTCGATGGCGCCTCCTCATTGGTCGTCGGGTTCGGGGCACCGTGTGTTACCGACCTACCAAAAGTATTTCAGGGGCATGGTCGGGATTTCGCGTTGCTCTGGGCCCAAATATTTCAGGCCCTTCTTCCTTCGTCTCGTGTCATCTCGCCATTGGTTGCTGATTACGATTTCATTGTGCGGGAAGACGTGTTGCCTCTATTTTCTTTCGATCGTCCCCATTTACTTCCCGCTGCCCATTTTCTTCTTCATGTCCCCATTTTCCTCTCTCTTGTTGTTTTCGTTTTTCCTCTTATTTGCTTAGGACGCCTAACGTTCTTCATGCACCTGCATGGCCAATCCGTACCCTCAATGTGGGATATGATTCCGTTTTCTCTTATTTGCTTAGGATTGCGGTCGGATGTTCTTCCAGCATGGTACTTTTTCTTCGCTGGTTCCCCTTGCTCTTTTCCGGCTTCTTAATTACTTGTGAGGGTAGCTCCTTTGTTTGTTGGTATCTTTTTTTATGTTCATGTAAGAACCATCGGGTATGATGCAATATTGTTTTTGTTCTTTACGATCTCTTTTATTGGTTGTTTTTTTTCGCACAAAGCCCAAGCTTCGTGTGCTGCTTGTTTCAGGTTGTGTCCTCCTAAGGAGTGATCTATTACTCTTTTTTGTTTCTTTGGTACGGGTTTCTTCTCACGTGTTTTTTCTTTTTCCTTTTATTATTTTTGTTTCAGGTCGTCCTGTTGCTGGAGATCATCTTATAGATTCGAAAGTGCAATATTTCAGGTTTGGGATGAAAATTGTAGCTGCACGAGTTTTACATTAATCGTGTTCTAATTTTTTTCAATCTTTTCATAATGTTGTTACGAGTTTCTTCTCACCCGTAATTTTTATTTACTTTTTTTATTGTACAACACGCATTCCACACGATTCGCATTAAACCGGCTCGGGTACAGACTTGGTAAAACTAGCTTGGTGTACCGAGTATCTCGAGCTGGCGTTTGTATGAAAAACGTGCCGTTATTGTTATAGGTCGTCGGCTTCTTGGGAGCATCTCGGTCGCGGGTTGTCCCTCCTGCTGTTTATTTTTGGGTTCAGCTATCTGCTTGCAGATCGCCAGCTTATTGGGGAACATCTCGGTCACGGGTTGTCCTTGTTTTTTTTTTGGGGCTTAGCTTTTTGCTTACAGGTCGCCGGCTTACTGGGGAGCATCTCGTTGTCCCTGTTGTTTATTTTTGAGTTCTGCTCTTTGTTTTGTGTGGTGAGTTTTACTGGTCGGTGGCTGTCGATTTTCCTATTGGATTTTCCTCCCTTTTTTTGTTTATATGTCTTGGTCTTTTTTTTTGTTGTTTTAGGTGAGGTTAATTTTTTGTAAGAGGTGTTTGTTCGTACTGAAAGTGTAAGAGATTTGTGTGTTTGTGTCTTTTTTATATAAGTTTTTTAAGCGTTTATGTTATATTTTGCTCCGTTCCTTTGTTTATCGATCTCGGACTATTTTTGTTTTTTTTCTTTCGATGAGGTTATTTTTTGTTAAGAGTTGTTTGTTCTTGCTGAAAGTGTAAGATTTGTTTGTTTGTTTCAGGTTGGGTCCTGATCTCGCAAGTAGTTCTCTTTGTACGTCTTATGATACCATGCATTTGTGCCTTTTTACATAAGCTTACAAGAGCGTAATCTTGGACCACATATAAAAATAAGACCAACGCCGGATACACAGTTCGCCGAGTGTTGAATTTTAGTATACCGTGAGGTTTTCCCGTGATGGGTCACCATACTAGTGTGTTTGCATGTTTTAATTGCGGATCTTCGAGATTTGTTGCTTGTCTTTTGCATGGGGCTGTTCATCTATCAATCCAACACTTGAAAGAAGTTAAGATTTTGCGGTTGATCATCAATCCATCCTTGCAACTTGTTTGACATTGCTATATGGGGCAGGGGTCTTCCTCTTTGTTTAATAAAACTAAACTTCATGTAAGCTAACAATAATGGGACATGAGGAAAAACTAATCGTCGCATTGGCCGACAATGAATCTACCGTCCCTCTTGCCAGCCGCACAGCTGTATAAACATAGGAATGATGTTTTACGTCGCGTTTGGTATCCAGCAGGAGATCGGGTCAGGCCTGCTAGCTGTGAAATCAGGCTGTGATACGTGCAGACTAAATTTTGGCCCACACGCTGTTTAAAGCATTGCTCAGCCAGGCCCCTGGGAACTGCCAAATTGGCAGTTTTCGTGGAGCCAGGTCGGTGAGCTACAAACCAGATCACACCGCATGCAAGCTCATATGTGAGTTTGCTTCCACTCGCTCTCCCTTCCACCTACGCTGTCATAATCAGTACAACATTAGCTCGATTCAAAGTAAGCTCTATACGAAATCAGTGCTTATTAGTGATGTGGTTTCATTGTGGCAGTTTCAACTTTCGTTTACTGTGAACTTCTAATTTCGTGTTCATGTTTGAACCTTTTTTAGATGAATTTCATCAAATTAATTGCACACGATCGACCGTTTGAAATTTCCTTTGAGGAGTAGCTTCACCTCGTCATTTCTCATAACTCTCGTGTTGTAAGTTTTGTGTTTCGATACTCGTAAACGAAATTGATCTTGTAATGTAAGACTGCGTATTTAGATTGCACTTGGTTTACATGTCTTCTTCAGCCTCCGCTGAACCACCGCTCGCCGTCATGTTTTGTAGTAGCAGTTAGTAGGTTATGTTCTATTCATGGTGTGTTTGTGTGTCTCACCTATCTCTCCGTGGGCAGCGTTCCACATCGTTGTCGTTCATAGCTCTCGCAACTCTAACCATCGCGGTATCGCTGCCACACGCAGTCGTCAGCGAGCTCCGCCGCCGCCACCCGCGCCATCATCATGGGTATGTCACATAGACATGTCTCAAATGTCGTGGTGAGAGGTAACTACACCTAAATGAAAAGACATCAATTTTGCAACCTTCCAACCAAACATCAAATTTGCATGATTTAACTTTTTATCTAGAGTGCTCTAACTCCCAACAATGGCAATTTTTGTATACCTTTCGAGGATCTACCGGAGTTGCTCTAAATTGGTAAGGATGTGAATATATAATCAATCGACTTAAACCATCCACTACACGATGACAAAAAGAGCTTTACTTAGATTTATGCCCTCTTTTTTGCTGAAGCTCTCGCCTACCGCCATGCATGGACAATGGTTTTATTCTTATATCATTACCCTTGCAGACATGCAACAACTATATTTGTAGAATTTCCGAACCTATTATCCTTTTTTTTCTAAATCGTACGTGATAATATTGCATCCCAGAAACTAAAGATACTTAATTCAGGTCGAGCTAATTAAAGACGAATAGAAGCATCCAGCTGACGGTGGCTCCGAGGAGGAGGACACGATAGCCCGCCGCGAACAGTCCGCGGCCATGGTCGGCGGCGCCTTTGACTGTCATGGGGTTGCGCCCTTGAGGCATCGGCGTGCTGTAACCGTTGCCTCCGCCATAGCCATTGCCTGCACCATAGCCGTTGCCTCCGCCGTAGGGGTTGCCTCCGCCATAGCCGTTGCCTCCGCCATGGCCGGCGCCGTAGTTGTTCCTGATGGTGACGTTGGACCGTCCGACATCGGGGGTTTGCGTCGCGTTAGCTCCTGCGTGTGGGTTGCAGCAAATTAATGTATGAATTAGTATATGGATCAGATCAGCAAATTTATATGTGATTTACGAGAAGAGGTAGAGAGATCGATCATACCAACATCCTTGCTGGTATGTGCAAAATCAGGAACCGCGAGAACACCTGACCGAAGAACTATAAGTATGAGGAGAGCGATCACGAAGAGGAGGAGGCAGCCTGGTGTTCTGGGAGAAGGATGGTCCATGGTGCCACGCTTGCGTACAAGACGGCGCACAGCATCGGTATATAAAGGCGCCTAGTACTAGCCTTTGATTTAGGAATGAATCCCAGGGGATCTGATCTGAACTGATTTGATACCGAAAATGTTTGCTACAAATAAATAGTAGTACATATAAATACTATATCGGATGTTTAAGTCCTTTTTATCATCCAACATTCTTTCCACCCTAGTAGTTTGTATGGAAATTTATGTGCTACGTATCCTTGACGATACGTCCGCGTCCGTATATACAACAAATCAAATATTCAGATCAATCTTGTCAAAAGTTAAGCATCCATGGATCATCTCTTGCCAATCATGTAGATTATGTTAAAAATGAAGCAACGGGATTGCCGCCGACAACGCAAGGAGGACACAGGTGGACGACCGGCTGAGGTCTCTAGCTGCAGCACTGCGTCCACGGTGCTGGCTGCCGTTGCCAGCGACTGTCCGAGGGTTAAACACGGGCGGCGCCTCAGGCATGCCGCGTCCACGTTCGCCGCCTCCATTACCGTGGCCCTGGCCATGTCCACCATGGCCTCCGTGAGTCCGTGACCGCCACCGCCTTTTCTGATGGTTGCCACCAAGACGCTCGATTGGTCAGTCCCTAGGTTTAGCCATTTGTCAGTGTTAACCTGTTAGCGGCGAATGGGAGACTGTAAAATATAAATGAGAGCAGAGGCAAAGGAGAAGTTTACACGTCCTTTTCACTTCATACACGATGTTTCTTTTTTTAGATTTCCTTTTATTCGAGTTGATATATTTACATATCTTTTTTTTCTTTTTTTGACTAATATATATTTACATATCTAATTGAACAAGACATTGCTAGTAATCTTCATGAGGAATAATTTCATAGCAACTTTATCCTCCCAACTTCGGTTAAAAATCAAAGATATGTATTGAAGAACCCGGTAACTAGATTCAGTTAATGGCTGGCTACACACTGTAGTAATTTGTGTCTTGCAACATTTTATTTGTACACTACATTCTCCGGAATTAAACTTCATGTGGAAGTATCATGGAAATAATAGGGAACTAATGATGTGGAATTGTACTTAAGGAAATATACTTAAAGAACCGGTTCGTCTATACTGGAATACAGTGTATGTGAATATGCTAGAATTATACTCGGAACAGTATAGAGTGGAAACCAGGTTGTTCATATGTTGGCTATATGAATTGAGTAAAGCCTACAAATTTGCATGATTCAAATTCGGCACGTGACTCACACACATGTGCTCGTGGGACTAATTGCAGATTGAAACTCCTATATGGTTACTGATGATCGTGGTTGGTTTGGTTAACCTGGATTTTCTGGAATAAATATCTACGGAATTACGGTTTAAATAAAACCGAAATTAGCACTATGTAAAGGTCCCTAACCCCTAGCCTCAAATTGATCATTGTGAGCGGCACCACGAAAAAGGATCGGAAGAATAGGGGTTAGACCGAATTGTTGTAAACCTAACATTGGTATCAGAGCCGAAGGTTCATCCGCCGACGTCGCCGATCCAACCCAGCTGCGCACTCTGCCGGGAATCTAATCATCTCTGCAATTCTACTCTCGCCGTCGTCGCGTTCCGCTGCGCACTCATCGTCTCGGTCAGACTGCGTGGAATATCTCGCTTCTGATCGCGGCTGCAAGCTGCGTCGTTTTCGCCGTATGCTGTTCAGATCGCAGCCGAGGGAATCAATATCGGCTCGTCGCCGCCGATCAACGCCGCTCGAAACTCTGCCGTCGTCGATCTGCCACGCACGCTGGCACTTCCGCAACCTGTCGTCAAAACTCGTCCGCAAGGATTCGTTCTGCTGCTTGCCTGGATCGAGGAAGGATAAGTACCAGCGCCATCTGATCTACACGGGAATTTATTTGCTGTACTGCACGTCCAACGCGCGTGTCGCCGTTTTCGTCGAAATTTGGAATCGATCAGAATATCACGTGGTTGGGCGAACCACGGAACTTCGGTAAGTCGAACGTAACCCACGCCTTCGCGTCGCCAAGCTACTCGCCGAGATCCGCTACGTCGGCTGAATAATCTGGAAACAAGACAATTTTTTTACCTTTTATATTGATATAGAAGAAGCAACCTCTGGTGCCCTCGCTCAGCTGCAGATTCTGCTATTACTCCAGTCATAGGATCGATGAGGTCTGCTAGCTGCTAGATCGCCACACCACGGCAGTAAATATTTTCTCTTGCGCGTGGACCGAGGAATTACAGCCAGCAAATGTCAAGGTTTCCTGTGGTCAAGCATAAGACCGAGGAATCTCTATGGAATCATACGGTTATAGACTGGATGGCTAGCTCTAGTTACACGGTTTACAAACACCAAGTATTAACGCCAATTGAGGAAGGAGATTACTCAAACAGCAGCCTACGCGACACGCGTACTGGAGGGTGAAGTAGCAAGCAACTCAAGTTATCACCATCTCACCTGCGCAACGGTACAGGGAAAGCTACTGCCATCTGTTTTGTTCTTTTGTACGTTCACGGAAATTTCGGAAAACAACATGGAATTATTTTGCAAACTTGAAGTCTGGACCTGGAATATTATTTGTTCTACCGGTTTCTCCTCGTCGATCAGGCAAGTGTGGCTGGACAACGAGTGAACAGATTACGGAACATCTTACGTAACTTGGAAAAAGATTTTTATTTTTGGATTTTTTATTGGACACCACTCGCCTTTAGAGGAAGTTGGAATTCACTCCGAGGAAATTTATCAAACTCTTCCTCAGATGGATTAATTATTTATTTTTAGTCATTATGATTTTTTCAATTGCTACGGGATTGACATTATCACCGGAATATATTGGAACTCATTGGTATACTCTGGAATTTGTTGGAGTACTTAATTATTCATCGGAATTCTCTGGCGTAAAGACAAGAAGAATGCATCAAGGATGTTTATATTAAATTTGCCATCCCTATTTTTGGAGGAAAACGTGAAATACTCCAATGGAAAAGATATCAATATTTACTCAACGGTATGTCCAATGTTTTTTTTTTGCACTAAGTATTTGTTTATGACTACTCCATATAGTTTGGATTTTACTTGTACGTCATATTTTGATGGAATACAAATAGCAACTTATTTATATGCAAACAATTCCAAATGGAGATGTGATATATTTGGAATTTGGAAATTATGCAAGCAAACTCCCTTGTGGAGAAAAAGTATTCTCGTTCTTATACTCACCTCCGATGCGAAGGAATTCAATTTATACTTCTCTATCAGATTTTTTTTAATTCTGACATGCTATTTGGAAAACAAAGAGTGGAATTATTGCTCAACAGAAAGGTTAGTGCATTATGGAATTTAACACAACGGTCTCATGTTCTATTGATTCCGTTGGAAGTTTGTTGTGAAGATAACTCCATAGGGAGGAACAATGATGATGGGAAAACATGCTCGAAATTTATTATTGATGATATTTACGACTTGGTCATACTCTATAAACATAATTACAGGCTTGTTAATTCTGAAATTATGAACTTTAAGTGGGAGGACTATGAGTTATGGATTTTTCTTCAATGCGACATTTGGTTTTACACTCCCACTAGAGGCTCAATTATTTTATCTCATATATACGACTTGATCATCAAGGAACATAATTAGTGGATTATTGTTTCTGGAATAGTACACTTAAGTGGGAGGATTATGATACTTTATCAACTTATATTTACGGTATTCTTTTTGGACACTCCTACTTGAGGTTATTTCATGCTGCACTTGATATGGCTATTATATCTTTTACAATACAAGTCGGAAGGCTTTTGTGGTATTAATATCTCATACTGAAGTGGAAAATCAGCTCATCAAAGGATTTAATGGTTTGAAAACTGATTGGTGGGGGAAGCACACTTCAGGAATATTAATCTATTATATAATTAAAACACAGGTTAACCAACGGTAAAGATTTGTCAACATTTAACTTTGATTTACAAACGGTGGAGATTTACCAGCGCAAGAGACAGATCGCCGTGATTCCACATGGAAGCTCAAACGTGCGGATAGATGTCCGGCCCCAGCACGTCCAAGAATCTGGAAAGCAAAAGGCGCTGAGTTTAGGAAATACACGGTACTAAGCTAATCTTAGGAATATACACGTTAGGTTTTTTCTTGAGGCAAAATAGACGGATAGGTGTTTGTCCTAACCACGTACATGAATCTGTCTACATACAACCAAATACGCCGTCGCCAAATCGAAGGCATGCCGAGCTGGAAATCGAAGCACATGCCAGGAAATACGCCGTCGCCAAATCGAAGCACATACCCGGAAATCAAACCAGAGCTGCGGGGCGACGCCGGCGAATAACATCGATCGGCCGGATATTTTCCAATATTCACCGGTAGCCGTCGCAGAAGGATCGCCATCTGGAAATCGAACCAGAGCTGCGGGACGACGCCGGCCAGCGAATACCATCGAGATCGGCCGGAGATTTTTATAGATCGATCGATCGTCGGAGCAGAAGAATTAAGTCTTCACCAAGCTAGGCTATCGGCAGGACACTACTGAGCCAGCTCCACGGTGCCATCCCCATCGTTACCATGCACCCAATCATCATCAGCAGCATCTTCAAGGATCCTATCCCGGATGGATGCAAGGAACAGTGTACCACGATCGGCCAGAGATTCTTAGTATGTTGTCCCCTCTTCTCAGCTCTACCGGCAGTCTCGATGCCCAATCAAGTACTAGAGCACATGGACGTAGCTATGCTGTCTATTTTTCCCTGTGTTAGATTGATCTGAAAGCTGGGAGGCTTGCAGCAGAATACACCAAGGATTGGCACGATTGTAGTTTGATATTTGATGGAGTTCAGAAAATCTGTTTTTGCTTATAAGTTTTTGCCTCGCTGTTCTGAGGATCTCGCAGTTGAGTGTCTGAGACGATGATCAGTTTTCAGCTGGACCACTTGCATGTTTTCTAGCAACAGAAGCACCCATATTTTTATTAGATAAGCTAATACACATATGTTCTATTTGTTTCAGGTATGTGATCACTACTATTAGTTCATAGCCGTGCAAAGGAAGGGCCATGCTTGGAACAGCAACGAAGCAAGTTCAGATATTTGACATGGATTTATTTGATGATAACCCAATTGAGTCATTCCCAGTCCACCATTGTTAATGTATCCGGAGCAGCGATATTTTACTCTGCAATAGTTCAAACTATTAAGTCGACACTCAGGTTTGTATACTAAAGTTATTTTCAGATTTACCTTTATGTACTGAGATAATCAATAAATGTATGAACCTTTTACGATATATATATATTTATTTTATAAATACTATATACAACAAAATTAACAAATACTATATATTTTGATTTTATATGTCAATCAATAAACATAGGATTATTCATGTTTATAGCATGTTTCAGTGACATAATGCCTTATACGCTCAAAGGCCGATGATGCGGTTACCCATAAAATATCTGGTGAATTCTTAGCGACGACAACATGGCCTTTGATGATATCACGCCGACAAAGTGGCAAAAACATCAAACCCCTCAGTCTGTGTCAATGTCTACGACGATCATGGTGGCAATCAGGGTCTGCGTGGCTGCAACACACGCATATGTCAGCCAAATCGATCAGCCGAATTGGACTGAAACTTTGAGCCCTGTAGACCACGAGTTGGAGGCATCATTGTTAACCATCAGCCCTATGTTGTACTTGCACGAGCTCAGGAATTAGTAGTGCAGTTGTTGCATGCATGAAGAAAGGATTGATTTTGAGGTAATAAGCTTTACTAATTTCAATCCAACAATATATGTGGTCATATTATGGTGCTCCGGTTCGTTAGAAGAATTGCAATGAAAATTTTTGTTCTTTTTTTTGCAGGGATGAAGACGAATCCAATTTTTCTCCTGATTTCTTTGTTGTTTTGTTCGGAGCAATAAAATTGGTGTGAGCGTTCTGTTCCGCATATTAGGTGAGTTTAAATTGAATTGATGTTATTTTAAATCACCCCACTACTGATGCCACTAAATTTCCTAATGATCGTATTTTTGCTTGGTATATTCTACAATAAGCACATCAGCACAGACAGATAAGAAAGCCCTGAATTGCCATTGGCAACTACAACCGATTCTTTCGATGAGAGAGCATATAAAGTTTCCGTTGTTTCTGCTTACCATCTACTAAAGCTTAAATCCGACATTACAGCCTTTCTTTTAGATATTTTATCTATTCTTCTTTTTTTGCAGGTGTCATGCACTTTTGGATAATGGTTTGTGAAATACATGATAATAGGATAGCATTTTAGTATACTCTTTTGGGCGAATTTCATGTAGCTCTTACTGCAGTTTTTCCTGTTTTCTTAAAAGAGTATTTCAGTTGTTCGGTTAGTCAATAAAATGCATGTTTATTGGTACTGATCTGTCATGTAAACACCAGAAAGGATCAGGGTACGGTGGGCAAATGTTCAGGCATCAATAGAATAACCAGGAGATGTGCATTATTTGACATAACTTAGCATTCTATAATGCTTTATATCTTAACAACATGTGGCGTGTCTAATGTTATGGGACCAATCTTTCATGAAGTGTACTTACTCATTTCAAATATTAAAGTATTCTATTTTGACTATTCAGAAATTACTATCAAAAGAGATACAGTTGGAAAACACTTAGAAAATTATGAGGCCTGTGTAAGTGCGCTGGATTTAACATAGAACAGATAGGCTAAAATTTAAAGTCAGTTCATTACAGTAGAACTTCATTCTATGATGATAAGAGAAGGACAAAACGTGTGCATTCTATGAGAAAGCAAGTGTTAGACCAACGTAGCAATAGACTCAATGAGGGAGGTAGTGAGCAAAGATGCCTAATACATGAAAAGAACAGCCCGAAATGTGCAATACAAGAGAAAATCTACTCTAAACTTTCGGATCACTGTAGCTTACCATCAAACAGAAATACGGTACGCATCTTGAGATAGAGAAACTCACGAGTCAAGTAGAGGAGAGTTTCTAGAATATTCAGACACATTCCGACCAAATGCTACAAAGTTTTTTTTAAGCCAAATGCTAGAATGCTAGAGGAACGTGGAAACAGACAAATGAATTTGGAGGTCAACTACGACATGGACAAAAAAATTGAACACAAATATCTAAAAGCTAGAAAAGTTGAAGGTAACTAATTTTTTAAGTTTATATAGAGATGTTAGATAATATTAGCCTAATTTTAAAAATATGACAACAAAATACAACATCAATAAATAGTCTAGCCGCGCAAATGCGCGGGCCACCCCGCTAGTTCTAACTAATGTAATGAGCATGGAATCATTCACTGATGTCTTATTTCATATACTCCATAATTTAATGGAGGAATACAACTCTTGATTATGAGGAAATGCATCACATGCCATCACATGCTACTACTTTTGTTTAGTAAGTCATTATCTATCACAGTCACTGTTTATATTTTGTGAACTGGAGTTGAAGTGTTCTATTTATATTTTGGTAGTATGGAATTGGAATGATAATTTACTACATAGCACACCAATATCTTACTTTAATGTTAATATTCTAGTGGATCGAATGGTATTTCGTTTTTATCTAGAAAAAGGAAAATTGGTGGAAAGTAGGAATATGGTATTTTATCATGAAAGGGTGTGTTTACTAATAGTCACACCGGAATATTATATGTGCGAAACTCAAAGGGAAATTCAAGGGAACTCCAAACACTAACATGCTTAGGAAAAGGGGGAGAATTAAAAAAAAAGGACCATCGTATCCTGGCTATTATTCTGTGTTTTTGAGGAAGTTACTCTATGTTTTAGAGGAAAACATACTTAAAGTTGTTGCTAATGTTAAATATGGGTGCAAGTATTGCGGGAAGGAATAAACTCAATGAAGAGGAATAAAAGTTTGGGAACTTGTTACTTTACCAAACAACCGCAAGCCCATATGTTTTAAATGGATTTATTTACAAGGAAGTTTATTGCAACATGCTTAGTGGAATTTAAAATTCTAAGTTTGTTGTTTAATTCTTTACACAAAGGAAATATTTATACTTTGTGGAAACTCTGAAATTTAGAGGAAGTTGTTGTTGTTTAATTATTTACATGAAGGAAGTATTTATGCTTTGTGGAAACTCTGGAATTTAGAGGAAGGTGTTGTTGTTTTATTCTTTACACAAAGGAAATAATTATACTTTGGGGAAACTCTAAAATTTAGAGGACGTGGGAATAAAGACATGGTTTGCTAACTGATTAGATTCATTCATGTTCATGGAACAAGCTTCACATCAATGGTATATCAGGTCATATGGTTTTATTAATGATGGAAGACGATCATATAAAGAGGTTAGTATGAATTGTTTTTTTTATTTTACTATATGTGCTAACTATGTTCTTATTGATTTTAAAATATCACATTGATGGAAGTGAAAGCTTGGGTTGGTTCTAACTTTCTTATGAAAGGAATGTTCAAAGCTTCCTGCGTTTTGGGAGTGGAATTACATAGTGAATGTTTTGATATATTTTTCTATGGAAAAGTGCAAACCTGTCATGTACCTTTTGATTAAGAGAATGGTACTTTGCGAGGAATTATATTTGAACTCGTGAGGAAAAAGGAAGAATAATTCTCATACCACAGTTATCGTGGGACATTATTCGTGCGACCTGAACTTAGCCATGTCACTGTAATTGTTGCTATTTTGATTAGCACGGAAAGTGATTTGCTGGACTTATTAGCAAAACGGAATATGAATCTTATAAATATTGTTGGAATCACATAAAACACTTGCTGCACAAGGAAATATGGATTATTCGTTATTTGGCGATCTCAACCTTCAACCGCGTGGATATATTGACGCTACTTTCGGAAATAGGATCTCGGTGAAAGGTAATCTATTTTTATGTTATATGTTAATATCTGCTTTTGTAGGTCTTTATGACGTACAAAGGAAACATGATTTAGATACTCGTTATTTACAAAATTTGAAGACTTCAATGCATCTCAAGCATTGAAGGAAGGTCTATGGTTAAGAAAATTTCTTTGTAAACTTACGGTCGTGGAAAGGCGCATCATAACCTGTTACTTTGTGATAATATGAGTGCTAAAGTCATAAAGTTTATATGCAACATGGATACACTGAAGGAAGGAATTATTTTCGAACCGTGCTAATTGTGTGGGAATTCACTTGTTGAAATAAAATGTTTTCAGTCAAGTGGGAGATGTAGGAATTTGTGTCTTGCAACATTTTATTTGTACACTACATTCTCCGGAATGAAACTTCATGTGGAAGTATCATGGAAATAACAGGGAACTAATGATGTGGAATTGTACTTAAGGAAATATACTTAAGGAAGCCGGTACGTCTATACTGGAATACAGTGTATGTGAATATGCTGGAATTATACCTGGGACAGTATAGAGTGGAAAGCCAGGTTGTTCATATAGTTCTGAATATCTGAATAACGTTTGTATTGGCTGATATGTTGGTATCGGCTGACTGTCGATACTGAATATCGACCAATATTTCTGCTATATTGCTCTTTTTGGTTAAATCAACAATCGAATGATCTTAGGTATAATAAACCACACAACCGAAGATAAATGTAGTCAAGCACAACTAGTACATATTTCCTCATCACGGACATCCTCTAGGACAACGAGATATCTCGAACAAGTCGCCCTAGAACTTGTTATTAATAAGCCTAGGAATAAAAACCGCTAGTGATGCATGGATGGCATGGTGCCTACCCCCGAATAGGATAGTATTACGGCGTGGCACCGATGATGGTGACAAGCAGCTTTGGGTAAGGTGTTTATTTCATCGTCAATTGTTCAGCATGCTCAGCACCTCAAAGAGACGATTGCCCAACCTTTCTTCATGGAGATCATCCTGATGGGGTTATGGGCTATTTGGAAGACCAGAAATGCTTTCATCTTCAATGACAGACCCCCAAGCTTATATCATTGCAGATCGATCTTTAAGGACGAGGTTCAGCTTCTCAAGTTGAGGGCTACCAGGAAAGCTTACAGCAACTTTGCTACCTGGGTAGATAGTTTCATCTGAAGTTTTGGAGATAATTTTTTGTTTTTTTCTCTTTTAGTACAACTCTCTTGTACTGAACACTTTTTTTATATAAATTTAAATAAATGCAGTACGAATAAGTTATCTCCAAAAATTGTTCAGCATGTGAGCCAGCTTTCCTATACACCATTTCACCGTGTCACGGTGAAGTCAGAGTTGTCCACGTAAGGCATGAATCAAAGCCGTTGTTGAGGGCACATTGGTCGACTATTGTGGCTTGACTTGCACCTTTGTGCATCCTCGTTTTGATATGTGCATTGGTGTATCGAATTGTGTTGGCCGGCTATAGTGGATAGTGGTGCTTTTGGTCTGTCCATCGCTATGTTTTAAGTATATTGTAATTTTGGTTTTGTTCGGTTTTCGTGTAGTTAACTCTGCAACCTCTTCTTAGCTTCGCAACAGATCAAGGCAAATTACCAATGGTTTGAAATAAAAAAATTGATACCATCACATATCAACCAATAGTATACATCTGAAGAACTTCTCTCAAATCTTTTAAGGTCTGTTTAATTCGCAGGATTTGAGAAACGCAGTAATATGAGAAACACACGATTATAACGCCATGTCCATTTCAACCTTACAGGATTTTCTATACACCAAATTTTGTTGATTAGATCAGAGATAAAGCAAAAGATTCTCACCAAGTGGTTTGGGTGGAGGTCAAATTCCTATGAAATGCAGTGCAAATGATTCCTTGGAAAAATTCTACTAAATTCAGACGTACAAATGAAACAGACACCATAGAAAAATTCCAAGGATTTGAATCTTTCAAAATTCCTATAGAAATCCTATGAATCAAAGAGGCCTTTAGCTGTGTTAGTCTCTGACTCTCGGTGTACTTAAGAGGAAATTTATGATTGCATACTTACAAAATGAGGGCAACGAAAGTGGACGTATGACCACCAATATCCTGGTGCTTTTCCTTGGATGTACTCCAAAATAAATTTCTCTTGAGTACGTCCTTTATTGAGTTCAAAGTTCTGTATGTGCCCCCCACGTACATGTAATAAACCAGCGCATACCTTAGCTGCATGCTTTAGGTTCGCCTGGGGAGCAAAAAACACACCAGGTGTGGCTCACTGGTTTGAGTATCTTTACTATTAAGATGAAGGAGAACGTGACCGTCGTTGCTGGTAAGTCGATCCCCTCTCCTCGATGCCGCACCTAAGAAAACTAGTAAATGTACAGGTGAACAAAATAGATATTCTGATAATTTTCAAAACATTTTACAATCAATCTCCACTGCAGTAGGGTGAGGCTACCACAAAATCACTAAATTTTACACTTTTGATACAAAAATAAGGGCCCATGGACTAATGATAGCGTTTATATTAACACCTAAATGATTACATAAAATAAAACCTTCATGAAATGAACTTTTTTACTTATTTGTTTTATTTGAGAACCCCTTGAACTCCTTCTCAAAGGGTTCTCAAAAAATCAAAATAGATCTAATTATGCTTCTAAAAAATTATTTAGGATAATAATTGGATAAGAGAGCCTCTACCCTGTCAACGGATAGGGAGAGAACAAAATCTGGATAAATACCAATTCCTATTGTTGGTAAAAAGGTACAGATTAAAATAATGAGTTCTCGGGGTCCAGAATCCACAAAATTTGCGTTTGGAACATTAAATAGCTTGTATCCATAGAACATCTGGCATAACATGGATAATAAATAAATAAATAAATAAATAAATAGGAGTTAATATCATTCCTTTTGCCATTACAAAAGTAATTATCATTTTTGGCATTAACAGAAATTTTGGACTAGTAATTAGGCCAACAAAGACTACTAATTCTTTGACAAAAAAACACTCATTCTTGGTAAGGCAAGAGAAGCCATTGAAGAGCTACTAAACATAGTAAAAAAGTTGTTATATTGTAGAAGAGATTCCCCCCAGTTCTTCTAGATAAACAAGACGCATTCTATCAGAAGCCGTTCCTGCCAAGAAAAAACTCTCCACGCGACTCCAAGGCTCCAAAGATGAAACTCACGGAGCACGCATGTGCCTCAACCTTCCCCTTTCGAATTTTGGTCGACAAACTCAATGTTGATGTCACTTCGTTCTGAAAGCCCAAGTACGTTTGGCCCAAATATAATCATGGGGCGGCTTGTTTGTTCCACTAAGGCAGGACCAAGGTGAGAAACATATTCAGGTTTCTGAAATCACATAATTAATGAGGTCAAAGCGATGAAACTCGATATGGAGGCCGAGCTCCACATAACCCTTTATTGGCAAATTTAGAAAATCATATTTCGAAGTAAAATTCTGAACATGATGTTGGATGCAGAAAATATTGTATTCTACCAACATGCAAAATCTTAACTCAAAATAATTTATATTCTATACTACACAAAAATAACAAAATCTGACAAATTTTGAAGATGATTTTCATATTCATATTTTTCATTTTTGCACTGCCCGAAATATAACACATTTCTACTTGATATTTTACACGTTGGTAGAAGACAGCGTTACCTAAATCTACCATTGTTATCAGATTTTTTTTGGAACACCAAAATAAGATTTTCATTTTTTTTAAATAAAGAGATATATGTAGCTCAGCCTCCAAATACACTTTCCCATCCCAGCAGCCGCATTTCCCACTTCAGTGCTTCATAATCTATGTTCCTAGTCCAAAACTCAATGCGCACAGAAGCAAATTCTATTAGGAAAAGCAAATTGTACAAGGATTACGTTTACAACTTTACAACAGGTTATTTAGGGTTAGGGTTCAGAGCTGTAGTATATCACTCACTGGTGGCCAATGTGAGGCATTTGCTTCATTGAAAACGTGCAAGAGAATACATATTGTTACACAAACAATCTACACTGCCCACCACGAGTTGACGATGATTGGGCAATTTTTACAAAACAAAAATGAATTGAAGTTCACCGCTAAAAATCCTACTCATCTGTCCATGCCAACATAGCGACTGTATGGGATGTGGAATGAACAAAATCCACAATGCGCAGTAACTTAATATAATCTGCTAGTACTAAATTACAACTGGCATCTTCATTCGCTCCAGACGGCAGATCATCTCGTGTGGTGAGTCAGGCAACGATTTTGATCCAGGCTGAACGTGCCAATGTATTTTTTTTCAAATAAATAAAGAATATTGAAGAATGGGCAATGCTCATAGACTCCCTTTTGTGGAAGAACTGCACAAGCATAGCATAGCCTCCGATTTGCCCGCACTTTCAGAGGAGGCTGACCTACCACCATGGAATGAAAGAAATGCCAGCTGTCTGTATATCTATCTACATGAAAGAATTCCAAAACGTGGGCATTCAGCCTGCGGAAGAACTGCCCCAGATTTTGAGTGAAAGCTGCTTAGCTTAGCTGCAATCCAGACAGCATTCCTCCAGAACAGGGCCATCACTCTTTGCTAGGGAAGGATCAACCCGAACCCACAGGAGCGAGAAGATTGAAGCCAGGAGAATGGCCCAGACAATGACGATTGTTGGTGTTCTGTTTTGTCTTCCGACCAAACCTTTGAGGAATGGATATAGATGGACAATCACCCAGAATGCAAAGAAGAGCTTTCCGAAGAGAGATCCCCATGACTCATACCCGTTGTTGATTGCATTGGAAATTCCAGCTACAACCCCAATAAAGTTTAACAGAAGCAGAGTAGTTGGAACTATCAGCAATGTCGTCCATTTGAATGTATATAGCTCTGCAGAATTTCGCATTCGCATTTCCCGAAGTCGAACCAGTCAGGTCAACGAACCTGCTGTCCGCACAGTATCAGGACGCCACCCAATCCGCACTTGGCCACGACCCTGCCTCATAGGACCATCGCCCCATGGGGGCCCGAGGCCGCCGCATTGACGTACCACCACCGTCTGGGGTCGCCGCCCCGGCCGCCCGCTCCCCCCAACAGCATAACCATCCTCCCCGAGCGCCGCGAACCAGTCGCACCGCGAGGGCTAAGAATCTCCAAGGCGTCGCCTCCAACAAGGTAACGACCGTCGTCGTCGCTCGCTCCTAATGGAGCTTAGGTTTTCACCCGACGATCTTAGAACTACCCACGCCGGTCGGGATCGAGGACTCCACAACGACGCTAACAAGAAGGAGAACGACGACTGGGGGCGCCGCCGTTGCTGGTTCCGACCAAGTTGGTGCAAGGCTTTCGCCCGTAGCTCGACCCGACCGCAAATTGAGAGGAGCGACAACACCAGGCATCGCTACTCTGTCACCAACCACCAAGCTTGACCACCGGCCATGACGGCCGTGGCATCCATGCCGAACCTCTGTAGCAAACTTTGTTCCGGGGCCGCCGCCCCGGCTTCCGCGCCGCTCGGGCGCCGGAGCACGTCGGCAGGAGAGGCCACATCCTGCCTCCGCTCTGGAGCCTCCGCCTCCGACTCTGCGCTAGCCTGCACGCCCTCAGGAGCCAGGAGCGACTCCCTGCCACGCGCTGCCACGGACCTGCGCGTCTCCCGCCCCCTGCTCGAGCCAACGTCGCGCTACCGTGGCCCGCTCAGCCCGTCCCGGCCCAGATCAGGCCCCGGCCGCATCCATCTGGATCCCCGCCGCAGCAGAGCTTCTGCGCCTCCGTGCCCTGCACTCCTCCCGTCGCGCCCGCTGCACGCGCGCCGCGCCACGCTGCCATGCGACCCCCAATCGCCACCGAGCTGCCTCAAGGAACCATCGCTAGAAGAGCTGTACCCCGCTGCCGCCTTGGGTTGTGCCTAGCAAGCTTCATCTGGTCGGCGGTGAGAGGGTGGAGGAGGTAGGAGGGTGGTGGCGGTGGGGGAGAACCTAGGGTTCCGCCCGAGCCACCTCAGAGGAGTCGACGCGGGGGCGAGAGGTCTTCGTTTGAGTGCCAAGTATTGGACGCTTCTGAGTTCGGCACCACTGACATATTTTGCAACCTTCCAACCAAACATCAAATTTGCATGATAAGTATTACCCCGCGGGGGATCTTCTTAATTCTGATTTGAAAAAAGGAAGTTCATACACGTGGCAAAGTATATGGAGTGGTATACAGACTTTTAAAAGAGGGCATATATGGAGAGTTGGCAATGGCGAGAAGATCAATATTTGGGATGATTGCTGGATCCCAAGCAGTCCAAATAAAAAGATTATGACAAGGAGAGGAAATATAGTGTACACACATGTCTCCGAATTGATTAATGAGGAAACCGGTACCTGGGATGAGGTACATATTCGAGAGTTATTCTGGTCAGTTGATACTGAGAGATTATGACAACCAAACATGATGGAAGATTTTAGGACAGGACTAGGCGTCCCCCGGGGATCTTTCCGTCCGATCCCCCGGGTCGCCAGTCCGACACGTGTCCACTAAATATAGGCTAAATCCGCTTTTGCTACAAAACTTCCGATTTTTGCTGCAAATCGTCCCGCTTTTGCTGCATTGTAGCAAAAAACGGTTCGTACACAGAACATGAAAAGAAAATTCTGGCCTCGCCGGAGACCTCACCGGATACCTCGCCGGACACGTGGTAGCAAAATGTTTATGCTATTGTAGCAACAAAAAAGTTCGATTGTAGCAAAATCAACTTCGCCGGAGACATCGCCGGAGACTCTCGCCGGAGACATCGCCGAAGACCTCGCCGGAGATATAGTAGCAAATTTTTTGATCTATTGTAGCAAAACCAGATAACAATAGTAGCAAATTTTTTGATCTATTGTAGCAAAATCAACTTCGTCGGAGACATCGCCGGAGACTCGCCGGAGACATCGCCGGAGACCTCGCCGGAGATATAGTAGCAAATTTTTTGATCTATTGTAGCAAAACCAGATAACAATAGTAGCAAATTTTTTGATCTATTGTAGCAAAATCAACTTCGTCGGAGACATCGCCGGAGACTCTCGCCGGAGACATCGCCGGAGACCTCGCCGGAGATATAGTAGCAAATTTTTTGATCTATTGTAGCAAAACCAGATAACAATAATAGCAAAAATAAAGTTATATTGCTACATGTGGCAAAAAAATGAGACTTTTTTTTTGCTACCGTAGCAAAAACGGGCTCTGGGGGACTATTTTTTGGACCGAAAAGTTTTTGCTACATGTAGCAAAAATCGGGATATTTTTTTGCTACCGTACCAAAAGCGGGATTGTGGACAGAAAGAGGGGACACGTGGTTGGTGGGGGACCCGGAGGATGGGAAGCTCGGATCCCCCGGTGACTACTATACTTTTTATTTCGTGGCACAATAACAAAAACGGTACTTTCTCAGTAAAATCATCCTATTATCTTGAGTGGGATCATCAACATGGACGTAAGCTGAGAAGAACAAGGCCCTTTGATTCGTCCTCGTCGAATCCTGTTTGGAGATCTCTTTGGTCTCTTAATGTTCCTGCTAAGATTAAAATACACAATTGGCGAGCTCTCTTAGGAGCGATTCCATGTTTGGGTGTTTTAGCAAATCGGCATGTGCCTGTATCGAGTCAGTGCCCTTTGTGCTCGATTGATTGTGAAAGTGTCTCACACGCTTTGTTCAAATGTGCTAGGGTCAAGGAAATTTGGAATGGGCTGGGTATGATTCAGGTGGTTGAGGATGCTTCGGTGCTTGAGCAGGAGGGTGTTCCGATCTTGGAATCTCTGCTGTTGGATTCTGCTGCTGTGTCCCTGGCCCCTGAGCTTCGATGATGTGATTTAGAAGCGGTGGCCACCTGGTACATTTGGTGGGAACGGCGGAAGGCCACTCACGGTGAAGCACTACAATCGGCATTGAGATCAACAGAGTCAATTTTAGCTTTGGCTATGAACTATAAGCGTACAAATAAATTGGGGACAGGACGTATAGTCAGGCAGGGTTGGGTGAAACCCCCGGAAGATATAGTGAAGTTGAAAGTTGATGCTTCTTTTGACGTGGATTCAGGGTCTGGACTCTGGAGGCACTGGTTGCATTATCCGAGACCACAATGGTGGATTTATATCCGCGGGGCGTCGGACTCTTCAGTACGTTGACGACGCTGCTTCGGCAGAGGCTCACGCATTAAGAGATGGTCTCCTCTTGACGGGAGAAATTGGCTGTGCCAGACTTTTGGTGGAATCGGATTGTTCTGAAGTCGTGGAGGTCATGCAAAATGGTGGAAATTCTTTAGGGGCGGCTGCCGCTATTTATGAGGATTGCTCTTTTATTTGTCGAAACTTTGCACGTGTCGTTTTTTCTCATTGTCCTAGAGAAGCCAATATGGCAGCACATGAATTAGCTAAGTTTAGCGATGAGAACCATGCAGTGTGGCATGGGGATCCTCCTATTTTTATTTATGCTGTAATTGCAAACGATGTAACTATTATGCCTAATCAATAAAGCACGCCATGATGGCTTTTCCTCAACAAAAAAAACTTTTTATCTAGAGTGCTCTAACTCCCAATAATGGCAGTTTTTGTATACCTTTTGAGGATCTACTGGAGTTGCTCTAAATTACTAAGGATGTGAATATATAATCAATCGAGTTAAAACATCCACTACACGATGACAAAAAGAGCTTTACTCAGATTTATGCCCTCTTTTTTGCTGAAGATCTCGCCTATCGCCGTGCATGGACATACTGGTTTTATTCTTATATCATTACCCTTGCAGACATGCAACAGCTATCTCTACTACAAAATAACGTATTGTCCTGTCTCGGCCACGACGGACGAACTGTCTCGACCATGGCGGACAAATTCGGACGATCCAGAGCCATCACGGACGAAATCGGACGAGCCACAAACTGTCTGGTTATGACAGGATCGTGCACCTCCTCTAATCACGTACTCCATCCGATCCGGTGGCTTAAATGCTAATTGTACCTGCTGTTTGCATCATGTTTTCACGTACTCCCTCCACTAATCACGTGACTTAATTGTACCTGCTGTTTTCATTGGATGACATTAAATGCTAATTGTGCCCAGGATCGACTACAAAACCAGTCCGTGCTTCCTCCGTCGTCCGCCCACTACCCGCCTAGCGCGCTGCCGCCGCAATCTTCCTCCCCGCCGCCGCCTAGCCCGCTCCAGTCCGCCGCCTCGCTCCCCGCCTACGATCGACCAGGGACGGGTGGGATTGGGTGAGGTCCGGCGAGGAAGCTTCGGCATCTACACTAAATCTTTTCTCCTTATCCGCTGTTTTGAAGTTAATCTATTACCCGGTGCACAGGAGTTATCAGAACCGACGCAGCTTCACCGGAGACGAACGACGTCGCCGCCGTCGTCGCCGTCATTCATTGCCACCTCCATCGATGTATAAACCATATAGAGGTGATATAGATCAAAGGGAGCCGGATACACTATCCTCGCCTTCGATCGACGTCGTCTACACCACAGCCTGCCGGTGAGCTATTCCTCTCGCGTATATCATCGGGCTTTGGAGTATGCTTCATGTGCTGAGTGATTTGCATTTAATATCTATGACTGGCAAATACTGATTAGTATATGCATATTAAAACACACTGTAAACTTGCAGATATACTTGAAAGAATAATTAGTGGAGCGACGAAAATTAGCTTCGTCAATAACTATCCCATGGCCAGATATCGGTGCCTAGCGATCGTGCATGATACGAGATATGCACGATTCCGAAAAGTAGATTTAGAAATGGTCCCATTCTTATATAATGATGTCAATAAATTATGTGTTTGGCCTTTTGCAAGATTTTTGTACTACTACACGGATTGTAATCTTGAGCACGGCAGACCAAAAGTTGCCTGCGTACCCATCGGTCTGTATTTTGTGCCCAAACATTAATGTTGCACGAATTTTTATCTGATATTTCCCTTCACCAAAAAATCTTAATATTTTACAAGGCGTGACCTTACATGTCTACTTAATCCTGTAAAAATATCAGGACAAAATCACTTGTAGATGAAGGCGAAAATAATAATGGATTGTACTGCTATCGATCTGCTATCTAAATCGTGAACTTACATTCCTGCTAAAGGATGAAGAAATAACAGACAAAAATCCCTTGTAGATCGCTCAAAAATAATTATGGATTGTACTGATATCGGTCTATATTTTTGTGCTGAGACCTTATTTTTGCCAGCCACCGTTTACATTCTTTCCGAAAAATCTGAATAACTTACAAGGCGTGTATTTACATGTATACTAAAACCGGTGAAAATATCAAGATAAAATTCCATAAGGAACTGAATACAATAATTTACATTGCTATTGATGCTACTTATTGATGGATTGAATAAAATCCAAGATACTAATTGCATTGTTATAATACACAATACTTTTGGTGCAGATGGGGTCACCAACACGGTCCATGGACCGAACTCCTTTCAAGGACCTAACCAACAACATCACACAGGGTAATACTGACCAGCTGTGTATATGTATTATGCACCATCTGATACCCGACAACTAATTACATTCTACCTGCAGGGGAACATGTGCCATGCATTACGCAACAAATACCTATAGACCCGAAAGAACAAAGAAGGCAACGGGATAGGGAAAGATATGAAAAGATGGATCCAAATAAGAAAGATGAAAAAACAGAAAACGTCGTGAAGCTTATCACCGAAAGAAAACTGCTCCAGATGTTCGTTTTCAAAACGCGGGAGCAACTCCAGGTGTGCTCACTCAACTGGATAACGTGCCAATCAGTATAGGTGAGCTAGAACATGAAACACTTATTTCAATTGCAAAAATATCACTTGTTGTTTTAATGACTACCGGGACCTAAACATCCAATCGCTTATTTTACCAAGGAGACAATGCTCCGGAAAAGAAAAATGTGGATCATGTTGGAGATAATGAATGGCTAAGAAGAAATGACACATACCAAAGGCGACCAATCCAGACCTTGTTTGAAGAGAGAAAAAATATCCTCACTGGTACGAAGTCCAAAAGTCCTATATAAAATATAATGTATTGTTATTAATATTTTATGCCTTATATATGGATCTGAATACATGATGTTTGATGCTTTTCTATGTAGATGTCGATGTGAACATATGCAGTAATGATGAACCCACAACGTGCATCATTCACGAAGAACCAGCGACATCCATCCATCAGAATCAACCAATAACGCCCATATTTCAACAGCAATCCACATGTCCCAAAGAACCGAATAGGAAGCGAAAAAAAGAAAGGTATGCACAGAACGCTGTCCAGGAGCGTGCAAACTCTCGGGCACGTTATGCACGGATGGATGGCGATAAGAAAAAAGAAGTACTACAACAAAAAAGGCAACGCAAAAGGGAAAGGTATGCACAAAATGAAGGAAGCAGTGCCAAGAAATCTCAACGCAAAGCACGACGCAACACTCTGAACCCAGAATCCATAGCCATGGAGAACCCATCGTATATCCCTGAGCTTGTTTGGGATAACGTGGATACATCTGGTCCTCGCGGGTCCATACCCACGAGTGAATGGACTATTCCTGATTTCAGCGGTGCCCCGGTTTATATCCAGTCTGCATCAGAACAAACGACGGATGCGGATGCCGCTGCAATTGATAGCAGTATGATATCACAAAGAAAACACAGAACACATGGAGAAAGGCATGCACTAATGTGTCGAAGAAACGAAGCATTCCGAGCAAGTGGTAGGAAGAATGTGACTGATACGACAGATCCACATTTAACCATGGATACAGAAACCTACAATCAGAATGGTAATGTTCCTACCTTCAGTGTTCTGCTCACCGAAATAGTCATTTTAGATGATCATACGTGGTGTTTATATTCACAGGAAGTGCTTCTCCCGCTCGCGAGACTCCCCAAATACAGCAAGCACCCCCACAAGGCAATGTAGAAATTCAATTTGAAAGGTATTTCAACATTAAAATTAAAATTGGATCTAATAAATTGTTATATTATAGCAGATGATGAGGGTGTCATATTAGAGGATGACTCTGACGATGAAGACTAAATGTTTGCAGGCCAAGGTAAAATTTCCTCTTTTTCATAGCTGCTTTCTGTATATGTAATGCAAGTTTGTTTGACTCATGATGTTAATGACCATTTTAGAGGACACTGACGATGATGTGGAAATGGATGAGTAAAGCGGTGACTCTGCTTCAATTTCGAGCGAACCAGATCCATACGACGCGGTGTATAGCACTATTCCTGAAGAAACACACATGTTGAAACCCGTGGAAAGCTGCAAACACTGCCACACAAAGAGGTTCGAGCATGAGCCGCCAGGGTTCTGCTGTCGTGGTGGGAAGACCAAACTAGCCAACCATGATACACCACCTGATCTCATGAGGCTATGGACGAGTTCAGACCCTGATGCAAGACATTTTCGTGACAACATCAGGTTTTTCAATTCCCATTTCTCGTTCACCTCGTTGTACTGTACTCTTGATAGTGATACCACCAACACAACAAGGCATCATGTTTACACTTTCCGTGCACATGGCAACTTGTACCACAATGCATGGTCGTTTGGCCTACAAAATGGTACCCAGCGCAATCACCTGGAGCTCTACTTCTATGATGATGATCCGAGTTTAGAGCACAGGTATCGGAGCTACCAAAAAGAGGTGCTTGAGAAAGACAAGGAAGTAATCACAGGGCTGGTGGACATACTTCGTGGCAACCCATACTCCCAGAACCTGCGGAGAATGGGCGAGGTTGAGAATGTTGATGACTATCGTATAACACTAAACCTCGACCCAATGCTGGATCAAAGAAGATATAATGAACCAACCACATCGGAGGTGGCCGCTGTGTGGCTGGAGGGGAGAGATCGTCGAAAGCAGTTCGATCATAGCGTCATCCTGCAAGGGAATAATAGAGAATATTATGGCATCCGGTCCTATCATGGCTGTTACGACACGCTGTCGTACCCTATCTTCTTTCCCAAGGGTGAACTTGGGTGGCATACCGATATCCCGAAGGAAGGTGTCTCCTTAGAAGCTTTCATGGCAGCTCGTGCAAAGCGGCTTTCTCGTGCCGGGAACGATGATGGTGATGATGCAGGTTAGTGTTCAAATTTGGTTCCTACATGTGCATTCCATTCTTTTGCACTGTTCTCTCACGTTTATGCAACAAGATTAATTTTGAGCACTTCGTGCAGCTTCAGGAGGTCATCTATGCGTGTCCATGAAGGACTACTACTGCTACAAAATGCAGATCCGTCCGGGGATATTCAACCCAATACTCCATGGGAAGCGGCTTTTCCAGCAGTTTGCGGTCGACACATACATCAAGATCGAGAACACCCGGTTGGACTTCATGTGGCGTAATCAAGATACGATAAGGGCGGATCTGTACGAAGGCTTAGTTGATAGCTTACATGCCGGCGAGGGTAGGGCGGACGCTGTTGGAAAGCGGATAGTGTTGGGCTCGCAATTTATCGGTGGTCCACGTGACAAGAAGCGTCGCTACATGGATGCTATGGCTTTAGTGCGCAAGTATGGAAAGCCTGACATCTTCCTCACAATGACCTGCAATCCAAACTGGGATGAAATCAAGCGCGAACTATACCTTGGCCAGACACCACAAGATCGTCCAGATCTTGTCGTGCGTGTTTTCAGGGCGAAACTAGAGGAACTCAAGGATAAGTTGCTTCGAAAGGACATCCTAGGCAAAGTGAAGGCATATGTGTATGTCGTGGAGTTCCAGAAGAGGGGCCTGTCACATGCCCACTTCCTGCTCATCATGGAGGGGCGGTATAAGCTCATGTGCCCCGAGCAGTACGACCGTCTTATCTCAGCCGAGCTCCCAGACAAAAAGAAGTAACCGAATCTATATAAGATGGTAGTCAAGCATATGATGCATGGCCCATGTCGTGTTTTGAACCCTAATTGCCCCTGCACAATGGGTAGTTCTGCTTGCAAGAACAATTACTCCAGGCCGTACAACAAAGCTACTTTACAGGGCAAGGACTCGTACCAGCTATACAGAAGACGTGAAGATGGTTAGAAAGCGCTGGTAGGAAAGGAATGGCTGGATAATAGGTTGGTCGTACCGTACAACCCTCACCTACTGGGTTACTTCAATTGTCATATCAATGTTGAGGCTTGTGGAAGCATAAAGGCAGTTAAATACCTGTTCAAATACATATATAAGGGCCATGATCGTGCATCTATCGGTGTGAGCCAGGCTGACAAGGCAGACAATAATGGAAATATAGACGAGATCAAACAATATAGGGATGCCAGGTGGGTCACTCCCCCAGAAGTCTTGTGGACGATATTTGGTTTTGAACTGAGTAAGTGCCATCCACCTGTGCAGCAGCTACAACTCCATCTCCCAAACATGCACCAGGTGTCATTCAAGAAGGGCCAAGATATCCAAGAAATAGTTAAGCGTGAAGGTGCTGAGAAGTCAATGCTTACGGCGTACTTCGAGGCAAATAGATTAGATGAAAGGAATCGTGGTATCTTGTACAGGGACTTCCCTCAGTTTTTTACTTGGCAGACACCCAAGGGAGACAAGTTCTGGCAAAGAAGGAAACAAGAAACAGATGGGCAGGTTGGAAGAATTGTGGCAGCACATCCGGCAGAGGGGGAACACTATTGCCTGTGGGTTCTCCTGAACCACGTCCCTGGCGCCACCTCCTTCGATGACCTAAAGACGGTTAATGGTGAGACCCTGCCCACTTTTCGTGAAGCTGCGGAGGAAAGGGGACTTATAGAAGGGGACAACACGTTGATGACTCCCTTACCGAGTCTTCATTGTTCGCGATGCCATCATCTCTACGAAGGCTATTCGCAACAATATTGGTATTTTGTGAGCCGAGCAACGTGCGTGGACTTTGGGAGAAACACTTAGAGGCAATGTCAGAGGACTATCTTCGTTAAAATCCATGCACCATTGCAGCTCAGCAAATGGTTCTGATTAAAATCAGGAATATGCTACAGTCAATGGGGAAGGACATAAATTATTTTCCTCTTCCAGAGATCAATGAGGCATATGACACTGCCGTGGGTGTGGAAAGGGATATCTTTGAGGAGACAACCATAAAGCCCAACGAGGAGGACTTAAATCTAACGAGGAGGACTTAAATCTCTCAGAGTCACTTAACACTGAGCAGAGGTCCGCCTACGACGAGATAATGTCTGTTGTTGACGGTCAGGATGGTGGCGTGTTCTTTGTGGACGGACCTGGAGGCACGGGCAAAACATTTCTTTACAAGGCGTTGCCGGCAACGATACGTGGGCGGAAAAAGATAGCCGTGGCAACAACTACATTCGGTGTCGCGGCTTCCATAATGCCTGGTGGGAGAACTGCGCATTCACGATTCAAGATACCTCTAAGCATTGACGATGGTGGGTTCTGTAACTTCACCTAACAAAGTGGGACAGCCAAGCTACTACGGTCAGCTTCTATCATAATTTGGGATGAGGCTTCCATGACGAAGCGTCAGGCTGTGGAGGCGCTAGACAATAGCTTGCGTGACATAATGAGCCAACCAGAGCTTCCGTTCGGTGGAAAGACAATAGTGTTCGGTGGATCGAGGGCTCAGATAATTGATGCGACACTACGTAGTTCTTACCTTTGGAGGTCCATGCGTCACCTTAAGCTGGAACACAATATGAGGGCACATAGCGACCCCTAGTTTGCGGAGTACCTGTTGCGCATCGGGGGTGGCACGGAGGAGACCAATGGTGATGGTGACGTCCGCCTACCTGATGAGATATGCGTGAAGTATACTGAAAAGGACAATGATCTTGATGCACTCATAAACTATGTTTTTCCAAGTCTCAGTGTAAACATGGCAGACCCAAACTACATCACCTCCAGAGCTATCTTGACTACCTGAAATGATTGTGTCGATTCGATTAATATGAAGATGATCGATCGGTTTCAGGGGGATGAGATGGTCAACCATAGCTTTGACTCTTCGGTGGACGACCCATACAACTACTATCCGTCCGAGTTCCTTAACTCTCTAGCACCTAATGGGTTGCCACCGCATGAGTTGAAGCTCAAGATTAACTGCCCGATTATATTGCTCTAAAACATTGACCCGGCAAATGGACTTTGCAATGGAACGCGGCTGGTAGTCCGAGGATTTCAGAGGAACGTCATCGATGCAGAAATCGTGCTGGGGCTACATGTTGGGAAAAGGATTTTCTTGCCGAGGATCCCCCTTTGCCCCTCAGATGATGAGATGTTCCCTTTCCAGTTTAAGAGAAAACAATTTCCTATTCGGCTCAGCTTTGCCATGACGGTTAACAAGGCACAAGGGCAGACTATTCCTAATGTTGGTATCTACTTGCCCGACCGGTGTTCTCTCATGGGCAATTGTACGTTGCGCTTTCTAGATCTACAGCCAGAAAAAACGTTAAGATCCTCGCCATTCCACCTACAAAGGATAAAAAGAAGAAAACCCTACATATTGATGGTACTTACACGACCAACATAGTCTTTAAAGAGGTCCTTACTAAATAGGTCAGTTATTTCACACGTACATACTTTAAGTACTCATACTTCATATTTTTTAAATTGTGAAATATTTATATACAGTCTTTTATTTATTTTCTACAGGTCAAATGGGATACCGAGAGAAAGAATTAGTGACTTACCACTACCTTCAAGCACAGAAAGATTTGTCCAAATTTCATATTCAAACAATGTAAAAAATTATACATTGTAATCTTAATGGTTTTTAGAGCTATCTTTTCATACACGTGAATGTTTAGACATGCATTATATATACAAGTGCGTTGATTTTTTTTTTTTGAAAACCCGTAGCAACGCACGGGCATTCAACTAGTATTTATAGACAAGAGAAACCTATTAACGTTTTTTTCTCTGGCGCACCCATTTTGCCTTTCTGTGGCGCATGGTGGGTGCGCCACAGATATCCCACCACTAAATTGTAATTCTGTGGCGCATCAGGGGGTGCGCCACAGAAAGACCAAGTTTCTGTGGCGCACCCAGCCCAATGCGTCACAAAAATATTTCAGTGGCGCATCTGTCACCCGTGCGCCAAAGAATTACCTGCGCCACAGAAAAAAACATGCGCCACATAATACATTACAGGTATTTTTGATTTGTTGCTGTCTGCTGTATAAATATAGGTATATTACAGGAAATACAGGTATATATACAGGATTTATACCGATATAATAGAAACAATAATATATTTAACACGGTATATGAAAACAGACATATTACTATGTCATCACATTACTTAGAGCCCGAGATACATATAGATAGTGAAAAGTTCCAAATTTTTACACAAGTCTATACAAAAGTTCATCGATCATGTTACAAATGAAGTTCACCGCCTAAACTAGGATCAAATAGAGTACATCGGCGATTGACATGGGGATAAAACCCGGGTACCCAAAGACCCACAGAAGATCCCGAGTGAAACGCAAATTCAGGTGCCCGGCCGCCTCCAGCTGTCCGGCTAGGCCAAGCCCGCCTGCCCCGACTGCAGCCGGACTCCGCCTAGCCAGTCGAAGCACAGCCGAGCGGCGCGGGCAAGAGGAACTGCAGACTCGTCATCGGCACAGTTCCCAGACAAACAGATAACGACAAGCGACGCCCGCCTTATGCGACCAAGGTCAACGGTGGCAGCCGGATTCGGTTGCTCGCCAGCCGGACGACCGGCTGCCGCGCTCCCACGACGAGCGGAAGACAAGGACCCGTGCTGGGCGGGTACCGGGGCCGTGCCCGGTATGCCCTCCACGTCGCCCAGGCATGGGCTAAAGCGAGGGCTAGCCCTACGTCTCCCACAGTGCTCAGCAGCCCCGACAGGCGGGAGGCACGGAGCGCTGCCTCGCGCCCGACAAGATCCTAGGCACCGCCTACCCGGTCGGAGGGGTCCGGCATCGCAGCCGGTCAGCCCTCCACGACGACAGGCCTACCCCGACATCTCCTACGCGGCTATGAAGATTCTACTGTGCGAAGCGTAGCGCACTGTGTCGCGGACATGCAGCGTCACGAAGAAACCCCTCTGTAGCCGACACCGGCCGGCTGGCGCGGACCAGCCGGCCCCGCCTGTAAGCCGGACAGCCAGGCCTATATAAGGTTGTCCGGTGCCCAAGTAGAAGGGGTCGGTCGCCTCATTCTTCTTCCTCCCCACACCCGAACCATGGAACACTCGAACAGCTCAAGGAGCACCTCTGTATTGTGTCCACCATTGATAGAGAGATCGAGCTGGAGTAGGAGTGTTACCTCCTCCGGGAGGGCTCCGAACCTGGGTACTTCCCGTGTCCGCGCTCCGGCGCAATCCCTGCGGGTGCCGCTGTTGCAGAACGCTGCCCCCATCCCGATCTTAGCCGCCCCGTGGCACATGCCGTATTCCACACCACGTCATTTGGCGCCCACCGTGGGACGGATGGCAGTAGCCGGAGTCACATTCCGCCAGGGATCCCGCAGCCGTCTCGGCGAGCGAGTCGCCTCCAGCCTCGTCTCGATGTTCGGCTCCATCGACTTCGTCAACGACAACGCGAACTGCTTCGCCGGCTCCGCCTTCCCCGAGGATGGCACTGTCCTGCACTTCAGCGAACACCGCGTCTACATCGCCCTCGCGCCCGCCAACCACGCCAACATCCAGCGCTGCGTCGACCGTTTCCCCGAGGAGACGGCCGGCTGCGAGAGCAGCACCGAGACCCGCGTTTATGCGGAAGTCATGGTGTCCGACGTCGCGAGCACCCAGCAGCACGCCCCCGTCAACTCCGTCCAGGCTATGCTCCAGGGCCTGGCCACGCCCATCGCCGCCGACGCGGATCCTGCGCAGGCCGCCATCATCCTCGAGCAAGCACGCCAGCGCCTACTTAGCAGCGCGCACGGCGTCGCAGCCACGCATCGCCGCATGGAAGCGCAGGTCCGCGAGTACAACTTCGCCCACGGCTTCACCCCTATCGCCGTCGAACCCAACCTGCGGGGAAACGTCAGGCGCAACCTTGCCAACGAGATGGCAGGAGGACCGGCTCCCGACGCCGAGCCGGCTGGACCAGCCGGAGCACCGCCTACTCGTCGACCCGTCTACAGCTCCCCCCGAAGAACATGAAGGCAGCACGCGCCGCCGCCGCAGAACTGCCCAACCTGGAGGGGGACGAGCTACACGCGCAGCAACAGCGCGTCTAGGACCTCCTCGACACCGCCGACCACCAATTTCGCCAGAATCAGGCCGCATCCACGATGAACTCGCCGTCCCTCCCACCGCCCCCGCCTGGAGCCCCTCCACCCGACGCAACTCGAGGTGACCGCCAGGCGTCATCGCCACAAGCACCCAACCCGGGTGGAAATCGCGCGCGCAGCATCAACTCCAGACCAAGCAGCTTCAATGCACCGGCTGCCGGCAGGGGAAGCGTCCACGACCGGCTGGGAGATCTAGGCCCGACGTTCGGCCCCGACGCCTGCGACCGCCTCGAAGAAGAGGAGGGCGAGGTCCACCAGTGCTTTGGACCTCGCATCGCAAGAGAGCCTTTCCCGCGGAACTTCTCCCTCGCGCGCGACACGCCCAAGTACAACGGAAGCACGAAGCCAGAGGACTGGCTATCCGACTACGTCACCGCCGTCTCTATCGCAGGCGGCAACAAGCGCGTAGCGGTGCGCTACGTGTCACTCATGCTGAAGGACTCGGCTCGCACATGGCTCAACAGCCTGCCGGATGGATCGATCAACTCCTGGCTGGACTTCCAGCAGGTCTTCGTCAGGAACTTCTCCAGCACCTACAAGCGCCCGGCTCGCCCTCGCCAGCTAGCCAGCAGCACCCAGGGCAAGACCGAGTCCGACCGCGACTACCTGACGAAATGGTCAACCCTGCGCAACACCTGCGAGGGAGTCAACGACATCCAGGCGGTCGGCTTCTTCATCAACGGCTGCCGGGAGGGCACGATGCTCAAGCACGCGCTGCTCCTAGACGAGCCAAAGTCCATGGCGGAGCTCATGACCATAGCAGACAAGTACGCCACGGCTGACTCCGCCATGAGAATCCCAATGCAAGTAGATGGAGCCGGCAGGGCACAAGAAAAGCCGGCTGCGAGAGAGCCAGGCGGCCCCAGCAACGACAACCGAGGCAACCGCGACATCCGGGACAATGGAGGCAACCGCGACAACCGCGACCGCCGCGACGATCGAGATCGAGACAGCCGGAAGAGAAGCGGCGCGCCAGACGGGCGGTACGAGAACCGTGCCGTCAACGCAACCGAAGCCGGCCAACCGGCTGCGACGACGGTGGGAACCGGAATCCCCACCAGTGGAACAAGCCAGAAGGGCGATACGAGGACCGCCAGTGGGCGAAGCCAGCATACATGTTCGAGGACATGATGAACGGCCCATGCCGATACCACAGCGTGACCGGGAAGCCGGCCAGCCACACGACGGCGCGCTGCAGCTGGACTCTCCGTCTGCAGCGCGGAGAGGGTCCGCCGCCTCCAGCACCCGGCCCACCCCCTCCCCAAGGCGGCATCAACATAGGCAACAACCAGCGCAATGAGCGCCCAAGACTGCCGGCTGCCGCAGCCGGCACATCTCGCGACGTGTACCCCAACAAGGACGCCGCGTACGTCATCTCCATCATCGAGCGCAACGACAAGCGCAGCCAGCGGCTGCGCGTCGCAGAGGTGAACGCAGTCGTCCCGCCGTCCAGCAGCTGATGGACTGGGCAAACCAGCCCATCTCCTTCGGACCCGGCGACCACCCGGACATCATGCCAAATCCCGGGGGCTACAGCATGCTCCTGGACCCCACCTTCGTCACCGAGCAAGAGTTCGCCGTCACCTTCTCCCGAGTGCTCATCGACGGAGGAAGCAGCATCAACATCCTGTACAAGGACACCGCCGACAAGCTGGGGATAACCGAGGCCCGGATGAACCGCAGCCGGACGATCTTCCACGGCATCGTGCCGGGCAGTCCTGCACACCAATCGGCACCGTCCGGCTGGACGTCGTCTTCGGAGACAAGAAAAAATTTCGCCGTGAAAGCATCTGTTTCGAGGTGGTGAACCACCGCAGCCCCTACCACGCCATCCTGGGCCGCCCGGCCTCGCTCAATTCATGGCCGCACCCCACTACGGCTACCTGAAGATGAAGCTGCCGGGCCGAGCGGCATCATCACCGTAGCCGGCGACTTCAAGCGCTCCATGGCATGCGCCTCGGCCGGCTCGAAGCTCGCCGAGTCGCTGGTAGCGGCTGAAGAGTTCAAAGAGATCAGGCGCGCCGTAGCGGCCGAGCACCCGGCAGTACCGGATGCAAAGAAGCAGTCGGGCGAGACGCAGTTTCAAGCCAAGAAAGACAGCAAGCAGGTTCCGCTTGACGCAAGCAAGCCGGACGGGAAGTTCCTCACCATCGGCAACACCCTCAGCGACAAATAGGAAGGCGAGCTCATCGAATTCCTCCGTGAGAATCGGGACATCTTCGCATGGTCTCCAAAAGACATGCCAGGTGTACCGACGGAGTTCGCTGAGCACTCTTTACACGTCAAGCCGGATGCTAGACCGGTGAAGCAACCCTCCGCCGCTTCGGAGAGGAGAAGAGAAGAGCAATCGGAGAAGAAATCGCCCGGCTACTCGACGCGGGCTTCATCATGGAAGTGTACCACCCGGACTGGCTCGCCAACCCAGTCCTTGATGAAGAAAAACAACACCTGGCGCATGTGCATCGACTACACCAGCCTCAACAAAGTGTGCCCCAAGGATCCCTTCGCCTTGCCACGCATCGACCAAGTCATAGACTCCACCGCCGGCTGCGACTACCTGTCCTTCCTGGACGCGTATTCCGGCTACAACCAGATCAAGCTCCACCCGGATGACCACCTGAAGACCGCATTCATCACGCCCTTCGGAGCATTCTGCTACACGGTCATGTCGTTTGGCCTGAAAAAGCCGGCGCCACTTACCAGAGGTGCATGCAGAAGTGTCTCGACCAATCGGGCGCAACGCCCACGCCTACGTCGACGACATCGTCATCAAGACCAAAGAGCGCCGCACCCTCATCGACGACCTGAGAGAAACCTTCGCCAACTTGCGCCGGTTCCAGATGAAGCTGAACCCGACCAAGTGCGTCTTCGGAGTCCGGCTGGCCAGCTACTCGGTTTCCTCTTCTCCGTGCGAGGGATCGAGGCCAACCCAGACAAGATCGCCGCCATCGAGGGCATGGAGCGGCCAACCGGCCTAAAAGACATCCAGAAGTTCGCCGGCTGCCTGGCCTCGCTGAGCCGGTTCGTCAGCCGGCTGGGCGAAAAGGCCCTGCCCCTGTACCACCTGTTGAAGAAAACCGCAAGTTCGTCTGGACGGACGAAGCAGACGCGGCCTTCGCCGAGCTCAAAAGGGCACTGTCCGAGGCACCGGTCCTGGCGCCGCCTGCTCCAAAGGAGCCCATGCTCATGTACATCGCCGCCACCAACCGGTGCGTCAGCATCGTCCTAGTGGTGGAGCGCCAAGAGGAAGGCAAGGAGCACCCGGTCCAGCGGCCGGTCTACTACGTGAGCGAGGTCCTCTCGCAGTCGAAGCAGAACTACCCCCACTACCAGAAGCTCGTGTACGGCGTGCACATGGCGGAGAAGAAGCTGCGCCACTACTTCCAAGAGCACGTCATCACCGTGGTGAGCACGGCTCCACTCGAGACATCATCGGCAACAAAGACGCAACCGGCCGAGTCGCCAAGTGGGCAGTCGACCTGGCCCCGCACACGGTCCTGTACCAGCCAAGAGTATCCATCAAGTCCCAGCTCCTCGCCGATTTCATCGTCGACTGGGCGGAAACACAGTACCTGCCGCCTGTGCCCGACTCCGCGCACTGGCGGATGCACTTCGACGGCTCCAAGATGTACGAAGGCCTGGGAGCCGGAATCGTCCTCACCGCGCCCAAGGGCAACCGGCTGGAGTACGCCGTGCAGCTCCACTTCAAAGCCTCCAACAACGTCGCCGAGTACGAGGCCCTCGTCCACGGCCTCAAGATCGCCAAGGCAATGAGCATCCAGCGCATCCTGTGCTTCGGCGATTCGGACCTAGTGATCCAGCAAACTTCAGGAAATTGGGACGCCAAGGACGCCAACATGGCCTCCTACCGGTTCTTCGTGCAGCAGCTCTGCGCATGTTTCGAGGGGTGCGAATTCCACCACGTGCCCAGAGCCAACAACGAGACGGCTGACATGCTAGCCAAGCTCGGCAGCACCCGGCGAGCCATCCACCCGGCGTCTCCCTCGAGCACGTCTACAAGCCATCCATCACACCGTCACCCGACTCGGAATCCATCGTCATCCCGGGGCTGCGAGCCCGCCAGCCGGACAAGCAAACCCGGGGGCTGCAGCCCACCAGCCGGACAAGCAAACTCGGGGGCTGTCCCCCCACCACGTCGTCTGGACCCACCCGGCTACGAGGCGCCAGCCGACCCGTCCCTGAGCTCATCGACAAGACCAGCGCACACCCGGGGGCTGCGCAGCCGGATCCAAAAGCCGCCCAGCTGGCGCTAGCCGGCGTCTTCACCATCCACGAAGTTCCCTCATGGGCGCAACCTTTCCTCGACTTCGCACACGGCACGCTCCCAGAGGAGGAGGTGCAAGCACGACAAGTTCTGCGACGCTCCAAGGCGTACACCATCATCAACAACGAGCTCTACAAGCGCAGCGCGACAGCGTTTTTCAGCGGTGCGTCGAACCGGCAGAAGGGCGCCGCCTGCTGGAGGACATCCACAAGGGCGAATGCGGGCACCACGCCGCGTCCAGGTCAATCGCAGCAAAGCTTTGCGCTACGGCTTCTACTGGCCGTCTGCTCTAGCTGACGCCGAGCAGATGGTTCGTGCATGCACCGGCTGCCAGCGCTTCAGCAAGCAGAAACACACGCGGCTGCAGCTCTGCAAACCATCCCCATCACCTGGCCATTCGCCGTCTGGGGGCTCGACATGGTCGGTCCCTTCAAGACGGCGCGAAGCGGCATGACTCACCTCCTCGTAGCGGTGGACAAGTTCACCAAGTGGATCGAGGCCAAGCCGTCAAGAAGTGGGACGGCCAGACGGTCATCACCTTTTTCCAAGACATCATCTACCGCTACGGCTACCCGCACAGCATCATCACCGACAACGGCACGAACTTCGCCAAGGGCGTCTTCAAGCATTTCTGCCGTGAGAAGCGAATCCGGCTGGACCTCGCCTCGGTGTCTCATCCCCAGTCAACGGCCAAGTGGAGAAAGCAAACGGCCTAGTCCTAGCCGAATCCGGCCCCGGCTGGTCGACCCACTCGAGCGAGCACCCGGATGTGGATCGAAGAGCTCCCGCATGTACTCTGGAGCCTCAGGACCACCCCCAACCACTCGACGAACTACACGCCTTTCTTCCTCGTCTACGGCGCGGAAGCAGTCCTGCCGGCTGACATCGAGTTCGACTCCCCTCGAGCCATCCTCTACACAAAGAAAGAAGCCAAGCGAGCAAACGAAGACGGCGTGGACCTCCTCGAGTAGGCGCGAGAACTGGCCTGTCCAGATCGGCCATATACCAGCAGAATCTGCGCCGGTACCACAGCGGAAAGTGCACCCGGTCACGTTCCGCGAAGGAGACCTAGTGCTCCGGTGGATCCAAGACACCAAGGGACTCCACAAGCTATCCTCCCCTTGGGAGGGCCCGTTCATCATCAGCAGAGCGCTGCGCAACAACGCGTACTATCTCACGACGTACGCGAGGAGAAAAAGAACAAGCCGTTTACCCCTTACGAGGAGGGGAACGTCCGTGGAACGCCAGCCTCCTCAGGCCATTCTACTCCTAGAAGTGTAACACCCTGTTGTTTCTTTTGAGTAAAAGTTAGCACTCCCGAGCGCACACTCGGGGGCTGCCGTTGTATCAGTGTTGTTTCTTTATCTTTCGCTGTGGCTAGCCGACTACCGATTCTCGACCCCAATGCCTACTCTCGCATCCGGCTGCAGACCGCAACCCGGCTGACACGTTGGGCAGAAACCGGCTAGGGGGCATACGCGAAAAACTCGTAAGAAAGAAAAGTCTCCGGCTCGCGACAGAACAAACCGCGCTCTCGTTCGCCTGCGTTCAGCCTCTCAAAGATCTCAGTACCGTGCGCCCAGCCAGCCGGCCCTCTCTTCGGATCCGGCTGCAGAGTTCAGCCGGCAAGAGGGTCGCAGAGCCGAGACACGGGAAGGGGCACGGGCGGCAAACCAAGGGCGAGCCGGCCCCTAATCGGATAAAAACCGAAGCTAAAAAATGCCTACCTTTTCGATTTTGAGGACTAACAATCTAACGAAGGTTCTAAGTGTCGATTTTTGTCAGCCTCACAAGCTCTCGAAGATTCCTAGTCCAGATTCGACTCAACTGGCTATGCCAGTCGGGCCGAATCTCGGGGGCTAGTGCGCGAAAACCCGGCTGTCACGACCAGCCAGGCAAGCTATCGAAGATTCCTAGTCCAGATTCGACTCAACTGGCTACGCCAGTCAGGCCGAATCTCGGGGGCTAGTGCGCGAAAACCCGGCTATCACGACCAGCCGGGCAAGCTATCGAAGATTCCTAGTCCAGATTTGACTCAACTGGCTATGCCAGTCGGGTCGAATCTCGGGGGCTAGTGCGCGAAAACCCTGCTGTCACGAACAGCCGGGCAAGCTATCGAAGATTCCTAGTCCAGATTCGACTCAACTGGCTACCCCAGTCGGGCCGAATCTCGGGGGCTAGAGCGCGGAAACCCGGTTGCCCCGAGCGCAACCGGGAAAACTATTCAAAGGCACTTCAGATCCAACTCGCCTCGCTGCGCCAGCCGAGCCGAATCTCGGGGGCTAGTGAGCGTAAAGAGGAAAAAAAGCAATTGCGAGAAAACTTTGAACAGAAACAAAGTAAAGGAGACGAAGCTCCACACAAGTCACAACACGAGTAGCAGAAGTTCCAAACAAGTATGCCCGGCATCCCGGGGACAAATAAGACAAGTTCACAAAAGAGTACGAGAGTACAAGCGGCAACCCGGCATCCCGAGGTCTTCATTCGGCGGCCTTGGAGGAGCTGGCCACGTCGCCAGTTTTGGAGCAGCCGGCTTCTTCGACGGCCTTCCCCTTAGAACCCTTCACCGGCTCCTCGACTTCGTCACCATCATCTTCCTCGGCGTACTCAGCCTCCGAGTCCTTGGCCGGCTGGGCCAGGTTCCCGTCGGGGATGAAGTCTGCAAAGTCGACGAAGTCAGCAATGGTGCAGGCGGCATCACGAATGTCCGGACGCTGCTTGAGCTTCGCGTACGTGTCGTCATCCCGGAAGCCCACCATGAGCAGGTCCAGGTCGGCAGCCGGGTACCAGGACTTGAGCAGCGACACGGCCCACAAGGCTACGCCGCGCGCGGCCGACTCCTGCAGCTCCTACACCGCAGCCGGCGCGAGAGCATGACGACGTGCCAGCTCGGCCAGGACGATGGGGATTCCCTGGCCGGGCCAGACGTACCTGCAGAGCCTCCCGGCCGCGAAGGCCAGCGCGCAGGCATCGACCCCAAGCCGGTCCACCCGGTCCGCCACGGAGGTCGAGCAGCCGGCAATGGCGGCGTCAGTCGGCTCCACCCCAAGGGTTTCCAGCTGGGCCCTGGCCGCCTCCATGCCCGCAGACGGATAGTAGCCTGCAGCCGGACAAGAAACGTCAGTACAAGAAAATCTTCAGCAAGACAAGGACATCCTCACGAAGATTACCTCGAACGGCGAGGTCGATCCGAGCCAGCTCTTTGCACGCCGACCCCTCCTCCGCCGTCATGCGGGTGACCTCGTCCTTCAGCCTCGAGATCTCCGTCTGATCGTCCTGGCGCTGCTTGTTGTAGCCCTGCTCCAGCTTCTCGAACTTCTCCCGCGCCTCCACCGCCGCCTTCTCCACCGTCTCCTTGGCCTTGGCCAGTTTGTCCAGCTCCGCCTGCCGCTCCTCGTTGCGCTTCTTGAGGCGCTCCACCTCCTGCGCTAGGTCGCTGAACTGGTAGCTAGCCAGTTTGGCGTGCAGCTCCTCGTCGCTTCCTCCAAAGAAAAGCATCAGATCCCGCACCCGGCTCCATATGGAAAATTGCAGCCGGGCAAAACACTTACTCTTGGCGGCCTCGAAGTCCTTCTCCAGCTGCAGGACCTTCTGGTTGGACTCCTCCTGAAGTTAAGAAAAGATGAGGTTCAAGACTCGAGCCGGCTGCCGCAGCTGGCCCAGGACAAGCAAAGAAACAAAGCACGAGAACATACCTTAAGCAGCTCCAGGAAACGGTCGAAGTCCTGGAGCTGGACCACCAGCTCCTTCCGGATCTCCAAGGCGAAGTCCAGCGGGTTGGTCGTCCCCCCGGCGTTGGCGGCGATGGAGGGGTCAGCCAGCACCAGCTACTGCTGCGAAGAAGCAGCAGCGCCCTTGGCTTTTTCCCCGACTGCCGGCGCCGCCTGCTTCCCCGTCTTATTCTTCGCCACCGCCTCGGCCCTCTTCGTAGATGGTGTCGCGCCGGCCCTCGTCTTCGGGCGCCCACCGCTCCGACCCCGGCTGCCCCAGGGGCATCACCGGCCTTCTCGGCATCGCCTCCGCCGGAAGGCGGGACCACCTCGACCTGGGGGGCCACCGGCTGGCCTCCCACACCCGGCACAAGGGGCTGCTCACGCTGCTCCCCTGGCCCGCCCTCCTGCTCTCCGGCTGCCCGGGCGGCCGCGTCCGCTGTCGCAGCCGGCGCAGCGGCCGTCTCCGCGGCCCCACCAACTATCAAGGGCCTCGGCGCCCTGAAGAAAACACGTTGATTCATCCGCCAAGACAGCTGAGATGTTAAGCAATGAGAAGCACTTACCCGCGCACGTTGACCGGGACCCTTTTCGGCCGCTTCCTCAGCAGCAATTCGTCGTCGTCGTCTCCCTCCGCGCCGGTTGGAGTAGCCGGCTTCGGTCTCTTCGGGCGAGGGGCCGAGGTTGACCCCGCGGTCTCTGCACTCTCAACGCTCTCAGTGTCCGAGAGATCAATGACCTCCACAGGTTTCGAGACCTCGTCAACATCAGAGCTAGAGGCAGCCGGCTTACCCCGAGCAGCCGGCGGAGCGTTGCCCGCCCCACCAACCTCCAAGCGGCGCCTGGTCAACCGGCGCGTCATCCGCCTGGTCGTCTTCGGCGCGACCACCGTCTCCCTGGGCGGCCCCGTCGTCGTCGCCCTCGCCGTCGATGCCACCCTCGGCCGCCTCCTCCCCACCCTCCGGCTGGGTCTCCCCAGGCGCATCCATCTCCAGCCGGATGTTTGGCCGGAACTGGGGGCCGTTGGGCCCATCCTCCTCAAGCTGGATCTTGAACAGCTGCGCAGCCGGCCGGATGAGCAGCCGGCCAAGGCATAAAAGAAAAAGCGCGAGCAAGGACGGCGTACCTGGGGCGCCCGCTTCCTGCGGGTATACGGCGCGTTGCTGTACTTCCAGTTCTCCGCCACCCTCTGCTCCTTGGCGACGTGCCGGAGCCTGCCGTTCAGCGACTCCAGCTTCCACCTCTTCCAGGTCAGCCGGGTGGGGTCGAGGCGCCCGCTCAGGAAGCAGATCTTGTGGAACCGGGCCTGCAGTGGCGCGATCCGGTTGTACAGCCAGCAGAGGGTCACGTCCCGGGTGGTCAGCCCCTCCTTCGTAAAGAGCTCCTCGAGGCGCTCAAACATCTTGTCGACGTCTGTCTGGTCGCCGTACTTCTTCACGCCCCAGTTGTCCCTAACTGGGGCGACCGGCTGGAAGGCCGGCAGGCGGATGTGGTCTTCACCCACCCTCAGGTTGCGGACGTAGAAGTACGTCCGCTGCCAGTCCTTCACCGTATCCGGCTTCTTGTAGCCGGGCAGCTCCGTCCGCGACCGGCGGTAGACGATCGCGGCTCCGCAGTCGACGATGCCGAGCTCCTCCTTGTCGCCGAGGTATCAGCCGTGGAGGTAGAACAGCCGGCAGAAGAGAGGAAGGGACGGCCAGACACCGAGCCACCCTTCGCAGACGGTGGCGAAGTAGGTCAGCGTCGCCACGGATGTTGCTCCGAGGTGGTGCGGCTGCAGGCCAAACAACTGCAGGAAGCTCTGGAGGAACGGGCTCGCTGGCAATGCGCGACGGGGACTACCTCGTCCTCGGCGGCGAGGCGCACACCCACGCGTTCCTCCGTCGACAGAAGACCGCGCGCGCGGAGGCCCTCGATGTCCTCCGTGGTGATGTGCGAGCCGCGCCAGTCGCCGCCGCCGTCATTCCCCTCGGCCATCTCGGGCTCCAGCGTGTTGGGGGGAGCGGGAGTCGTCACCGGCGTCGAGTGGTGGTGGCCCGTGGTCGCCGTGTCCGCTGCTGCCGCGCGCTGGAGGGAGAGGCGCCGCGCCGGTGGAGCAGCCGCTTCGCCGGAGAAGAAGGAGGTGGAGAGGAGCGCGGAGGTCGAGGCGGAAGGCTCGGGCGCGTGGAGGCGATGGGGCGAAGTGGGCGAACTCCTTCTGTCGTGGATGGCGCCCCCCTTTTTATACCCCGCGCAACCGGTAACCGCCTTCGGAGATCGCGCCGCGTGGCGCGCAACCGCACGATCGACGGCGAGATCGTGGGCGCCAGTTTCGCCGCAGAAGATCCCACTACTGCAGTTTTGCCGCAGAAGATCCCGCAACAGGAACCGAGGCGTCGTCTTGACTGCCGGGCAACCGCCTGGCAGGCGGATGGGACGTGCCAGCGTCATCCATGACATCATCACCGGCACCTGTCCGGCGAAGCGCCCGACGTTTCGCCTCCTCGACCGGATGAACTTCTTCGGTTTTGTTGAACACGCAGAAGCCCTCCTTGCCGTAACTGGCTGCATCGCTCCAACGTGTTCGGGGGCTAGTGACATGGGGATAAAACCCGGGTACCCAAAGACCCACAGAAGATCCCGAGTGAAACACAAATTCAGGTGCCCGACCGCCTCCAGCTGTCCGGCTAGGTCAAGCCCGCCTGCCCCGAGTGCAGCCGGACTCCGCCTAGCCAGTCGAAGCACAGCCGAGCAGCGCGGGCAAGAGGAACTGCAGACTCGTCATTGGCACAGTTCCCAGACAAACAGATAACGACAAGCGACGCCCGCCTTATGCGACCAAGGTCAACGGTGGCAGCCGGATTCGGTTGCTCGCCAGCCGGACGACCGGCTGCCGCGCTCCACGACGAGCGGAAGACAAGGACCCGTGCTGGGAGGGTGCCGGGGCCGTGCCCGGTATGCCCTCCACGTCGCCCAGGCATGGGCTAAAGCGAGGCCTAGCCCTACGTCTCCCACAGTGCTCAGCAGCCCCGACAGGCGGGAGGCACGGAGCGCTGCCTCGCGCCCGACAAGATCCCAGGCGCCGCCTACCCGGTCGGAGGGGTCCGGCATCGCAGCCGGTCAGCCCTCCACGATGACAGGCCTACCCCGACATCTCCTACGCGGCTATGAAGATTCTACTATGCGAAGCGTAGCGCACTGTGCCGCGGACATGCAGCGTCACGAAGAAACCCCTCTGTAGCCGACACCGGCCGGCGGGCCCGCCTGTAAGCTGGACAGCCAGGCCTATATAAGGCTGTCCGGTGCCCAAGTAGAAGGGGTCGGTAGCCTCATTCTTCTTCCTCCCCACACCCGAACCATGGAACACTCGAACAGCTCAAGGAGCACCTCTGTATTGTGTCCACCATTGATAGACAGATCGAGCAGGAGTAGGAGTGTTACCTCCTCCGGGAGGGCTCCGAACCTGGGTACTTCCCGTGTCCGCGCTCCGGCGCAATCCCTGCGGGTGCCGCTGTTGCAGAACGCTGCCCCCATCCCGATCTTAGCCACCCCGTGGCACATGCCGTGTTCCACACCACGTCAGCGATGATGGTGGGCAAGAGAGGGAGCACGATCATGGAGTCTTCTTCTTGAGCGGCACCGGGAACGGTTTATACATCTCCTTCGTCGTCCACGTCCTGGTGTCCTGCTGAGACTCTAGGCGTTCTTCGATGTCCCTCTGGCATAACCCTGGAGATGGATTGGGATATATTTTGGTTAATAATATAAATAGAGTATGATTTATTCATCTAAGTGGATAAGTCTATAATAAAGAAAATATAGAAGCACTACTTGCGAGTGCGGCAAGGCTTTCTTTTATAATACATCCTACCTATGGCGCGGTGGAAGGACCCCCCTCTTGTGCTGACATCTTCGATGATGATTTGAGATAACTGCATCTGGATGCGATGGAAGTCTTCTCTAAGCTCAGAATCGGTGATTTCACCTGCAGATTTGGTCCATTCTCAGAGACTAGATGGCATCCTAGTTTTCTCTGCATCCCGGGCAAACCCTTTAATGTGATGGAGGACGTAGAAGGCCTCCTTCACGCTGCCAGGCTTCTGTTGATGCAATGGAACTCGGTCCCATGCCTAAACCGGTGTTTGATGTCATTTGTGAGACATTCCCCCTTCTTATCTTTTTCGAAGTGGCCTCCCTTTTGGGCGTAGCCCTCCGGAGCCTCATCGAGAACACCCTTTATTCTGGTGTAGTCTTTCTTCCAGCTCAAACTCCCCGAGTCGAAATAAGTGGCAATGGACCACCTCGGGCTTAGGATGATGAGTGTGTAGTACTTGTCCCTGGTCAACACAATTGAAACGGAATGTTCGAAAGGATCAACAACGGAAGAAATCAATAAGAAAGCTTAAGATACGACGGCGGCGAGCGGATGTGTACTTACTCGGGAAAGAAAGGAACAAGAAGGTTGTTCTTCCTCTTGTTGGTCAGCATGAACCTCTGGAGGTACTCCGTGGCCATGGTCCGCATCCTTGATCCTTCCACCAACTGGCTGTCGCGCATGTAGTAGGGATCCGCTACCGCGATGTACGGGGTATTATCTCTCCTGATCTTCATCGCCGTACTGAGCGCGTATAGGCGGACCAAGTTATAGTCCAGCCGTTTCGAGTGAAACAGATTGAAGACGTCCTCGAACGCTATGAAGAAAAGATCCACGGGGGCTTCATGGACGAAGTCCGAGTCCTTTGGCACCTGGGCCGTGAACACCGGGTAATTTGGATTCTCGTCTTTAAGAAGGAAGCCCTCTAGCGTCAAGATAGATTGATGCAAAGAGTGCATGGGTCCTTTTGCGAGGCGGAGCAGCTCCGGAGGCAGTATCAGTTTACCAGCTTCATGAACTCGGGTCAAGCCATCCGTACGGGTGATACCATGTCTTCATGACCCCAGATAATCTTAGGAGCTGGCTGGCTCGCAGAGGCGCTTGGCCTACTTCTCTTCCTGTGCTTCTTCTTCTTCATCTCTGGGATGCTGGGGGTGCTAACCCTTCGCAAACCGTCCTCTTCAGTGTGCCAGGGCTGAAAATGTTAGCCGCCGGTTTGTCTTGATCGCCGGCCTCTGGAGGCGTGTCTTGAGATAAACCCTGGAAGGTCAGGCGCTGCGTGCATGTAGTGGGACGACCAGGTTGATCGCCGTGACCGCGGAAGGGTTCCTCATCCACAGGAGGCATGTACAAATCTTTGCAGGCGCCAGTGTTGAGGAAGCAATCGACGTCGACATTATCCTCATCATCGTCGTTGTTGCCAGCAAGTTGAGGTGCAACGCCTTTGGCTTTTGACGGCCTTTGCAGTACAGACGTTCCCAACAATTTTTGGTGGCACTGGTGGTGGCGACGGCTGCTTGTGGCGCCGGTTCCTTCCCAACAGATTTTTGTGGCGGCTTCGAGGGCCGAACGATCGGGGGCCTCGAGGTGGCGCCGGTGGTGTGCCTCAACCCCTGAAGACCCTCCCCAAGACGAATCTAGTTCTTCGGCCATTCCATGATCCACTTGGTGCATTTTCCAAGGACCATGTGGTCCTCGGCTCCTGGAGGTTGCATGGGGGAGTCGATGTCATGAAACTCAGGCACTACCGCAGTCACCCTGACCTTCATCACAGCGTCGCTCATTTTAGTGTTGTGCATATCGCGGCTCATTGGTTGTATGATAGTGCCCTGAGCACCTTCCTTCAACTTGCCGCCGGCCCCCACCCTATGCAGGAGTATGCAAGGCATGTCCTGAGTCAACACATGCATGTTGGGCATCATGAGATGGCAGTCATCAAAGGCATACTTATAGAAGATGCCGCGAACTAACTAATTAGTTTACCTTGGTGATGGCGTTGAGTTCGGCTAATGTCGAGACAAGGGCGCCGGTGCCGGCGGCCAGCCTATCATTCTCCGGCTGCTCGTGTGCATTATCAAGCACCGCCGCGGTAGGGGGCGTCGGTGGGACCAAAAGGAGCGGCGGCTGCGCCGCGATGTTGGGCAGCGGGGTCACCAGGTCCGGCGACACGTTATTGTTGGAGGTGCTACGTGCGAAGCTGGGCACGTGTATCGGCCCCTGTCGACCTGCCGCATTCCAAGCAGCTAACCCCTCCATCAACCCAGGGGGTAAGATCGCCCGGAGCTTCTCCTCCACTAACTTGTCCACCGTGCTGGAGTCCACTTTTTCCTGCTCTAGTGACTCCACCTTCTTCCTTAGCTCCACAACCTCGGCTTTATCCCTAGTCGACTTCCTCCTCTCCTTTCTCATCTCGGCGTCTGTGCTGTAGTACTGGAGGAACTTCATGCTCGTGCCAAAGCCGGACACACAGCCAGCTGACATCGGCGGCGCCGACTTGTCCCTTTTCTTGTAAACGTTCGTCGCCCTGTTGAAAGTTGTGTCCCACGGCTCCGTCGACCCCTGGGACGACGGGCCGGCCTCAGCGTCAGCCTTCAACTCGTCCTCCTGCAGACAAAGGAAACTAAGGTGAACCCATGTAGAAATATGGCTTCGTTATCTAATTAGATCAACGCAATGAACTTTGAGATATCCGCGGTAATTAAATTCCTTACTAGCACTTTCTCGAATGCCCTCACATCGTCATCGTCGGTAACGAATTCCCCCGTCGCCTTTTTCAGATAGTAGTGGACAAAGTTCCTAACCTGCTCATCCGTGATTTTATGCCACGGGTTTTCTTTTCCCAGACATGCAATCTCGGCATCCTCCTTGTCCCAAATGGGCTGTTTTCCTTGGTAACCGCTGCTTCCCAAATGGTGGTTACCTATGTTCAGGTCCCGCATTTCCTTCCCCCACATGGTCCATTTTTTAGCCTCCTCAGACTTTAAGGACAACTTGAATGCCTCGAACTCTTCTTCGTCGAGCGTCAGCTCTTTGGCACTTATCTTCTCCCAGCTGTCACCCTTATCAATGTTCTTCTTCACCCGGGATTTCCAGCTGCTCAAGGCGGTGCTCATCTTCGTGATGGCTAAACTGTCCACCTTTTTGTTGAACGGCTTCGGGAACGTGTGTCATTGGTGAAGCTTCTTGAGGAGGTTTTCGACCAAAGTCTCATTAGCCTTGCTTCTGAGGTCCTTCGTGTTGATCGACACGCTTTCTCGGAGGATGCACCCTGGTTGCATGCCGTACCCTTTGGCAAGCTTCGGTGGCGCCACTGGTAGACCACTTGGCGTGACCTCAGTGAACACGTTTGTGACGTTGGTGAGCGCTTGCGGTGTCCGATCCCTCCTTTGCTTCTTATGCTTCTGAGCGGTCGGGTTGCTGCCAACACCACCATCCGTGTGGTCGCCACCATCGGTGGTGGTGGTGTCATCCTCATGGCCGCCAGTAGCAGCTGCATCGGTGGTTTCGGCATCCTCCTCCCGACCCTCTTGCTCATCGTCGGCATGTTCGCCACCACTAGCAGCTTCGGCGGCCTCCACCTCCTCCAACTCCTGGGACATTGATACGTCTCAAACGTATCAATAATTTTTGATGTTCCATGTTGTTATTATACCAATTGCTACATGTTTTATTTACACTTCATAGCATTTTTATGCATTTTCTGGGACTACCCTATTAACAAGATGCCGAAGTGCCAGTTCCTGTTTTCTGTTGTTTTTCTCCTTCAGAAAGGCTAGTTGCAAAATATTCTCGGAATTGGATGAAAATCAACGTGTGCAAATATCTCATCGGAAGACTCCAAAAGCCAGAAGGGGAGACGGAGTGGGGCCACGAGGCAGCCACGCCACCCTAGGGTGCGGCCTAGGAGGGGGTGGCGCCCACCCCTTGCGTGGCCGCCTCGGTTGCCTCCCGACGCCGCCCTTTCTCCTATATATTCCCGATGTCCCGAAAACCCTAAAAAGACCGATCATATTCCGCGAAAAGTTCCGTCGCCCCCGCCGCGTCAACCCTAGATCGGGAGGGTTCTAAAGCTCTTCCCGGCACCCTGCCGGAGGGGAGATCCTCACCGGAGGCTCCTACTCCGCCATGCCTGCCTCCGGAGTGATGCGTGAGTAGTTCATCCTTGGACTACGGGTCCATAGCAGTAGCTAGATGGTTGTCTCTCCACCTTGTACCTCCATGTTTAGATCTTGTGAGATGCCTAACATGATCAAGATCATCTTATTGTAATGCTACATGTTGTGTTTGCTAGGATCCGATGAATATTGATACTATGAGCAAGTTGTTTATCAATCTATCTATTTATGTTGTTTATGATCTTGCATGCTCTCCGTTGCTAGTAGATGCTTTGGCCAAGTAGATGCTTGTAACTCCAAGAGGGAGTATTTATGCTAGATAGTGGGTTCATGCCTCCAGTAATCTGGGCTCGAGATGATAGAAACAACTAAGGTTGTGGATGTGCTGTTGCCACTAGGGATAAAACAATGATGCATTGTCTACGTGTCATTTGCATTGTTTACATTACACACTTTACTTCATGCAATAATCTGTTGTTTACAACTCAATACCGGAAGGGGTGCGGATGCTAACCAGAAGGTGGATTATTTAGGCATAGATGCGTTGGATAGCAAGTCTATGTACTTTGTTATAATGCCCAATTAAATCTCATAATAATCATCTTGTCATATATTGCATTGTCATGCGCTCATTATTTGTCAATTGCCCAGCTGTAATTTGTTTACCTAACATGTTAGTTATTTTTAATGGAGAGACACCACTAGTGAACTGTGGACCCCGGTCCATTTCCTCATACTGATAAAACCACCAACTGCAATCATTTGTTCTCTGTTACTTTCTGCACTTATTACTGTTTTCCACACAATACGTTTAATCCTTTGTTTTCAGCAAGCCGGAGAGATTGACAACCTCTCTGTTTCGTTGGGGCAAAATAGTTTGCTTGTGTTGTGTGCAGGTTCCACATCAGTTGCACCGCTGACAACCTTCTGAAGAACCTCCGTGTCCTCCTGGTTCGATAAACCTTGGTCATATTTCAAGGGAAAACTGCTGCTGCACTACCTCATACCTTCCTCTTGGGGTCTCCCAACGAACATGTGTTATCACGGTCAACAAGCAGATCTTCTGGTGCTGTTGCTGGGAAGTAATAAAACAGTCTACCGTTAACACGCCATCAGACAACTCCCAGAACGACTTGTTGGCATCTCTAGCTTCTTGTTCGACGCTCATGTGCTTAGAAGGGCCGGGCTCCGCGTTGGCCGACATGTTTGCACTGCATTAAAAATAGGCAAAAAGTTAGTACAACAAATATAAGAAACAAAATCACTTAATTAAGTACTAAGATACCCCGGCCCATGCATTAGTCGCAATACCCCGGTCATGCTAAAATTCACGAAAAATTTCAGCATGACCTTTGCTAAAAAAGGGACATATGGAGTACCCGAATTTGCCGGAACGGATGTTAATCGACGTTCCGGCAATCTCAAGGGCCTCATGGGTACCTGCATAGATTTCACAAATCATATTGGCCGGCATCGCCGGCCGGCAACATCCACACACACGACAATCACCACGACACGATGGTCGTGGTAGCACAGAACACATGGTCACAAACAACCACGATGTCGGAGCACAAACAACCATGACACGATGGTCGTGGTAGCACAGAACACACGGTCACCAGAGATTGAAGGGTTAACCAATACCTCGCCAAAGGGGAACTGTAGAACCAAATCGATTCCAAGGGCGTCTTCTTGCCTAGCACACACAAGCACCTCTGCACATGTGTACAACCAAAAAAAAGAAAATGATCATGAAGCAGAAACAAGAAAAAAAAAGAAAAGAAACAAAGGCAGCATCATAGGCACAGAATACATTTGCATTTTCTGTTTAGAATATCTTAGCATTCTTAAGCCCTTCCTGATTTATAATTGACAGACTAACTAGTCCTAATTTGTACTCCATATGATAGTAGCAATTAACAAGTATGGTTCTTATATAGACTAAACATAAAACTATCGAAGAAGTAAAGCCCGAAATGAAAATATAGATAGTGTGCAACATACCAATGAGACATTTTTAGTGGTAAGTACATAGGTAAAAACTCCAACATTAAAACTCCAACATTTTTAGTGGTAAGTATATAGTGCAGCATACACCCATTCATGCAGCATTTAAACAGTAGAAAAACACCCATTACTCACTATTGCGATCAGTGCAAACCTAATGTATATTGGTCTGATTACAACCTAGCTAAAGGCACCATAAAAATCAGATGATAGAAACCAGTATCATGATCAAATTTCTCGCGGACATTCTGTCGAACAGGTGACGTACGGCTCGAGTTGTACCTGGACAGTTGTTGTCGTTGAGGGCTCCGGCGAGGAAGAAGGAGAGGTCGAGCAGCGCGCCGTGAAGGATCGAGGGAGAGAGTGCAGGCACGGGGAAGGGAGCGGCGCCAGAGGCAGGCGGGGTCACGGCCGATGGTGACGAGGTCGGGGTCGCGGTGAGGAGCGCGAGCGGGGCGGGGCGGGTCGAGCACGGGCACGTGGTGGGCGGCGCCGGGTCGAGCGCGGCGGGGTGGCGGACGCGGTGGCGAGTTGGGGCGGCGAGTGGCGGTGATGGTTGCCGAGGATTTGGGAGTTGGGGATTTTTGGGGAGAGAGAGGCGGGCGCGGGGAGGGCCCACATGTAAGTGGGAGCAAAATAATTCTGTGGCGCACGGTTGGAGGGATGCGCCACAGAATTCAGTTAAAAATATTTTTTTGTTAAATTTAAAGAAAGAACACACACATTTGTTATTCTTTTAAAAAAATATTTTTAGTTATTTTTAAAGAAAGAACAGACACACATTTTAAAGAAAAGAATATACATATATTTTTAGTAGACCATTATTTTATTCATGATATACATATATATGCTTAATTGTCTCACACACACACAAATTAATACACAAAAAAAGTCTTCTTCGTCCCGGCCGGTTCCGAGCTAGCTTCTCTTCTTTCACTTCTTCGCGGTTGAATACTTTAGGCCGGGCACCTTGAGATTTCTTCGCGTGAATGGACAACCTATTAACAAGGGAGGTCTTCCTTCTTTCTTTACTAGTAGTAGGCATGTCGTACTCGGCAAATTTCTCCTCGATCTTCGGATCGCCGTTCTCGGCCAAGTCTTCCTCGTTGGCGTCTCCTTCCATTCCGATGATGCTCCTCTTGCCCCTCCTCACGACAACACGGCTTTGCTCAACTTGGCTAGCGAGTACCCATGGCTCATTTTTCGCGAAGGCGTTCTTCGATTTGGCATCGGGTATTACTATGGTGGTGAAATACTGGCCTTCTTTGACGACGTCCTTGGCCCATCTCACATGGAACATTGGCACCGACTCTCCACAGTAGTTGAGCTCCCATATCTCCTCGATCCTTCCAAAGAATCTTTCCTTGACAGTAGCCTCGTCATCGCCGTAGGATAGCATAGTTACTCCTGAGTTTTGATATTCGCTATTCCTGTCCTTTTCCTCGGTGCAGAATCTGAAACCGCTGATGTCATACGACTGATAGGTCCTTATGTTGTGCCCGGGGCCCTGTGATAAGGAGAATATGAGTTTTTCATCTTCCGTAGATGGCGTTATGCTCTCTGCTTGAACCAGTTGCCTTTTCTTGAACCAACGCGTGAAGCTGGAGTTGTGCTCTCTAGTTACGTCTCCCTTCTTCCTCGGCCAGTCCAGGTCGATCTAATTCGGCTCGATTAAGCTTTTGTGCTCTTCCACCCAAGGTTCGACCAATTGTAAGTGTTGTAGCACGACCAGGTGAGCCCTGTTGAAGTCGTCTTTTCGACCATGAATGCCGACAAAGAGTGAGCGGTAGCCCTCGCGGTGACCAAATTCATCGAGCCTGCCGAGGTGCTTCCTGGTGGGCAGACCAACATCCTGATTCTCGGTGCTTAGATAATTTGGCAGAAGGAGATGCACTCGTAGTTTAGAAAGCCCTTGGCCATGTTTGCGTCTAGACAGGCCCTGTTGCGAACGTATTCTTTCATGACACCGTTCTGCCTTTCGAACGGCATCATGTAGTGCAGGAACGTCAGCCCGAGCTGCCTGATGTCATCAACGACATGGAGATATCAAAGAATGCGGACGGGAAGTAAATCTCGAGCTCGAATAGTATCAGCACGGTCTCTTCCTGTAGCCTGTCGAGCTGCTTCACGCCGATCGACTTCCTGTTGATGACGTCGAAAAAGTTGCAAAGGCCAAGCGCGTATCACGGACATGCTCGTCCATTATCCCTCGGATCGCAACGGGAAGTATCTGCGTCATCAGCACGTGACAATCGTGAGACTTCATCCCGCTGAACCTCTTCTTCGTTGCATCCAGATATCTGCTTATCTTCCCCGCGTAACCGTGAGGAAATTTAACTCCTAGGAGGCACCTGTAAAACGGCTCGAGCTCTTCCGGACTCATAGTGAATCAGGCAGCGGGAAGCACCACCGCGTTCTTCTTTACCCTTTTGCGGCGACCTTAAGTCCCTTCTGTCTGATCATCATCATCATCGTCGTCATCACTATCGGGGGCCTGAAGATCTTCCCTGATGCCAAGCCATTTCAGATCGTATCTTGCTTTGGTCCCATCCTTGGTCTTTTCCGACATGTTGGAAAGAGTGCCAAGCAGACTCTCGGTAACATTCTTCGTAATGTGCATTACATCGAGGCTATGGGGCATATCGAGGACCTTCTAGTACTCCAAGTCATGGAAAACAGACATCGCTTTCCATACACCCAGCAGCGGATCTACCCTCGGTCGCTTCTTTCCCGGCTTAGGGCACTCCTTCCAATTTTCAAAAGCTTGTCGATTTCTACGCCGCTCCTCGGCGCGGGTCTCTTTCGAGCTCGTCTTTACCATTGAACAAATCACCGTGTTTCCTCCACGGGTGATCCATGCGAAGCCACCTTCGGGCCCCTGGGAACACGGTTTTCGAAGACCCGAGATCCCTTGGTAGCTGGAGATGCGGGGTCTCATCCATGCACCTGACAAATGCGCAGAATCCGTGGCCTACCTGGGCCGATACATGATACGTCTCCAACGTATCCATAATTTATGTTGTTCCATGCTTATATTATACCATTTGCTACATGTTTTATATACACTTCATATCACTTTTATGCATTTTCTGGGACTAACCTATTAACAAGATGCCACAGTGCCAGTTCCCTGTTTTCTGCTGTTTTTGGTTTCAGAAAGTTACTTCTGGAAATATTCTCGGAATTGCACGAAACAAAAGGCCAGTCCCTATTTTTCCAGCACGTACACGGAGTCCGAAGGAGAGACGAAGAGAGCCACGAGGTGGCCAAACCATAGGCCGGCGCGGCAGGGCCCCACCGCGCCGCCAGGTGGTTTGGGCCCCTCGGGGGTCCGCCGACATCGCCCCTTCGCCTATTTATTCCCCGAGACGTGAAAACCCTAAAACACCGAGCCTTTCATCCAGAACATATTCGCTGCCGCCGCCGTCGTCAACCCTAACTCGGGGGGTTTCTGAAGCTCTTCCCGGCACCCTGCCGGAGAGGGGAATCATCACCGGAGGGCTCTACATCGCCATGCCCGCCTCCGGAGTGATGCGTGAGTAGTTCATCCTTGGACTATGGGTCCATAGCAGTAGCTAGATGGTTGTCTTCTCCACTTGTGCCATCATGTTTAGATCTTGTGAGCTGCCTATCATGATCAAGATCATCTTATTGTAATGCTACATGTTGTGTTTGCTGGGATCTGACTTATATTGATACCTATGTGGAGCTGAATATTATATTATCATGTCTATGTCATTTGTGATCTTGCATGCTCTCCGTTACTTGTTGAAGCCTTGGCCACGTGAATACTTGTAACTCCAAGAGGGGGTATTTATGCATGATAGTTGGGTTCAACCTCTATTTAACCTGGGATAGTGACAGCAAGTTCTAAGGTTGTAGATGTGTTGTTGCCACTAGGGGTAAAACAGCAATGCTTTATTCAAGGATGAATGTATTGTTTACATTACGCACATTACTTAATGCAATTGTCTGTTGCTTGCAACTTAATACTGGAAGGGGTACGGATGTTAACCGGAAAGTGGACTATTTAGGCATAGATGCATGCTGGATAGCGGTCTATGTACTTTGTCGTAATGCCCAAATGAATCTCATAGTAGACACCACAGCTCACACATGCATGTTATATGCACTTATCAATTGTCAATTGCCCAGCTGTAATTTGTTTACCCAGCATGTTAGTTATCTTATTGGAGAGACACCACTAGTGAACTGTGGACCCCGGTCCATTCTTTTACATCTGAAATACAATCTACTGCAATCATTGTTCTCTACTGTTTTATGCAAACAAACATCATTTTCCATTCGATACGTTTAACCCTTTGTTTTCAGCAAGCCGGTGAGATTGACAACCTCACTGTTAAGTTGGGGCAAAGTAATTTGATTGTGTTGTGCAGGTTCCACGTTGGCACCGGAATCCCTGGTGTTGCGCCGCACTACACTCCTTCACCAACACCTTCGAAGCAAACCTCGTTTTCCTACTGGTTCGATTAAACCTTGGTTTCATACTGAGGGAAAACTTGCTGCTGCACTCATCATACCTTCCTCTTGGGGTTCCCAACTGACGTGTGACGTACAAGCATTGTTTCTGGCACTGTTGCCGGGAGATATTCCCTCGTCAACTTAGAGCCACCAACACGTTTTCTGGCGCCGTTGCCGGGGAAAACCGAATTGCTTCTGCAAGGGGAGTCTCTCACACCCAATCTCTTTACTTTGTTATTTGTCTTGCTTAGTTTATTTTTATTTATCTTGTTTGCTCTCTTTATCAAAAACACAAAAAAATTAGTTACTTGCATCTAGTTTATTTTCTGTTTAGTTTTTATTATTTCATCATGCTTCTCCCTAAGTACACTTTAAAAGAAATATCTGTGGGTAGTGGGTCTATCATTGGAAGAGACAACATTGAAGAATTTTTTAGTCATGTTAGCAAGCTGAAAGATTTTGAAGATAGATCCTTGGTAGAACTTGCCCCTAATTATGAAATTGCTGCTGCCTCCTTAGTCCACATGCTTGAAGCTAGGTTTGTTAACCTTAACCCTATAATGCAGCATATGTTTCTTAGACTTCATGATATGGAAGAGGGGGAAAAGAAGGATTTTGTTTTAGAAACCCTTCTCAAAGAATTTGGAGATGTAGCTAGTGAAGCTAGAAAAGTTTTTATGCGATATAGGATGCTTGGTTATTACATTGATATCGCCAATATACTTGAAAAATTAGAGAAGGAAAGATCCAAGTACACTAAAGAAACTAGTTATGAAGGAGAGAATAAAATACCAATTCCTTTTAAGATTGCAGGAATGCATGAGGCACTAGAAAAGAACTTTAATTGGATTGTGCCTGAAAATTTATTTGATGAGGATAGTTTACCTAAAAGTAATGAAAGGGGAGTTTCTGAAACTTACATAGATAAAGTGCAATGCATCGTTGAGAAAACTTCTAAACTCTCCGTTGATGCTTCTTCTCTTGATAACACTTGATTTTCACTTTCTGCGCCTAGCTGAAAGGCGTTAAAGAAAAGCGCTTATGGGAGACAACCCATCGTTTTTATTTGCTGTTATTTTTGTTTTCTTTGAGTCAAGGAGTTTTGTTACTTCTGTAGCAACTCCTTTGTATCTTTATTTTATCGCAATGTTGTGCCAAGTAAAGTTCTATATTGAAAGTTGATGCAAGATTTGGATTTCTGCGCAGTGACAGATTTTTAGCTGTCACGGATTTGAGCTTATCTCCCTGTAGAAAATTCAAAAAATTCTGAAAAAATCACGCATATTCCTGAGATATGTACGCAACTTTCATTATTTTAGGCCAGATCCATCTGAGCAACTTAAGTGCCTCGAAAAAATTCGTCATTCCAGACTGTTCTGTTTTTGACAGATTCTGCCTTTTGTTTTGCATTCGCTCTTTTACTGTGTTTGTGTGGATTTCTTTGCTCCACAAAGCATTGGTGGCTGTAGCTAATGTCCAGAAGCTTTGGGATTGATTGTATCATTACAGAATATGAGAATTTTTGATTATGCACTAACCCTCTAATGAGAACTGTCTTGAGTTTGGTGTGAAGGAAGTTTTCAAGGATCAAGCGAGAAGGGTGATATTATGTGATCAAGAAGAGTGAAAAGCCTAAGCTTGGGGATGCCCCCGTGGTTCATCCCAACCATATTCAGAGAGACTCAAGCGTCTAAGCTTGGGGATGCCCAAGGCATCCCCTTCTTCATCAACAAACTTATCAGGTCATCTCTAGTGAAACTATATTTTAATTCTTTCACATCTTATGCGCTTTACTTGGAGCGTCTGTGTGTTTTTATTTTTGTTTGTTTGAATAAATTCGGATCCTAGCAATCCTTGTGTGGGAGAGAGACACGCTCCGCTTTTTCATGTGAATACTCATGTTCTTCACTTATATTTGTTGAGTATTCTTAACTAGCTACTGCAGTGCTTTTAGCTCCTGTTTTTCATGCATCTCTTCGAGCTGTTAGCACTTGTTTATAAATACTCTCTTGCTGCATTATATTATCATTTGGAGAGTTTATGTTTAAATAAATTATTGGTGTTTGTTTGGAAGAAAGAAAATGCTACATGTAGTAGTTGGTATTGGAAAAGACATATGCATTCTTGTAGATCATTGTCTTGTTTGATTTGATGCTTTGCAATTGTTTTGAGCTCTCAAGTAGATCATGTTTAAGCTCTTGCATCATGTAGTTAAAGCCTAGTAGTGGAGAACTACCGTAGAGCTTGTTGAGACTTGGGATGCATATTTGTTCTCTCTAAGGTCTAGATATTTTCTGGTAAAATGTTTGAGCAACAAGGAAGACAGTGTAGAGTCTTATAATACTTGCAATATGTTTTTATGTGATTCTTGCTGTACCGGTTTATACTTGTGTTTGCTTCAAACAACCTTGCTAGCCTAAACTCTGTACTGAGAGGGAATGCTTCTCGTGCATCCAAAACTTGAGCCAAAACCCATGCCATTTGTGTCCACCATACCTACCTACTATGTGGTATTTCCTGCCATTCCAAGTAAATATTTCATGTGCTACCTTTAAACTATTCAAAACTTTATTACTCCTTATTTGTGTCAATGTTTTATAGCTCATGAGGAAGTATGTGGTGTTTTATCTTTCAATCTTGTCATTTACTTCTGACAGACTTTCACCAATGGACTAGTGGCATATACATCCGCTTATCCAATAATTTGCAAAAAGAGCTGGCAACGGGGTGCCCAGCCCCAATTAATTACAACTTTCATTAATAATTCTCTTCACATGTTTTGCCCTGATTTATCAGTAAGCAACTTAATTTTGCAATAGACACTCCTCCATGGTATGTGAATGTTGGAAGGCACCCGAGGATTCGGTTAGCCATGGCTTGTGTAAGCAAAAGGTTGGGAGGAGTGTCATCTATAAAGAAACTAAAATACATGTGTAAACAAAAGAGAAGAGGGATGATCTACCTTGCTGGTAGAGATAACGTCCTTCATGGGAGCCGCTCTTGAAAGTCTGGTTGACAAGGGGGTTAGAGTGCCCACTACCATTCGTTGACAACAACAAACACCTCTCAAATACTTATTTTGTGCTCTCTATATGCTTTCGAAAACTTAAAAAGCTCTAGCACATGATTTAATCCCTGCTTCCCTCTGCGAAGGGCCTATCTTTTACTTTATGTTGAGTCAGTTTACCTACTCCTTTCTATCTTAGAAGCAAACACTTGTGTCAACTTTGTGTGCATTGATTCTTACATATTTACTTATTGCACTTGTTATATTGCTTTATGTTGACAACTATCCATGAGATATACATGTTACAAGTTGAAAGCAAATGCTGAAACTTAATCATCCTTTGTGTTGCTTCAATGCCTTTTACTTTGAATCTATTGCTTTATGAGTTACCTCTTATGCAAAACTTTTTGATGCTTGTCTTGAAAGTACTATTCATGAAAAGTTTTTGCTTATATGATTCATTGTTTACTCTTTATCTATTTGTTAGCAAACTATAGATCATTGCTTTGAGTCACTTCATTCATGACATGAGCCTTGCAATATATTGATCAAGATTGTGTGAAAGCATGTCTCCTCAGAAATTATTTGTTGTTATCGTTTTACCTACTCGAGGACGAGTAGAACTAAGCTTGGGGATGCTTGATACGTCTCCAACGTATCCATAATTTCTGCTGTTCCATGCTTATATTATACCATTTGCTACATGTTTTATATACACTTCATCACTTTTATGCATTTTCTGGGACTAACCTATTAACAAGATGCCACAGTGCCAGTTCCCTGTTTTCTGCTGTTTTTGGTTTCAGAAAGTTACTTCTGGAAATATTCTCGGAATTGCACGAAACAAAAGGCCAAGTCCCTATTTTTCCAGCACGTACACGGAGTCCGAAGGAGAGACGAAGAGAGCCACGAGGTGGCCAAACCATAGGCCGCGCGGCAGGGGCCCACCGCGCCGCCAGGTGGTTTGGGCCCCTCGGGGGTCCGCCGACATCGCCCCTTCGCCTATTTATTCCCCGAGACGTGAAAACCCTAAAACACCGAGCCTTTCATCCAGAACATATTCGCTGCCGCCGCCGTCGTCAACCCTAACTCGGGGGGTTCTGAAGCTCTTCCCGGCACCCTGCCGGAGAGGGGAATCATCACCGGAGGGCTCTACATCGCCATGCCCGCCTCCGGAGTGATGCGTGAGTAGTTCATCCTTGGACTATGGGTCCATAGCAGTAGCTAGATGGTTGTCTTCTCCACTTGTGCCATCATGTTTAGATCTTGTGAGCTGCCTATCATGATCAAGATCATCTTATTGTAATGCTACATGTTGTGTTTGCTGGGATCTGACTTATATTGATACCTATGTGGAGCTGAATATTATATTATCATGTCTATGTCATTTGTGATCTTGCATGCTCTCCGTTACTTGTTGAAGCCTTGGCCAAGTGAATACTTGTAACTCCAAGAGGGGGTATTTATGCATGATAGTTGGGTTCAACCTCTATTTAACCTGGGATAGTGACAGCAAGTTCTAAGGTTGTAGATGTGTTGTTGCCACTAGGGGTAAAACAGCAATGCTTTATTCAAGGATGAATGTATTGTTTACATTACGCACATTACTTAATGCAATTGTCTGTTGCTTGCAACTTAATACTGGAAGGGGTACGGATGTTAACCGGAAAGTGGACTATTTAGGCATAGATGCATGCTGGATAGCGGTCTATGTACTTTGTCGTAATGCCCAAATGAATCTCATAGTAGACACCACAGCTCACACATGCATGTTATATGCACTTATCAATTGTCAATTGCCCAGCTGTAATTTGTTTACCCAGCATGTTAGTTATCTTATTGGAGAGACACCACTAGTGAACTGTGGACCCCGGTCCATTCTTTTACATCTGAAATACAATCTACTGCAATCATTGTTCTCTACTGTTTTATGCAAACAAACATCATTTTCCATTCGATACGTTTAACCCTTTGTTTTCAGCAAGCCGGTGAGATTGACAACCTCACTGTTAAGTTGGGGCAAAGTAATTTGATTGTGTTGTGCAGGTTCCACGTTGGCACCGGAATCCCTGGTGTTGCGCCGCACTACACTCCTTCACCAACACCTTCGAAGCAAACCTCGTTTTCCTACTGGTTCGATTAAACCTTGGTTTCATACTGAGGGAAAACTTGCTGCTGCACTCATCATACCTTCCTCTTGGGGTTCCCAACTGACGTGTGACGTACAAGCATTGTTTCTGGCACTGTTGCCGGGGAGATATTCCCGCGTCAACTTAGAGCTAGCAATACATATGAGCAACCAGGATAGTCCTGCACCGTCGTGAGCAACGCGGCTCTCATATCGAAATACTCTCTAGTGTAGGGGTCCCACGTATGGGCTGGCGTCTCCCACAACATGGCTAACTCCTCTTTCAATAGCGCTAGATACATATGTATATCGAGACCTGGTTGTTTTGGCCCCTGAATGAGAATACTCATGTGTATGTACCTTTGCTTCGTTGTCGGAGACTAGTCCCAGGAACTAGGGGTGTCTCTCAAAAGCCAGGAAACGAGTAAGGGGCTGAACACAACGTCAAACAGATCCTCAACAACCTCGGCGACGGTGCTCGTCGAGCTCGGTGAGGAACATCACGACAGAGAAGGAACACGAGCCGCTACCCAGGTTCAGGCCCACCGTGAGGTGTAAAAGCCCTACGTCCTGCTAAGATGTATTGCACTTCTTGAAGAGGTTCACAGTACAAGGGTGCTTGCCGAGGGCACAGTTGTGGCTATGGTGGAACTATGGTGGAGTGAGCTCCGTCTTCTCCTTCAGACGTAGCTGCTTGGTTGTGGAATGAGTTGGTGAATGCGGGATCCCCCTCCTAGGTCGTACACTGGCTCCTTATATACTGGGCTTGGTCCTCTTCCCCGAAAACCTCCGGCGGGAAGGGATACCACAATGCCGCCGAGTTGGAGCACAACGCACAGCGTCGGGGGCGTCCATGGACGCGGTCCATGGCAGACAACCACGTCGTCTTGGCAGAAAAAGCCACCGTCCAACCAGGACGGTGGGCTGGCGCTGCAGAGCTTTGGGGCGTGCCCCACGGTGACGTCGCAGTTGGAGCGTAGCGGCGGCCGGCCGCTTTATCACCAAATTGGCAAGTCTTGGAGTCCGCTTTGCTTCCTCCAGCTCCTTTGACCGCTTTATACACGAGAATGGCAACTGCGGCGTCTTCGTCATCGCGCGCAGGCGCGCGTGTCACTCTGCGGTGGGCGCAGAGCCCATGTGCGCTCTGCAGCGGCGCAGGAGCTTGCTTCCACTTGAAGGAACCCCGCGAGGGCCTGGAGCCTCGCCGAGGTTCTATAGCCGTTGACTCCTCGCGAGGGAAAACCTCCCGAGGGTAGCGCGGAGACGCGCCAGGGCCTGATGATCTTCTAGGAGAGGCCTTCCCGAGGCAGAGGTTCCTCTCGAGGCCTCCTAGGCCGAACATCGGGTCCTTAGCAGAAATGCTCGGTCGAGCAAAGAAACCCTCGTGAGGGAGAAATCCCTCGCGAGGCTCGTCAGGCTGAAAGCCTGGTCCTTAGTAGAATTTCCTGCGGAGCGTTTGAGGGCTGTGGCAGGCCGGCCCATGGTACCCTGGTTTTCACTGGGCCGACAGTAGCCCCCGGGCCCGCGATGGGCACGCTGGAGCTCCTCAGGCGGAGGCGAATCGTCGTGGGCCCAAAGAAGCCTGCGAAGCCCGAGACACGTGGAGCGTCACGGCCGGACACGATCCCACGATCTCCTCTGAAGTAACGGGCGTAGTGGTGGGTCCCGCCACGTCCTGGTAACGGCTCGATGAGCCGATATAAGGCGAAGAGCTCGGCGCAGGCGGCCATTACTCCACTCGTTCCCCTTTCGTCTCCTTCTTCCCAGCGCTCAATCCCCAAACTCCTCCTTCGCGACCTTGCTGCAATGGCGCCCAAGAAGGCCACCGCTGCCACGAAGGGCAAGGCACTGGTGCAGGGCGGCGAGCCTGCTGCGATGCAGCGGGACGGTGACTTCGAGCCAGCTCTGTCCGGCTCCCGCTTCGAGACGGAGGCGCAGCTGGACAAGGTGCGTCACATGGCGGCCTCGAAGACCAACGAGCACGGCGCCACGGTGCTCAAGCGAGCGGGCAACTCTCACGGCAGCTTCTACCCCATCTTCATGCATACTCTCTTCGCCGGGCTCGTTCCTCCCTTCTCCGATTTCTTCCTGGCGGTTCTGGAGCGCTACCAGATCCAGGTTCTTCATCTCCACCCCAACTCCATCCTCGTCCTCGCCATCTTCGCCTACCTCTGCGAGGCGTACATCGGCATTCCGCCTTCGGTGGACCTCTTCCGCAGCTTCTACGCGCTCCGGTTCACGGCGAACAAGGAGCGGTCGGGGTGCGTGTCCTTCCGCATCACCGACGGCATGAAAGGCGTCTACATCCCCATCGCGCGGAACGGCGAGAACATGTGACCAGCGTGACGAAGAAGGTGGAGGACTTCCGCAAGCGCTGGTTCCTCATGCAGTTCGGGAGCCAGAGCGCCTTCTTCGAGCTGCCTGAAGCGCCTCCGACGAAGAGGGCGAGCTGGTCTTCCAAGGGCTCAAGGGTGCAACACTTGGCCCTGTGGTGAGGCGCTTGAGGGACCTCCGCGAGGCTGGCCTCACCGGGCAGATGGTGGCCAAGGACTTCGTGAGGCGCCGCATTGCTCCGCTCCAGAGGCACGCGGACGCGATGTGGCTGTACTCCAACCAGAGGGACAAGATGCGCCTGAGCGCTACCCTCTACACGAAGGAGGAGTTGCACGCCCTCATGGAGACCCTCTTCACGTCTCCAGACATCCCCGCGCCTACCGACCAGACTGTGCCGCTCCATCGGATCGATCTCGGGCGTCGCGTCTCGCACGTGCAGACGATGCCGAAGTTCGACCAGTGGGGCCTGGTGCCTAAGGGGCACGTTGGGCCTCGCGAGGACCCGGAGTCGGCGGCGCAGGGGGCACCAGCTGAGGGCGACGAGGAGACGACGGAGGCGCCCGCGGAGTCTGATGCAGGCGCAACCGGCGCCTCGGGAGGCGCCGCTTCCTCGGCGGAGAATTCGAGCGCCTCGAAGAGTGCGGCGCCTGAAGCTGAGGTCCACGAGATCTCCTCAGGGCAGCGGCGACGAGTTCGTGGTCGCCCCCTCGCAGCGTGTCGAGGGGAAGGAGGAGAGCGATGATGACGATGCTTCGTCGGGCCACTGCGAGCCCCGCTCCAAGGCGATCCACGACAGGAACGCCGGGGCCCGGGAGGAAACAGAGGCACGGACGAGCGCCGAGCCCAGTGCTCCGCCCGCGCGGCGGAAGAAGAGGAAGTGGGTCGACACCGCGGCGTAAGTTTTTGCACTCCCTTTCCTGCTTGATGTTGTTCTTGTGTAGGCTTCTCGAGGGGTTTTTTGAGTCTTTTCCTCTCCAGGCGCCTGAGGAGCCAAAGAGGCGGAGGCTCCGGAGACTTGGAGAGATCTCCAGCTCTGCCGCGGCGTCTGCGGCGCCTACGACTGAAGAGGTGCACCCCGAGGCCACCGCTTCCTCTCCCGAGGCTGCGACGCGCCTCCTGAGGCAGAGGAGCGCCGCGAGGAGGAGGAGGAGGCGGAGGTGACGATGCCGCCGCCTGCGCGGCCTGACGCCTCTCCTGTGCGGCAAGAGAAGACGCCGGAGAAGGATGCGGCAAGGACCACGCCGCCGACGAGGGAGGGCGCGGCGGAGACAGCTGCGTCTGCAAAGGCGCACGCTGACGTCGACATGGAGGAGAACACTGCGCCGTCGCCTCCACCGAGCCCGGGCCTTAGAGGGCCTACGGCGGGCACCGAGGCTGCCGCGGGGACGGCCTCAGCAGAGAAGGCCAACCCTGCTCCTGGGGAAGAGGAGAGTGCTCCCCAGGGGCAAAATGATGGTGGAGCTGATGGTGGGGGCGCCTCGAGCCCCCAGAGGGCTCCCAGTGCTGAAGGTGAGGGGGGCTCTCGCCAGAGCCCCCAGAAGGCCCCTAGCATGGAGGAAGGGGGAGGCTCCCAGCAGAGCCCCCAGGCGCGCCTCGAGGACACTCAGAGCCCAAGGCGCGATGCCCCGGGGTCCTCGGCAGGCGCTGGTGCTTCCAGGCCCTCTGGACAATCATGGGCCCTGGCCTTGCTGGGTCAGCGCCCAGTCGCAGCTCGCCGAGAGGCTGTCCTTTGCTCGGCGAGGGAGGCGCTCGATGGGCTCGAGGCCCAGCTCGCTGAGGAAGACCGCGTCAGGGCGGAGGAGGTCGCCGAGCTTGCGCGGGGCTGGGCTTGCCTCCAGGAGACCGTGGAGCGCTGCCGCCGGAAGGACGAGGCAGCCCAGGCGCAACGCGAGGCGGCGCTGCGCTCTGCTGAAGAGATCCGCATCAGCGTGGTCCGCGAGGTCGAGGAGACCCTTGCGGACCTGAGTGCTAGGCGCGAGGCTCTCGAGGCGGAGACCGAGGCCAAGCATCAGGAGCTGGCGGCGCGCGAGGCGGCGGTCTCCACCAAGCACAAGGAGCTTCTGGACCACGAGGCGGGGATCATCGCCGAATCGGAGACCGTGCGGCAAGGCCTGGAGAAGCTCCGCGAGTACCTGCGCGTCCGCGAAAACCAGATGGTGCAGCGCGGAGCAGAACTTGATGCTCGCGAGACCGAGCGACGCAAGCGCGAGGAACAGGTTGAACAGATCGAGAAGGATCAATCTGCGCAGCGGGAGCACCTGGAGTCTCGCGAGAGCAAGGTTACTCAAGACGAGGTGTTCTACCAGAAGCGCCTCGTGCTGACCAACGAGAACCTCCGCAGGAAGGAGGAGCAGCTGCTGGAGGAGTCCGCGCCAAGGAGAAGCTCTTCCGCGACAGCTGCAGGAAGGAGTACGTGGAGAAGGCCAAGAAGCAGGAGGAACGCTTCACGAAGAGGCGCCACGAGCTTGAGGCTCGCATCAGGGAGCTTGAGGCTCAAAGAAGCGATTTGACTCCCGCCTCCAGGACGCTGTGGAGGCTCGGAAGCACGCGGAGCAAGACCTGGCTTCCTTGACGCAGGACATGAACGAGATGCAGCACCAGGTGGGGCCTGTTGTGGAGCTCGTCGAGGAGGCTCGGCAGAGCGCTCTGGCTGCGAAGATCTTGTCGCGCCAGCGGGAGCGCATGTTTGCTACCTTGGTGAGGCGTGCGCGGACCGTTGCGGGCCGTCTGGGTGCTGAAGCCCCAGGCTTTCTTTCGAGGGGAACTCCGACGTCGCCACCTACCTCGGCTTCTTCGAGCAGCTTCTCACCAAGCTTGAAGAGGTCGTGATGAACCTCGACGACCTGGTCGACACCGAGAGCCGCGAGCTCCTTGGCGTCGCGGTCGGCCAAGTCTTCGCCAACCTTGCACACCTCCACCCCGGCTTCGACTTCGCATCTGTGATGGAGCCTCTGGAGAAGGAACTCGCCTCGAAGCTGGACGCCTCCGTGTGGGACGATGTGGAGAAGTATACTCAACGCTTCAAGAGGGTCGAGGTCGAGGAGAGCGACGACGAGGCAGGCGCTGAGGAGGTGGATGATGAGGCTGTCGACCGCGACGACGACAACCCCGCTGCTTAGGTTGCTCCTGTGGAGAGATGTGCCAAGGGCACCAGTTATCTTAGGACTTGTTGCGTTATTTTTGTAATGGTTTGTAAAGACACTTTTATTTTGTGCGAGTGTGAGTGCCCCTCGGGAGGCCTTTTATCTGTTCCCTCATGTCTTTTTCGCTCTACGTCGTTAGGACCCTGCTCTTAGCGCAAATAGCATCGCCGCTTCGGTATGCCGGAGTCAGGGCTCGACAAGGCCGGGGGTGCGTAAGGCTTAGAGAGGTAAGAGCCCTCGAGGCGCGATGCTCGGGGCTCCCCTTTGACGTGCAAGCAGCCCATGAGGCGAAAGAGAGAAAAGAGAGGCTCGAGGGACGACAAAACCGGCGAGAGGGAAAACGAGCTCATGAGGCGTAAGTTCTGGACTTAGCTTTGGCGAGACGCCTGTCTTGTGGAGGGTGTCGTGTTCCCTGGCGAGGCGTTTTCCCTCTCGGGCTGCCCGAGGCTGGTTTGGAGCTCCAAAGATCTGCAAGGCGTCTCGTTCCCTGCGTTGGAGAGAGAGGCAAACCTACAAGCAAAGCATAGTTGTACAACTCATGCGCGCTCATAGATTTCCTCATGGGTATCTCGCGAGGAGAATAAGCACCAAGGTCCTTGGTGAGGTGACGTGCATGGGAGCTAGCCCACGAGTCAGAGCTCTTTGGTGAGATAACGGTCGTGGTCGGAGAGCCACGAGTTAGAGCTCGGATCCTTTGGGTTTTAGGCTTTCTTTCGAGGGGAACTCCGACGTCGCCACCTACCTCAGCTTCTTCGAGCAGCTTCTCACCAAGCTTGAAGAGGTCGTGACGAACCTCGACGACCTGGTCGACACCGAGAGCCGCGAGCTCCTTGGCGTCGCGGTCGGCCAAGTCTTCGCCAACCTTGCACACCTCCACCCCGGCTTCAACTTCGCATCTGTGATGGAGCCTCTGGAGAAGGAACTCGCCTCGAAGCTGGACGCCTCGTGTGGGACGACGTGGAGAAGGATACTCAACGCTTCAAGAGGGTCGAGGTCAAGGAGAGCGACGACGAGGCAGGCGCTGAGGAGGTGGATGATGAGGCTGTCGACCGACGACGACAACCCCGCTGCTTAGGTTGCCCTGTGGAGAGATGTGCCAAGGGCACCAGTTATCTTAGGACTTGTTGCTTATTTTTGTAATGGTTTGTAAAGACACTTTTATTTTGTGCAGTGTGAGTGCCCCTCGGGAGGCCTTTTATCTGTTCCCTCATGTCTTTTTCGCTCTACGTCGTTAGGACCCTGCTCTTAGCGCAAATAGCACCGCCGCTTCGGTATGCCGAGTCAGGGCTCGACAAGGCCGGGGGGTGCGTAAGGCTTAGAGAGGTAAGAGCCCTCGAGGCGCGATGCTCGGGGCTCCCCTTTGACGTGCAAGCAGCCCATGAGGCGTAAGAGAGAAAAGAGAGGCTCGAGGGGCGACAAAACCAGCGAGAGGGAAAACGAGCTCATGAGGCGTAAGTTCTGGACTTAGCTTTGGCGAGACGCCTGCTTGTGGAGGGTGTCGTGTTCCTGGCGAGGTGTTTCCCTCTCGAGGCTGCCTGAGGCTGGTTTGGAGCTCCAAAGCCCGCAAGGCGTCTTGTTCCCTGCGTTGGAGAGAGAGGCAAACCCACAAGCAAAGCATAGTTGTACAACTCATGCGCGCTCATAGATTTCCTCATGGGTATCTCACGAGGAGAATAAGCACCAAGGTCCTTGGTGAGGTGACGTGCATGGGAGCTAACCCACGAGTCAGAGCTCTTTGGTGAGATAACGGTCGTGGGCGGAGAGCCACGAGTTAGAGCTCGGATCCTTTGGATTTTACGATGCTGCTGGGATGCTCCCGAGACACAGGCACCGTGCTCAGCCCCCGCTCGCGAGGTGCGCATGGGGAAAAATGTGAGCGCGAATGAATGTAGAAAAACAAACTCACCAAGCAATATTACATAACGGCGCCGAAGCGCAATAGGTTCATGATGACCTGAAATTGTTCATTACACTTGGCGAGGCCAAGACAAAGTCCGCCATGTCTGGGCATGGGGTTCCACATGGAGTGGCTGAGGCTTCCCGCGGCCCGTGGCGACGCGTTGTAGGAGCTCTCAGTGGAGATGGCCCTCGTGAAGGGAAAGCTTGGTGAAGCTGGGAGGTGAAGACGCGTGCTTCCCTCTTGAGACAAAAAATGCCTGCCGCGACGTGATCACGGGTAGAACTTGCGTAGGTGCTCGATGTTCCATGGATTTTTGATTGGATCGCCGTCTTCCGTCTCGAGCCGCACCGCGCCAGGCCTGGCGATGTGCGCGACCCTGTAGGGGCCTTCCCACATGGGTGAGAGCTTGTGGAGGCCCTCTCTGGAGAGGATCCTCCTGAGGACGAGATCGCCTGTCTCGAGGGTGCGCGGCCGTATGTGGCGGCTGTGGTAGCGGCGCAGGTCTTGTTGGTACTTTGCCGCTCGGAGGGCGGCACGGCGACGTAGTCCATCGAGCAGCAGCAAGTCGTCGTTGTGGAGCTCCTCTTGGTTGTCCTCGTTGAAAGCAAGGATCCGTGGGGACCCATGCTTGATCTCGGTGGGGAGGACTGCTTCAGCGCCATAGACGAGAGCGAACGGCGTTTCTCCAGTGGGCTTCGTGGCGGTGGTGCGGATGGACCAGAGCACGGAGGGGAGCTCTTCGATCCAATTCTTGCCGTGGGCCTTGAGGCGATTGAAGCTTCTTGTCTTGAGGCCTTTGAGCACCTGCGTTCGCTCGCTCAGCCTGCCCGTTGCTTCGTGGATGAGCCACCGAGGCGAAGCAGAGCCGTGTGCCAAGACTCTCGCAGTAGGCCCTGAAGATGCCGCTGGTGAACTGTGAGCCGTTGTCGGTGATGATGCGATTTGGCACGCCGAAGCGACAGGCCAGGCCTCTGATGAATTTCACCGCTGATCTCGCCGGGATGGTGCGCACCGCTTCAACCTCCGCCCATTTGGTGAACTTGTCGATGGCGACGTAGAGGTAGCGGTAGCCCCCGCTGGAGCGTGGGAAAGGTCCCAGGATGTCCAGCCCCCAGACCGCAAAGGGCCAGAGAGGGGATGGTCTGGAGCCCCAGTGCAGGCTGGTGGACTTGCTTGGCGTGGAATGGCATGCCTCGCAAGCCTGGACAACGGTGGTTGCATCTTGAAGCACTGAGGGCCAATAGAACCCACTCCTGAAGACTTTCCCTGCAAGGTGCGTGATGACGAGTGGTGGCCACATTCTCCACTGTGTATGTCCTTGATCAGCTGGCGGCCTTCTTCAGGGGGACGCATTTTAGTGCAACTCCATTTGGACGCTTGCGGTACAGGTCTCCCTCGTGAAGGCAGTATGACTTGGCCTGGCGAGCAACTCTCTCTGCTTCTGCATCCTCTTCAGGGAGGACTCCGTCCCTGAGGTACTCCTTGAGCTCATCGATCCAGCCCGTCTCTTGATGCGTCATGGCCAGCAGCAGGCGTTCCCCTGTGGGTGGACCGCAGCTCGGCGCTCCAGATGTTGGTGGTGGTGGGAGCTCTTCGTCCGTGTTCATCTCACCGCTTCTTTTGGCTGTTTCACCGATGCCTGGTGAGTCTCTCCTCGAACACGCCCGCCTGCTGGGCTTCTCTGCGTGATGCTCGCCTGGCGATGTCGTCGGCCTCCTGGTTCTCCCTTCGTGGGATGTGCCTGAGCTCCATCCCCTTGAAGTGTTTCTCGAGCTTGCGGACCTCCTCGAGGTAAGCGGCCATGTGGCCGTCCTTAGGCGTATAGCTCTTGTTGGAGAAGTTGACGAGGAGCTGGGAGTCGCCCTTGATGAGTAAGCGCTTGATGCCGAGGGCGATTGCGGCTCTGAGCCCGGCGAGGAGGCCCTCGTACTCGGCGATGTTGTTGGAGACCTTGTCTGTCGTGAAGCACAGCTGGACGGCGTAGTAGAGCTTGTCGCCCTTGGGTGAGGTCAGGACGACGCCAGCCCCAGCGTTCTGGCATGCGAATGCTCCGTCGAAGTGCATGGTCCAGTGGCTTGGCACTGTGTCTCCAGCTGGCGTGGTTTCTGCCTCATGAGGCTCTTCTTGCTGGTGTCTGTCCACTCGGCGACGAAGTCAGCCAATGCTCTCCCCTTGATGACCCTGGTGGTGTCGAAGCGCAGGCCAAAAGGTTGCAGCTCAATGTTCCACCCTGCGACGCGATCAGTGGCGTTTGGATTGCGCAGGATCTGCTCCAGAGGGAATGATGTGACCACCGTGATGGGGTGGCCCTGGAAGTAGTGGCGCAGCTTCCTGGAAGCGATGAGGAGCGCGAGGAGGAGCTTCTGCTGCATAGTGTACCGCTCGCGAGCATCTCGCAGCACAGTGCTGACGAAGTAGACGGGATGCTCGACGAGGGTTGTCGATGGTGACGCAGCGCTGGGCTCCTCGGGAGCCTTGTCGAGCCTCTCTTGAGGTGGACCCTCGACGAGGGTGCCTTCTGGTTGTGCGGGCTCGGCATGGGGCTCAGGGCCTGAAGAGGATGTTTCCTTGTCGGGGGGATCTGGGCTTGGCGTGGCGGTGTCCTTCTTGGCGAGGACTGGCTCTTCCCTTTCTGCCACCAAGGCTGCGCTCACTGTTTGTGGAGTGGCTGATAGGTACAGCTTCAGATGCTCGCCAGGCCTTGGGGCAACCATGACAGGTGGGCTAGCCAAGTACTTCTTCAGGTCTTCAAATGCCTTGTCCGCCTCAGGCGTCCACTTGAACGTGCCAGACCGCTTCATGAGCTTGAAAAATGGCAGCGCCCTCTCGCCGAACTTGGAGATGAAACGGCCGAGGCTGGCCATGCATCCCGCGAGGCGCTGCATGTCCTTGAGGCGACGAGGTGGCTGCATCTCTTCTATGGCTTTGATCTTGTCAGGATTCGCTTCTATGCCGCGGTGAGACACTAGGAACCCGAGGAGTTTGCCTGACGGTACCCCGAAGACGCACTTGGCGGGGTTCAGCTTGATGTTTACTTTGCGCAGGCTGGCAAAGGTCTCCTCGAGGTCCTCCATGAGGGTGTGCTCTTCGCGAGTCTTGACCACGATGTCGTCGACGTAGGCTTCTGCGTTTCTTCCCATCTGAGCCCCCAAGGCCTTCCTCATGAGCCTCTGGAAGGTGGCGCCGGCGTTCTTCAGCCAAAGGGCATGCAGACGTAGCAATACACACCACAAGGGGTGAGGAATGCTGTCTTCTCCTCATCCTCCTTCGCCATCTTGATCTGGTGGTAGCCTGAGAAGGCATCCAGAAAACAGAGGAGGTCGCAGCCGGCGGTGGAGTCCACGATCTGGTCTATCCGAGGCATGGGGTACGGGTCCTTGGGGCAGGCCTTGTTGAGGTCGGTGTAGTCGATGCAGAGCCTGCCGCCCCCGGTGTGCTTGGGAACGACCACCGTGTTGGAGAGCCATGTGGGGTGTGGAACTTCCCTGATGTGTGCTTCTTTCAACTTCTCTACTTCCTTGATGATGAACTCTTGCTTCTCTGGCGCCTGGCGCCGTGCTTTCTGCTTCACGGGGCGTGCGTTTGGACACACGGCTAAGTGGTGCTCGATCACCTCCCTCGGTACTCCGGACATCTCTGACGGTGTCCATGCGAACATGTCAGAGTTTGCCCTGAGGAAGGCGACGAGCGCGCTTTCCTATTTGGGAGGCAAGCCAGCGCCTATGGTGACGCTAGCCCCCGAGCCGCTGGCGTCCAGACACCTTCTTCGTGGCTGCCTGCTCCTGTGAGAACAGCTGCTTCTTCTTCGCGGGCCTCTCGAGGGGCTCCATGTCCTCATCAGCGGGGAATGCCACGGCAGCGGCCTTGTAGGCGGTCTCGACAGAGCGCATTGCGTCCTGGACTTGACCGTGGATGGCGATGGTGCCGCCGCTGCCTGGAAGCTTGACGATGTTGTACGCATGGTGAGTGACGGCCATGAACTTCGCGAGGGCGGGGTAGCCGAGGATGGCGTTGTAGGGCAGGCCAATGTGTGCGACGTCGAAGTCGATCTGCTCGGTGCGGTAGTTCTGCGGCGTGCCGAAGGTGACCGCGAGCCTCACCTGCCCCAGAGGTGTGGTAGAGCCACTTGTCACCCCCGTGAAGGGCCTAGAGGGCATAAGCCACTCGTAGGGCACTTGAAGCTGCTCGAAGGTCTCGACAGAGATGACGTTCAAGCCCGCACCCCCATCTATGAGTGTCTTGGCGACGGCGATGTTGTTGATGATGGGAGTGCACACCAGAGGGATGGTGCCTACAGCCTTGGTCGACTTGGGGTGGTCCTTGGAGTCGAAGGCGATGGTGTACTGCGACCACTTGAGGGGCTGGGAAGCCTCAAGCCCTGGAAGCGCGCTGACCTCGCGAGAGAATTGCTTGAAGTGGTTGTTGGACTTGGGCGCCTGGGACCCGCCGAGGATGCAGGCTATTGCCCCCTGAGGGGCCTGGTAGCCCCCAGGGTTCTCGTCGGGGAGGTTGCCGTTTTGCCCAGCGTTGTTCCCCCGAGCCCTCTGCTGGAAGTTGTGGCGTCCACCTCCGCGGCCACCACGGCCTCCGCCGCGGCCGCCGCGGCCCTGGTTCTTCTCCCGCTCCTTGCTGAGCTGCTTGAGCTCCCAGCAGTCTTCAGTTGCGTGGTTGTGCCTGTTGTGGTAGATGCAGTATGGGCGATTGTCCACCTTTTTCTCTTCAGCCGCCGGAGAGGCCTCGCGAGGCTGCTTTGCGTCAGGCTCTGCCGCGAGGATGGCGGTGGTCTTGCGCTTCTCGGCAGGCTTCTTCTTGCTCCTGGACCCCTCAGGAGGGTCATCCTCCACTTCCTTCTTGACGAAGAGGAGGCCCTCTTCAGCCTTGGCGCACTTGTCAGCCAGATCAAAGAGCTTCACCACAGAGGAGAGGGTGTCGTGGATGCCGAGCTTCTCGAGCATCCTGTGGTTCGTGACGCCCTCCCTGAAGGCGGAGATGACGTGCGAGTCCGGGATGTTCGGAATCTTGTTGCGGACCTGGCTGAAGCGCTGGATGTATCTGCGGAGGGTCTCGTCAGGCTTCTGGCGCACCGCGCGAAGGTCGTTGTAGGTGAGCGCGCGCTCGTAGGTGCCCTTGAAGTTGGCGACGAAGACCTTGCAGAGGTCCTCCCACGTGTCGATGGTGTTCTCGGGGAGGTTCATGAGCCACGAGAGCGCGGAGTCCTTGAGCGCCATGGAGAGCCAGTTGGCCATCACCTTGTCGTCGCCTCCCGCAGCCTGGATGGAGACGGTGTAGAGCTGCAGGAACTCCAGAGGGTTGGTCCTGCCGTCGTAGCGTGGAGGGAGGTCTGGCTTGAACTTCACGGGCCAGACGACGCGGCGCAGGTTGCGGGTGAAGGCGGTGCAGCCCGTGGCGTATGTCACAGCGCCACCAGCGAGTACGCCGCGGTTCTGGCGACCTGCAGCGGCAATCTCCTGCACGACGCGGTTGTGGCGGTCCCTCTGGCGCTCGATCTCCACGCGGCATCCGCCGGAGTCGCTGCACATCTGGCAGTCGTGCGGCGAGGATGCGTGCGACGCGGCGCGGTGGTTTGCTGCCGGAGCTGCAGCTGGAGGAGGTGGCGGAGGCGGAGGGGGAGGAGGAGCGCCGTGCGCTATGTTCCCCTCGCGTCCGGAGTGGCGCACCAGCGAGCGAGAGGGCGCTGGTGCTGCAGTGTAGCAGCAGGAACGGCGGCGGCGTTGATGAGCTCCTCGAGACGCCCAAGCCAGTTGTCGTGGCCCGCCTGCGTGGGACGGTAGCGTAGCAGCTCTTGCGCCATCAGTAGCGCAGTGGCTGGACTGGGCGCCGCTCGGCCCATCGTGGAGGCGCTCTCGCGCCTGGATGGGTGCAGGGAGGAAGCTCCCTCGTCCTCCCGTCGATGCCGCCGTCGTTGCCGCTGCCGTTGCCGCCGTCATCCAGGATGTTCGACGCGCGGCTCGGCGTTGCGCTCTGAAGCGCGGTTGGCGCGTGGTCGACCACGCGGTTGTGGTTGGCGGCAGGCTCGGTGTTGGCCCTGCCGGACGTCCGTCGCCAAGACGCGCAGCTCGCGTATCAGTCATGGCGCGGAGAGGTTGAAGAAGTTGAAGACGCGCCTCAGCCCCCTACCTGGCGCGCCAAATGTCGGAGACTAGTCCCAGGAACTAGGGGTGTCTCTCAAAGCCAGGAAACGAGTAAGGGGCTGAACACAACGTCAAACAGATCCTCAACAACCTCGGCGACGGTGCTCGTCGAGCTCGGTGAGGAACATCACGACAGAGAAGGAACACGAGCCGCTACCCAGGTTCAGGCCCACCGTGAGGTGTAAAAGCCACGTCCTGCTAAGATGTATTGCACTGCTTGAAGAGGTTCACAGTACAAGGGTGCTTGCCGAGGGCACAGTTGTGGCTATGGTGGACTATGGTGGAGTGAGCTCCGTCTTCTCCTTCAGACGTAGCTGCTTGGTTGTGGAATGAGTTGGTGAATGCGGGATCCCCCTCCTAGGTCGTACACTGGCTCCTTATATACTGGGCTTGGTCCTCTTCCCCGAAAACCTCCGACGGGAAGGGATACCACAATGCCGCCGAGTTGGAGCACAGCGCACAGCGTCGGGGGCGTCCATGGACGCGGTCCATGGCAGACAACCACGTCGTCTTGGCAGAAAAAGCCACCGTCCAACCAGGACGGTGGGCTGGCGCTGCAGAGCTTTGGGGCGTGCCCCACGGTGACGTCGCAGTTGGAGCGTAGCGGCGGCCGGCCGCTTTATCACCAAATTGGCAAGTCTTGGAGTCCGCTTTGCTTCCTCCAGCTCCTTTGACCGCTTTATACACGAGAATGGCAACTGCGGCGTCTTCGTCATCGCGCGCAGGTGCGTGCGTCACTCTGCGGCGGGCGCAGAGCCCATGTGCGCTCTGCAGCGGCGCAGGAGCTTGCTTCCACTTAAAGGAACCCCGCGAGGGCCTGGAGCCTCGCCGAGGCTTTGCAACCGTTGACTCCTCGCGAGGGAAAACCTCACGAGGGTGGCGCGGAGGCGCGCCAGGGCCTGATGATCTTCTAGGAGAGGCCTTTCCGAGGCAGAGGTTCCTCTCGGGGCCTCTTAGGTCGGACGTCTGGTCCTTAGCAGAAATGCTCAGTCGAGCAAAGAAACCCTCGCGAGGGAGAATCCCTCGCGAGGCTCGTCAGGCTGAAAGCCTGGTCCTTAGTAGAATTCCCTGCGGAGCGTTTGAGGGCTGTGGCAGGCCGGCCCATGGTACCCTGGTTTTCAGTGGGCCGACATTCGTGCACAGCCACGGGTGAAGGTTGTAAGGCCATACAAACAAGGGCCAGATGCTATGCGTGCTACTCTGGTTGCCGAACGGATTAAGTCCATGGTGCTCATACCCAGCCTGACGTTCCTTGCGTCGCCCCTGAAATTTTTGAAGGCGATGTCCAATGCTTCCCACTGGCTAGCGTCTGAAGGGTGTGTCAGGATCCTGCCCTTCTTCGGATCTTCTTCGGGCTTCTCCCTTTCCACGTGCCATTGCATGAGCTTTGCTTCCTTACGGTCCACGAAATACCGCTGCAGACGGGGACTGATAGGAAAGTACCATACCATTTTTCGAGGAACTTTCTTGTTCCCAGTACTCTTGTACCGTCCGTGGCCGCACACCGGACATGTGGTTCTGTCCTTGTACTCGCCCCGATAAATTGCGCAATCATTGATGCAGGCATGGTATTTAACGTGCGGTAGGTCTAGAGGGCACACGACTTTCTTGGCCTCCTCGATACTAGTTGGCAATGTGTTCCCCTCGGGAAGACGATCGTGCATGAATTGCATGTTCTTGCTGAAGCTCACGTCGGTCCATTTGTTTTCTGACTTCATCTCCAGAGCATCAAGCGTTACTTGCAAGTGCGTATCCTGTGGTCGGCACCCAGGATACAACGGAGTCTTTCCGTTTATCTCCATTTGCGCCAGCTTGACTTTCTCTCTGGCTGCAGCTCTAGTGTTGCTCGTCTCCTTGAGTAGCAGTTCTTGAACATGAGCGTCCTGCAAGGCCTCAATTAGCGGGTCTGCGTGTTCGCGCCACCACCACCATCTACTCCTTCATCATGACCGTGTCCGCCGGCATCTCCTTCGTCATCATGATGATCTTATCCGCCGACATCTCCTTCGTTATGATGATCTTGTCCGCCGACATCTCCTTCGTCATGATAACCATGTCCGGGAGACTCTTTGTCTTCTCGCTCGCCCTCGTCTTCATGCGCACCATTTGCTGTTGCCGCCTGGTTGAAGCCTAGCATGAAACCGCGCCTGAGCAGGTAATCTTCCAATTGTCCGGAATCAGGGTCGATCCAGCTCACGAGTTTGCATGTTCGACACGGACATCTTATCTGGCGCCTGTTGCACCGAATCATGTCCGCCTTCGCTTCTTCCTTGTATCTACTGATTCGACTGGAGCTCATCATGACGACCATGGTTGCCTACGTACGCGGTATACATAGAGCAGAAACGAGAGTATGTTAATTAGAACCGCAACATGCACACACACACAGACACACACACACATGCATGGTCGCCGGAAAAATTCGGCATGACCTCTCCTAAAAGTAGGACATATGGGTAGTGCAAAAATTTGCCGAAACGGAAATGAATCAACATTTCGGCAAACATCCATGCACCACGCCGTCGCAAGCAACAACCAAAAGCAACAACATGCAAATATTCATGCACACCACACAAGCTTCATGTATAAACATTGTCTCGTCATCGTGCAAACCGCCCGCGCGCGACAAGCGCTTCACCTACAACAATCATCCATACACATGCACCGCCGGCCACACAAAACATGCATATGCATGTCCATCCAACAATACTCACCTAGTACATTCGTTACCAAGACATGACCGTGATCGATGAGAGAGTGTGTGGTGTTGGAGAGAAAATAGTGGGAAAAAAGAGATGTATTGGGAGAGGAGGAGAGTATATATGGAGGCTCCCCAAGCTCTCACCAATTATCTATCAAACAAAGTAGGTTTAACTACAAAAAATGAAGAAAAGTATGGGCAAATTGGGATGGGAGGGAGGAGGAAGGCGAGCTGGGTGGAGGAGGAAGAAGAAGAAAATGGGTGGTAGGTAGGGTGTCGGGGGGCTGCCCCCGGGTAGGGCAAAGATGTGGTGTTGAGAGCCCTAAAAGGCTGGCCGGATCAATATTCAGCCGGATCACTTGGGCCGAATCTCATGTGAATTCGGTTAGCTCTCTATCGAGCTAAAGCATGGGAAGAAACAAAGGGGATCCAGTAAAGCCAAACCGGATTAGTTTGGGAAGTCTCGGCTGAGTTAGCCGGATTGGTCAGGAAGGACCCGGATAAGGTGATCCGGATATGGCACGGGGGCCAAGTAATGTCAGTAAGGTCACGGGACCTGCAATTCAACTGACCGAGGTTCAGAGGACAGCAAGGTCGAGTCACAGGTTTTCCGGATCGCAAGGCCCTAGGCGCTGACTCGGCCAATTCGGGAAAGGGCTATGGCCTAGACCCGGTGGGCTACGCCTGCCATTGCCTGAAGAGGCAAGATAGGCCTGCTGGGACTTGACAGCCAGGTCAAGCCACGGGATTCCTGGGAGCGCAGCGACCTAGGAGCTGACTCGGCCAATTCGGGAAAGAGGATGTGACCTAGACCCGATGGGCTACAGCTGCCATTGCCCGAAAGAGCAAGATAGGCCTGACAGTCCGGCCGTTGGATTGACAGGGGGCAGAGGCTTGTCCTGTTCCTCTTGTCCATGCCATTATCACTTCCAGCCAGGGGCAAAATGGTAATTCGGTTAGTGTATAAGTAAGCTACCACATCCTCCAGTACGAGGGACGGGCGATACAAGGGAGAGGAGAACGAGCATCATTTCCCCCCAAGCTCCATCTTCTTCCTAGAGCTTTCACCATTGTTCTTCATACAGCTCAAGGAGCGCACTGTACTTGTAAACACTTGAGATATAAAGAGAGTAGGCTAGTGCTGCAGTAGGGGTGTTACCTCCACAAGAGGGCCCCGAAGCAGGGTACATCGTGGTGTTCTTTGCTTCTTCTTGGTTCTGCTTGTTCTTGTTTGTTCTGCGAGTTCTTGGTTGTTCTTCATGCGTGCTTCGTGAGCGCGCAAACCCTCCCCGGATCCCCCAACGTCCTAGCGAGCCCACAACTTAAGCCATCCTATGGCATCTGCCGTGACACCACCACGACAGTTGGCGCCCACCGTGGGGCCAGTGGCGTTGGCTGGGGTTTCCTTCCGGACGGGCTCCGTCACTGGCTCCGGCGAGCGGGTCCTCTCTGGGCTCGTTTGCAAGATCGGCAAGTTCAACTTCATCAGCGACAACGCGGGGTGCTTCGCCAACAAGCCCTTCCCCGCTGACGGCTTCCTCATGACGCTCGGCAGCTTCGTCACCTACGTCGCCACCGAGCCTGTCCGCGAGTACCCGGCGCAGGTGCTCGTGGCTGAGGATCCTCCCTCTTTCCGCGCAGCTCTCGGACGGCGTAGCGCTCGCCCCGGGAGTAGCGTGGAGGTAATGGTGGTTGGAACAAGTGCTGCGGCTGGCAAAGGAGATGCCAGCAAGAGCATGCCCGAGGAGCTGGCCACGCCAGTTGATCTGGTTGACAAGCCGACTCGGACGGCCAAGTTCCCAAAGGAGAAACCGGATCCGGTTGGCCCGCTTGGCATGTCAAGTAGGGAGGCTCCCTTAGAGGATGTCCTGGAGAAGTTATCTCGGCCAGTGGCACCTGGGGCAAATGTAGAGCTTACTGTAGCTCAGCTAGAGGCAGAGCGCCTGAGGTTGCAAAAAGAAGCCCGGTTAGTGGTGGAGTCTAGGCAAGCCTTTGATAGAGATATGAGAGAGTACAATGCTGCCAATGGTATCACTGATGGCTTTACTCCTGTAGTGCATCGCTCGCGCAAGAAAGCCGAGTTGCGTAACCGGGGTAAGGACCTCAATGACGAGTTAGCTAGAGCTGCAGGATCGAGCTCAAGTAAGGCTACTAGTCATAGATCTGGCACAGGCAAGCCGGTGTATAGCTCCCCGGCTAAGAATCTTAGGGCTGCAGCGGCAGCGCGAGCCGAGTTGAGCACACTAACCGGGGACGCTTGGCGAAGCAGGCAGAGAGAGTCAATGAGCTAGTAGATGTGTGTAACCGGCAGAATGAGGCTTACCGGAAAGCTAATCCGGATGCAGGTGTTTCTCGGTAGTAGTGTCGGTTAAGGCTGTTAGCCAGAGATCCAAGGGGCAGGCGTCATCCCCGCACGTCGGAGTTGACCGGGCCCAGAGCGTGAACTCGGGTAAGAGCAAGCAGCTGCAGACCTATGATGCTGAATATGCCGGCAAGCAGCTAGCCGCTCAAGGAAGAGGTGGCCAAAGCAGAAACAGTGGTGGACAAGGCTACCCGGGAGCTGGAAGGGGCAATTCGGCTGGCCGAGGTCAACCACCTCGTCCTCCGGGCAGCAAGTGATTGTGCGAGCGCAACAGCAAGGTGGTGGCCAGGCGGGTACCGCTATGATGACGGAAATTCGGCTATGGCGCGAGCCGGATACCAGACGTATGATAATGCACTTGCATCAAGACTGGGACCTCGGGCATTGGATCCGAATGATCAGCGTCTCAAGTTGGATAGAATTTACCAGTCCGAGAAGCTAGAAGAGCAAGGCCCACCGGGTCCTCCATGTTTGGACCTCGGATCATGAACGAGCCGAGCGTGCCGTTGTTTCAGCTTGGCCGAAGCACAAAGCCGTATAATGGCAACACAAAGCCACAGGATTGGCTGATAGACTATGTATCATCAGTGCACATTGCGGGGGGCAATCGCCGATGGGCGGTCCGGTATCTCCCGCACATGTTGGAAGGGCCAGCCCGGATTTGGCTGAATAACTTACCGCCGGGTAGTATCAACTCTTGGGTGGACTTGGAGGAGGCATTTTACAGTAATTTCTCCAGCACCTACAAGAGGCCTAACCGACCTCAGCTCCTGGCTGCGTGCAAGCAGGAAGAACGGGAAACAGACCGAGAATTTTGACTCGGTGGAGCAACATTCGCAACTCTTGCGAAGGTGTCGTGGAGGAGCAGGCAATTTCTTGGTTCGCGCAGGGTTGCCGACATGGCACCCCGCTCTGGCAGAAGCTCCAGAGGGATATGCCCAAGACACTGGCGGAAACGATCCGGATAGCAGATACGTATGCTCTTGGTGATCCGACACAGCCAGCATTGGATGCAGTGGGAACAAGCAGGAGGCAACCGGTTAACAACCGAGTAGGACCATTGAGGCCCAATGACCGACATGAATTCGGTTACAAAAGAAGAGATCCGGATTATAGATACGGTTCAGATCAGGTTGCTGCAGTGAATATGGACCATCCTGGAGCAGGAGATGGTCAGAGACAAAAGACAGAGGGTCCAGCTTGGAGGCCGAATCAAGGTGCTTGGCCGAAGAAAGTATGGGAGGATCAAGTCCTCCTCTAACTTTTGAGTCAAGATTAGACGGGCCTTGCTGTTATCACACTACAGACCCACGCAAGCCGGCCAATCATTCAACTCGGAATTGTAGCTGGCATCATCGCATTCAGGCGGAGGGTCAGAGAGGACCACCTCAGAGAGGTGCTCCTAGACCGAATTTCAGGCCGAATATGCCTTTAACCGGAGCCAATACAATCCCGGTGAACGCAGGAGCTCCAAGACCGGCAGCCACAAAGCCGGTTAACCTGGTAAACATGGGAGGCAACGACAATGGTGCTGGTCCGAGTCGGCAAGGTGGATACCCCGGTAATGAGTACAAGGAGGCTCATCAAAGTTATGTGGTTTTTGTGACCGAGCCAACTGACAAGAAAAGTCAGCTGCGAAGGAGGTGAATGCAGTCATACCAGCAGTCCCAAAATACCTGAATTGGTCCGAGCAGGAGATCACTTGGAGCAGGGCTGATAACCCCAGAATTATGCCAAGTCCAGGAAACTATGCACTGGTGGTGGATCCGACTTTGGTTGGACCCAAGCTTAACGTGAGGTTTAGCCGAGTCTTGATTGACAATGGCAGTGCCATAAACATCATGTATCGGGACACAATGGTCAAGTTGGGTATTTCGCCGAATCAGTTGCAGCAGAGCAGTTGTACCTTCCATGGTATAGTACCCGGGGTGTCTTGTTCCCCAATGGGTAAGATCTGGGTAGATGTGCTGTTTGGTACCAAGGACAATCACCGGCTTGAAGTCTCGAGTTCGAGGTGGTAGATTTGGAGAGCCCATACCATGCTCTACTTGGCCGGCCTGCGTTAGCCAAGTTCATGATATCCACCATGTGGCCTACCTCAAGATAAAGATGCCAGGCCCGAATGGTATTATCACTGTTGCGGGAGATTACAAAAAAGCCATACAGTGTGCCACGATCGGTTCCACCTTAGCCGAATCATTGGTGATCCAAGCTGAGAAGAGCAAGATGCATGAGGTGGTGGCAATGGCGAAGTCAGCTCAGCTCGGTGTGCTGGCTATGACCAATCCGGATGGAGGTGCAACATTTGAGATGCCCAAGGAAACAAAGAAGATTCCCATTGACCCGGAGAACCCGGAGCGCATGGCCATCATTGGTGCCGGGCTGGATGAGAAATAGGAAAGCGCGCTCTGTCACTTCCTCCGTGAGAATCGGGATATCTTTGCATGGTCGGCTAAGGACCTGCCTGGTGTTCCGAGGGAGTTGGCAGAGCACTCTTTATTTGTCAGGCCGGATGTAAAACCGGTGAGGCAACCGACTCGGCGTCTCTCAGATGATCGAAGAAAAGTGGTGCTGGATGAGCTGGCTAAGTTGCTTGCAGCCGGATTCATTATGGAGGTGTTGCATCCAGACTGGATATCCAATCCGGTTCTGGTAGAGAAGAAGAAGGACGAACCAGCGGTGGTCAAGGTGTGGCGCATGTGCATCGATTTCACCAACCTAAACAAGGCGTGCCCGAAGGATCCATTTCCTTTACCTCGGATTGATCAAGTGATCGATTCTACTGCTGGGTGTGAGTTGTTGTCTTTTATTGATGCGTACTCTGGTTTTCACCAGATACCACTGAACCCTAAAGATCAAATAAAGACTGCTTTTATTACCCCGTACGGGGCGTATTGCTATCGTGTCATGTGTTTCGGTTTGAGAAATGCCGGTGCAACTTATCAGAGATGTATGCAGAAATGCTTACACTCCCAAATGGGCAAAATGTGCAGGTGTATGTCGATGATATCGTCATCAAAACTAAAGAAAAACACACTCTCCTCGAGGATCTCGAGGAAACATTTGTGAACTTGAGAAAATATCGGTTGAAATTGAATCCGGATAAATGCACCTTTGGTGTCCCGGCTGGAAAGTTGCTCGGTTTCCTTGTATCGAGCCGAGGTATTGAGGTGAATCCGGCTAAAATCCGAGCCATAGAAAGAATGAAATTGCCTAAATGTCTAAAAGATGTACAAAAATTCACCGGGTGTTTAGCCTCGTTGAGTCGGTTTGTGAGTCGGCTAGGAGAAAAAGCCTTGCCCTTGTATCAGTTGATGAAAAAGAGCACCGGGTTCACGTGGACCCCGCAGGCAGATTCGGCTTTCAACGAATTAAAAAAGATGTTGTCCACTGCACCAATTCTGGCGTCACCTTTGCCGAATGAGCCAATGCTACTTTACATTGCGGCCACTAACCGGGTCGTAAGTGTGGTCATAGTGGTAGAGCGAGAAGAGGAGGGTAAATCCGTGCAGAGACCGGTGTACTATTTAAGTGAGGTGATCTCAACCTCAAAGCAAAATTATCCTCACTACCAGAAGATGACATACGGTGTATACCTGGCGGCCAAAAAGTTGAAACATTATTTCCAAGAACACCCGATTACCGTGGTATGTGAAGCTCCAATCGCGGAAATCATTGGGTGCAAAGATGCGACTGGCCGGGTTGCCAAGTGGGCAATAGAAGTATCTCCTTACACCCCGCATTATGAGAGAAGGGATGCTATCAAGTCTCAGGCTTTACCAGATTTCCTTTGTGACTGGGCCGAGATGCAGTATGAGCCACCCAAGCCGGATTACAATTACTGGAAGTTGCACTTTGATGGCTCCAAAACCAAAATCGGATTAGGTGCTGGGGTGGTACTCACATCACCAAAGCAAGATCAGTTGCGATATGTGTTGCAGATTCATTTCTCAGCCTCAAACAATGTGGCCGAATATGAGGCACTGATCCATGGGCTTAATGTGGCTAGGGATATCGGCATCCGCCGAATAGAATGTTTTGGTGATTCGGATTTAGTGGTGCAGCAGTCTTCTGGAAATTGGGATGCTCTTGATGCCAATATGGCACTGTATCGGTTTCATGTCCAGAAAATTTCAGGATTTTTTGAAGGCTGCGAGTACAAGCACATACCTCGGTTGGAGAACGAAGCTGCTGATGTCCTGTCAAAACTCGGGTCGTCTAGGGATGCAATTCCACCCGGAATATCCTTGAATCACCTAAGGGTCCCTTCAATCAAACCTTCGCCTGATTCCGAGTCAATTTTTATCCCAAAGCAAGAATCTGAGGCTGTCCCTATGAATGTTGATGTCGGATACATTGGGGAAGACCCGGGGACTGCATGGCGAGACCCGGGGACTGTAACCGGATCTTAGGAAAGAGGAACAGAGAAGGTGGTGCTAACCGAATCTTAGGGAATGGGCAGAAGCTGATAGAAGAAATAATGGCGGCCGAACCAGTGGAGATAGATGAGCACTTATTCCCTTTGCATCCAGTACCGGAATGGGCTGAAGAAATCATGAAGTTCATGTCGGAGGGGAGTTTGCCAAATGATGAAACCGAAGCTAGGCGAGTGCAGAGGAGGTCCAAGGCTTACACCATCATCAACAAGGAGTTATACAAGAGGAGTGCAACCGAGGTGCTACAGCGTTGTGTGGAGCCAGCCGAGGGCAAGGAGATGCTCCTGGAGATACATCAAGGAGAATGTGGACATCATTGCAGCACGAGAGCCCTGGTGGCTAAGGTGTTCCGGCATGGATTTTACTGGCCCACTGCTCACGCGGATGCAGAGGACATAGTCCGAAAATGTGAAGGATGCCAAAGGTTTGCCAAGCAGACACACTTACCCGCATCGGCGCTCAAAACAATTCCTATCACTTGGCCGTTTGCTGTGTGGTGTTTAGATATGGTGGGAGATTTCAAGCCGGCTAGGGGTAACATGACACATATGCTGGTGATGGTGGATAAGTTCACCAAGTGGATAGAGGTGAAACCAATCCGGAAGGTAGATGGTCGTTCGGCTGTGACTTTCCTGAAAGAAATTATTTTGAGATACGGATACCCTCATAGCATCATCTCGGATAACGGCACAAACTTTGCTGTCGGAGAGTTTGCTCGGTTTTGCATGGATAAGGGAATCCGGCTAGATATAGCCTCGGTGGCACATCCGGAGTCTAATGGGCAAGTGGAAAGATCAAATGCCCTGGTGTTGGCCGGCATCAAGGCTCGTCTCATTGAACCATTGCTGAAAACTCCGGGATGCTGGATAGACGAGATACCATCAGTACTGTGGGGTCTAAGGACCACGCCGAATCGGTCAACTGGCTATACGCCATTTTTTCTGGTTTATGGGGCAGAAGCTGTGCTACCACTGACATAGAACATGATGCACCAAGGGTGGCAATGTATACTGAAACCGAGGCAAAAGAGGCCCGGGAAGATGCAGTGGATCTGCTAGAGGAAGCAAGAGAATTGGCTCTATCTCGGACAGCAATATACCAGCAGAATCTCCGACGATATCATAGTCGAAAGATCAGCCCTCGAGTGTTTCATGAGGGAGATCTTGTACTAAGGCTGGTGCAGCGCAGCAAAGGCCGACACAAGTTGTCACCTCCATGGGAGGGACCATTCATTGTGAGCAGGGCTATGCACAATGACTCGTACTACCTTGTAGATGCACAGGAACCAAGGAGGATGGCCTGGATAGACCCGGACAAGAAACTAAGAGACCCTGGAATGTAGCTCTGCTTCGACCCTTTTACTCCTAAGGGGCGCAATGTATGTATTTCAGTTTATCATAAATGAAATTGCAGCAATCCGAGTCTGGACTCGGGGACTGCTTCGTCCTTATGCATGTGTTTCTTATTACTGTTTTGTCCATACCGTTCATGTGTCGAATTGCTTTGAACCTCGTCCCAAAATTCAAGTAATGTATGCTGTGTTGTTGATCTCGTGACTCGACTGACAAACACCAAAATGGTAGTCAAGAGCAGAGATGAGGAATATGGGAAACATGAAAATGGACTCGGGGACTCGGTCCAAAACCGATTCGGCAGATGTCGTTTACTAACCCCTGTTATTTATTTTTTGTTTATGTTAGATGATTCTAAACCATAACTCGCATGTTTCAAGTATTGTATGCTATGATTCCTATCTTGTGACTCGACTGTCAAACACCTAAAAGGTAGACAAGAGCAAAGATTCGGCAAAAATAGTAAACAAGAAAACAGACTCGGGGACTCGGTTTAAAATGATCCAACATAAACCTCGTCCGGATCACATTAAGCTAAATAAGAGTAGTCTCGGAAGAACTTAAAATTGTTTATTACATCTGCTCCCGGCATACCGGGGATTTAACGTTTTTTCACTAAGTCACTTCAGGAGGCAGCAGACTTGGTTGTAGCGGGTCGGTTACATCAGCTTCGGTTGCAGGAGCCTCGGGCGCGCGAGCTTCGGTTACAGGAGTTTCGGTTGGAGTAGATTCGGTTGCAGGGGGTTCCGTCGCTGGAATGGACTCAGAAGATGGAGGAACTTCAGGAGTAACCTTGCGTGGAGAGCTTGAAGGCTGGGCAGATTCGGAAGTATCCGGATCAGCGAAGCTTGTTTGGCAATCTCTGCCAAATCAGTTGCTGGTATCTCCGAAGTCTGGGCCAGAGTTGCTTCGGTCTTCTTAGCCGAGTCAGAGGCTGGGATCTGATGGACTTGATAGGAGCAGCTTCGGCAGAGTTAGCCGAATCATCAGACTCGCCCTCAGAATCGGCATATTCTTCAGCGGAGGCATCGTCCGATTCCTCTTCTTCAGTCTCTTCCCCGTCAGTGTAGACCGGAGCCTCCAGATCAAGATGTTTGGTGTTTGCAAATTCCGCCATAAAGTTGGCAGCCTCCTCGCGGATCTTGATCCGGTCAGGATCTGTAGCCCATGAAGAACCCTCGCGAAGGGAGCGCACTCTGGCGAGATCGATTAGTTCATACCAAGACATGATAAGGATCAAGGCGGCATCAGCACCGGCACGGGCAGATGAAGATCTCCATTGCTGTAACCGGCTCTTCGTTTGATCCAGATCTTTGATTAGCTCCTCCGCAGACCGGACTTGCCGAGATTCAGGAAATAAGATTCGGTGAGCCTTGAGGCTTGCATTGAGCAGATCAATGTGGGAATCCTTCAAAGGGGCAATCCGAGCCTTGAGTGCAGTAATGTGATCTTCAATGTCCCATGTCTCTGGTAAGGGAGCACCGGTTAATTTGGCTCTCTCAGCTCGGGCATCTCGCACAGCTTTGGCGGCTTGAAGCCGGATGCTGGTAAATTCTCCTACAGACAAATAAGCTAATACCGAGTTAAGCGAGAAGGAACACAAAAATATGTGTCGGATAAGAGCAGAAGGAAAAGAAGAGATTCGGCGAAACTTACGATCCATGTCATCATTGAGGCTTGCAAGTCCGGACAGCCATTTCGCACTGGCTGCTTTGTGAGCACTCAATTCTTCTTTCGCCGCTTTGACTTCGGCTTCAGATTCGGCAATGGACGTTTGAATTTGCTTGTCCAGTTTGGCCCGCTCCGCAAGTCCGGCTTTGCAAACATCTCGCTCCTTCTGGATAGTGTCTTTTTCAGTCCGCAGCGCATCCCGCTCTCTTTGACCTTCTCCTTCACTCTTTCAACCCGGTTAAGCTCTCGCTGAAGCCGAGCCACCTCTGACTTTTGCTCCTCTAAAGCGCGCTTCTGCTCTTCTTCTTTATTGTCCATTTCAAGACAGAGCCCATCAAAGGAAGTTTGGAGCTTCTGGTGCTGATGGGCGAGCTGCTTAAAGAGCTTGCTGCGAGCGGTCATGGTTTCCTGAAAGAAAACATGCAAATGGCGTCAAAAGAATCTCGGGGACTGGCCCGAGATTAACCGAATCAGTTGGAAAAGAGACTCGGGGACTGGAAGTCCCACGATTTCCTTGGTTAAGACAACATTCATGATCAAGTTTTATAGATTCAAGCCGAATGACTTTCTTACTCGGAGGAGTATCAGTCGTTCGACCCGAATCTCGGGGACTGGGAATAGTGCAGATTGATTAAGTAAAAGCAAGATTCGGTAAAGTTACCTCAAAGACCCGGTTAGCTTCAGTAACCGAGGTCTGCACGGAGTGTAGAGATTGAAACATCCGACTAGGCCCAGCCGGATGTGGCGCTGAAGTAGAAAAGTCTTTGGCGAGGTCAGCATCATTCCAAGCTTCAATGAATTGCTTGGCGGACTCGAGCTTATCGTTGCCCGGAGGGCGGGGATTCGACAGGGCCTGGCCGAATCGAATCGCTGATGGGGCGGCAGGAATTTTCTTGCTACCGCCACCTGCTTATCCGAGGTGGTTGGAGTTGTGCCAGAGGCACCTTGAGTCGGCTTGGGTTGAGGTGACGCACCCGGAGTCTGCTTCGGATGTTGCTCCTTGTGCTGCTTCTCGGAAATTTGTTGTTGCTGTTGCTGCTTCTGCTTTTTCTTCTTCTGCTGCTCTTGATTCAGCAGGGCTTGAGCTACGGGTGTAGGGCGAGAATCCGGCTTAGGCAAGGGCTTAGCCGGTGTCTTAGCCTTTTCCTTCTCCAGCTCCTTCAAAGGGCGTGGCCAAGTTGAATCCGGACAGGAACCAGGGTTTCCTCACTCTCCAAGTCAATAACCGGCTCTGATGTAGAAGTCGGTTGGGGAATATTGGCAGTTGTAGGCGTGCTGGAGAAGTAATAACCCTTTCAGGAGACTGGTTCTCCGTAGCCGAATCCAGTGGAGGAATGGGAGAAGAAATGGATGAGTGAGTTTGTTCGGTGACGATGACGTCACTACATAAAACAAAGTAAACAGTTAATCCGGATGAAGATGACTCGGTTAGTAAAGGAAGAAAGCAAATGAAGCTGTACGCATTACCCCTTCGTGGTAGGCATGGGCTTGAGCCGATTCGGCTTGGAGCCAGTCTTCTTGATTCTTTTTGCTTTAGGGGCATCAGATCCGGGCGCATCAGCGCGTTTCCGAGATGTCCCTTCAGCATCTGGTTTGGCTGGAACACAAGGTGGTGACCATGAAATCGGAATAGCGTCGATGGGATCTAAGATCTGGCAATCATCATCTTCCTCGTCGGAAAGGTCGTAAATAGTTGGTTGCTTACCCTTGCGGATTGGCTTGGCGCGCGGAATCGGCAGATAGTCATCCGTATCCGCATCCTCTTCGCCATCGCGCAACGGGCTGCGATCCGCTCCCCATACTTTTGTGGAGAGATCTCCATCTTCAGTAGCTTGGCGGTCAAGCAGCTACATAAGAGTCAAGGTAAATCCGGGTTAGTCCGATGGCATTCTGATGAAGTATGGATGAATTTGGAAGGTGGTGAACGAACCTGTGGTGGAAGTGCATTCCGGTGAAACGGCTTTACGCCCCACCGCCACTTATCCGACATCTCGTATAGGCAATCGCATTTACTCGTCTCCTGATGGAAGCTCGGTTAAGATCATGCTTGCTGATCCGGGTAGGATCTAGCAGACCACTCATGTGGCATATCTTGTGTTCACGTCTTTGAAGAGGATTGACCCGGCGGGAGATAAAGGTCCGGAGGAGATCGTCCGAATCCAGGCCCTTCTTCAGAAAGTCCTCCAGAGTTTCATGTATTGTCTGGAGCTCTGCAATAGTTTCAGCCGGATTATACCCGAAGTTTAATTCGGCTGTGGGTGGCTCGATCTGGAACTCGGGCAGATTGAGGGCATCATGGCCTTCAGCACTCTTCACATAAAGGAAAGTCCTTTGCCACTTCCTGACAGTGTCTAGGCCAGTGATACGGGGAAAGATGGATCCCGTCCTCGGCGTAATGCTAACCGAACCACAAGCAGTCATCAGCTTCGGTTGGTGCCTGGAATAGTCTGCTTGCGGAGGTGAAAATACTTTGCCCATATGTCCACAGTCGGACAGACACCGAGATAGCCCTCGCAAAAGGAAGTAAAGGCCGACAGAGAAACAAAGGCGTTAGCCGGGAGGTGATGAGGCTGCAGGCCAAAGAAATCAAGGAAAGCCCGGAAGAAGTCACTAGCCGGCAATCCGAATCCGCGCTCAAAGTGCGCCAGAAACACCACACGTTCACCAGGTTCGGTGACCGGTGCAAGTTCCTTCCCCGGTTTGCGGCATATGACTTGAGAGGTTATACGCGGGTGCTTAATAGCCATTCCAGATCGTCTGTTGTCACATCAGAACCCTCCCATCTGCCGGGAGGAAGCTTCGCCATATCCGGATCAATCCTGCACGAGGTCGGATAGGCCGAGTTAAATGAATCGGATAATGGCCTAATCGAACCAGATCTAAATTGATTCGGCTAAGATTATCCCGGATGAAACTAGCCGGGTTCGGCAGAGAAGGTGATTCGGAGGGCAATCACAAACACCTTCCGCAAAAGTCTAGGGTTACAGAAGATCTACCACAGCGGTAAAAAAGAAAAAGAATTCAAGTGAAAAGGCCAGTAGAACTGTTCGAACGGTGGCAAGCTAATCTAAGGCAATCTAGTAGGAAACCTAGAAAAGGGATCTACGGAATGTGCTAAGGCATAACCATGGATTTATATGGGAATGAATCTACAGAAAGAAACAGCGTAAGTTCCTCGTGGGTATGAACTTGGTCGCGGTGGCCATGGCCGGAGGAAGAAGAACTTACGGGTACGGCGCGGCGAGGAAGGAGCCCAGTGGAGAAACGGCGGTGCACGGCGCGGTGCGCGGCTCCGGCGAGTCTTCTCAAGTGTTGAGGACGTCTCCGGCGCGGCAAGGATGCGAGGGCGAGATCGCGGCGGCAGTGGCGCAGATGGAGGTTTTCGGAGTGGGGAACGAGCGGAGAAGAAGAGAAACCCCCGCACCCCTATTTATAGTGCTGAGTGGTAACTGACGCACTACTGCGCAGTTTTCGGGGCGTCGCAGGATAACCGCGCCCTGGAACTTTGTGGTCTCCGCTGTGACCGTGTATTTCAGACACATGGTGGGTCACAGAATGGGAAAAGGTCGTACGGATCAAATGTGCCTGTCAGCGAAGAATTCGAGGAGACACGGTCATTTGGTCAAATTACACTCGAGTGCCCGGTGGATCCGGATATTGTGCTGACATTGGCATGTCAAATCAAAGACCCGGATAACACGGCTTTGCGCAGAGATTTCCGGCCAAAGTATCCCGGGAAATTCGGAGACAAGTTTATGTGATTCGGTTAGTAGTGCTTGTTCTGAACCTGCTACGGCCCTTCAGCCGAGGCTGTAGGACCGCACCAGCTTCGGGGACTACTGTCGGGGGGCTGCCCCCGGGTAGGGCAAAGATGTGGTGTTGAGAGCCTAAAAGGCTGGCCGGATCAATATTCAGCCGGATCACTTGGGCCGAATCTCATGTGAATTCGGTTAGCTCTCTATCGAGCTAAAGCATGGGAAGAAACAAAGGGGATCCAGTAAAGCCAAACCGGATTAGTTTGGGAAGTCTCGGCTGAGTTAGCCGGATTGGTCAGGAAGGACCCGGATAAGGTGATCCGGATATGGCACGGGGGCCAAGTAATGTCAGTAAGGTCACGGGACCTGCAATTCAACTGACCGAGGTTCAGAGGACAGCAAGGTCGAGTCACAGGTTTTCCGGATCGCAAGGCCCTAGGCGCTGACTCGGCCAATTCGGGAAAGGGGCTATGGCCTAGACCCGGTGGGCTACGCCTGCCATTGCCTGAAGAGGCAAGATAGGCCTGCTGGGACTTGACAGCCAGGTCAAGCCACGGGATTCCTGGGAGCGCAGCGACCTAGGAGCTGACTCGGCCAATTCGGGAAAGAGGATGTGACCTAGACCCATGGGCTACAGCTGCCATTGCCCGAAAGAGCAAGATAGGCCTGACAGTCCGGCCGTTGGATTGACAGGGGGCAGAGGCTTGTCCTGTTCCTCTTGTCCATGCCATTATCACTTCCAGCCAGGGGCAAAATGGTAATTCGGTTAGTGTATAAGTAAGCTACCACATCCTCCAGTACGAGGGACGGGCGATACAAGGGAGAGGAGAACGAGCATCATTTCCCCCCAAGCTCCATCTTCTTCCTAGAGCTTTCACCATTGTTCTTCATACAGCTCAAGGAGCGCACTGTACTTGTAAACACTTGAGATATAAAGAGAGTAGGCTAGTGCTGCAGTAGGGGTGTTACCTCCACAAGAGGGCCCCGAAGCAGGGTACATCGTGGTGTTCTTTGCTTCTTCTTGGTTCTGCTTGTTCTTGTTTGTTCTGCGAGTTCTTGGTTGTTCTTCATGCGTGCTCCGTGAGCGCGCAAACCCTCCCCGGATCCCCCAACGTCCTAGCGAGCCCACAACTTAAGCCATCCTATGGCATCTGCCGTGACACCACCACGACATAGGGGCTGCCACCTTTTTGTATATGTGGAAAAGTTATTCTGTGGCGCATGGGGTCACATGCGCCACAGAAATATGGCTTTCTGTGGCGCATGGGACGGGATGCGCCACAGAAATCAACATTTCTGTGGCGCATGCCACAGAAAAGGCGTCGGCGTGTCAGATCCGAACATGGGTGGTGGGGCCCACAACATTTCTGTGGCGCACTTGTCGCCATGCGCCACGGAAAGGGAATATTCAGTGGCGCATGGTCAACGCATGCGCCACAGAAATCTGTGGCGCACCACCGCAGATGCGCCACTGATAAACTTCTGTGGCGCACTGCTTAAAAGGTGTGCCACAGAAAGGGGATCCACCTATAGCTAGTTTCCTAGTAGTGTTTTGTGAGCCGAGCAACGTGCGTGGACTTTGGAGAAACACTTAGAGGCAATGTCAGAGGACTATCTTCGTACAAATCCATGCACCGTTGCAGCTCAGCAAATGGTTCTGATTGAAATCAGGAATATGCTATCGTCAATGGGGAAGGACATAAATTATTTTCATCTTCCAGAGATCAATGAGGAATATGACACTGCCGTGGGTGCGGAAAGGGAGATCTTTGAGGAGACAACCATAAAGCCCAACGAGGAGGACTTAAATCTAACGAGGAGGACTTAAATCTCTCAGAGTCACTTAACGCTGAGCAGAGGTCCGCCTACGACGAGATAATGTCTGTTGTTGACGGTCAGGATGGTGGCATGTTCCTTGTGGACGGACCTGGAGGCACGGGCAAAACATTTCTTTACAAGGCGTTGCTGGCAACGATACGTGGGCGAAAAAAGATAGCTGTGGCAACAGCTACATCCGGTGTCTTGGCTTCCATAATGCCTGGTGGGAGAACTGCGCATTCACGGTTCATGATACCTCTAAGCATTGACGATGGTGGGTTCTGTAACTTCACCAAACAAAGTGGGACAGCCAAGCTACTACGGTCAGCTTCTATCATAATTTGGGATGAGGCTTCCATGACGAAGCGTCAGGCTGTGGAGGCGCTAGACAATAGCTTGCGTGACATAATGAGCCAACCAGAGCTTCCGTTCGGTGGAAAGACAGTAGTGTTCGGTGGAGATTCCAGACAAGTCCTCCCTGTTGTGCGTAAGGGATCGATGGCTCAGATAATTGATGTGACACTACGTAGTTCTTACCTTTGGAGGTCCATGCGTCACCTTAAGCTGGAACACAATATGAGGGCACATAGCGACCCCTGGTTTGCGGAGTACCTGTTTCGCATCGGGGGTGGCACGGAGGAGACCAATGGTGATGGTGACGTCCGCCTACCTGATGAGATATGCGTGAAGTATACTGAAAAGGACAATGATCTTGATGCACTCATAAACTATGTTTTTCCAAGTCTCGGTGTAAACATGGCAGACCCAAACTACATCACCTCCAGAGCTATCTTGACTACCCGAAATGATTGTGTCGATTCAATTTATATGAAGATGATCGATCGGTTTCAGGGGTGTCGGAGAACTGATCCCAAGGAACTTGGGGTGTCTCACTAATGCCAGGAATCGAGTAAGGGGCTGAACACAACGTCAAACAAATCCTCAACTACCTCGGCGACGGTGCTCGTCGAGCTCGGTGAGGAACGACACGGCAGAGAGTGAACACGAGCCGCTACCCAGGTTCAGGCCCACCGTGACGTGTAAAGACCCTACGTCCTGCTATGTTGTATTGCACTTCATGAAGAGGTTACAGTACAATGAGCTTGCCGAGGGCTTAGCTTTGGATATGGTGGACTATGGTGGAAGGGGCTTCGTCTTCTTCCTTGCGACGTAGTCGACTGGGTGTAGAATGAATCGATCCAATGGGGGATCCCCTCCCTTGGTCGTACACTGCCCCCTTTTATACTGCCTCCGTCCTCTTCCCCGAAAACACCAGGCGGGAAGGGATACCACATGGTGGCTAAGGTGGAGCGCAGTGCACAGCGTCGGGGGTGTCCATGGACGCGGTCCATGGCAGAGAGCAACGTCTCCGTGCAGAAAAAGCCACCGTCCACCCAGGACGATGGGCTAGCGCTGCAGAGGTCCGTGGGGTGCCCCACGGTGAGGTCCTCTTGGAGCGTAGCGGCTGCCGGACCCCTTATCACCAAAATGGCAATGCTAGGAGTCCGCTTTGCTTGCCACAGCCTTGTTGATCGCTTTATACACGAGAACGGCAACTGCGGCGTCGTCGTCATCGCGCGCAGGCGCGCGCGTCACTCTGCGGCGGGCGCAGTGGCCATGTGCGCTCTGCAGCGGGTGCAGAGCTTGCTTCCACTTGAAGGAATCCCGCGAGGGCTGGGTGCCTCGCCGAGGTTCTGAAATACTTGACGCCTCACGAGGGAAGCCTCGCGAGGGTGGCGCAGACGTGTGCCAGGACTTGGTGATATTCCGGACAGGAGAGGCCCTCACGAGGTCCGTCAGGCGCCTGATCGTCTGGTCCTTAGCAGAAAAGCTCAGTAAAGTGAAGAAGACCTCGCGAGGGAAAAGTCCCTCGCGAGGCTCGCCAGGCTGAAACGCTTGGTCCTTAGCAGAATCTTCTGCAGAGCATCGAGGGTTGACGCAGGCCGGCCCATGGTACCCTGGTTTCCACTGGGCCGACAGTAGCCCCCGGGCCCGCGATGGGCACGCTGGAGTCTTGTGGACGTAGGCGAAGCGTCGTGGGCCCAAAGAAGCATGCCTGGCCCGAGACACGTGGAGAGCTGCGGCTGCCCACGATGCCACGATCTCCTCTGTAGTAACGGGCGTAGTGCCGGGACCCACCACGTCCTTGTAACGGCTCGATGAGCCGATAAAAGCCTATGAGCTCGGCGCAGGCGGCCGTTGCTTCATCCATCCCCTTTCGCCTCCTTCTTCCCAGAGCAAAATCTCCGAGCTTCTCATTCGCAATCCCACTGCAAGGGCGCCCAAGAAGGCCGCCGGCTCCAGGAAGGGCAAGGCGGTGAGGTAGGTGAGCGAGCCTGCCGCGATGCAGCAAGACGGCAACCTCAAGCCAGCTCTGGTCGGGTTCCGCATCAGCACAGAGGCGCAGCTGGATAAGGGTATGCCACATGGCAGCCTCTGCGAGCAACGAGCATGGCGCCACGGTGCTCAAACCGGCGAACAACCCCTGCAGCAGCCTCTATCCCATCTTCCTGCACACCCTCTTCACTGGGCTCGTGCCTCCCTTCTCCGACTTCTTCCTGGCGGTTCTGGAGTGCTACCAGATCCAGATTCTTCACCTCCACCCCAACTCCATTCTCATCCTCTCCATCTTCGCCTACCTCTGCGAGGCGTACATCGGCATTCCGCCCTCGGTCGACCTCTTCCGCAGCTTCTACGCGCTCTGGTTCACGGCGAACAACGAGCGGACGGGGTGCGTCTCCTTTCGCATCACTGATGGCATGGGCGGCGTCTACATCCCATTGCGTGGGCCGGCGAGAATCCTGTGACCAATTTGTCGAAGAGGGTGGAGGACTTCCGCAGGCGGTGGTTCCTCATGGACGTCGAGAGCCGGAGTCCCTTCTTTGAGATGCCTGAGGCGCCCCCGACGAAGAGGGAAAGCTGGTCGAGCGTGACTCTCAAGGGCTCAACGCTTGGCCCCGTGGTGAAGCGTCTGTCGGATCTTCGCGAGGCTAGCCTTACTGGGCAGATGGTGTCCAGGGACTTCGTGAGGCGTCGCATTGCTCCACTCCAGAGGCATGCAGATCCGATGTGGCTGTACACGAACTAGAGGGACAAGATGCGCCTGAGCGCTACCCTCTTCTCGCAGGAGGAAGTGGATGGCATCATGGAGGTCCTCTTCACTTCTCCATCCATCCCCAAGCCTGCCGACAACGCCGTGCCGCTCCACAGGTTTGAGCTTGAACCTCGTGTTACATTCGTGGAGACGATGCCTAAATTTGACCAATGGGGCCTGGTGCCTGAGGGGCAAGTTGGGCCCCGCGAAGACCCGAAGTTGGCATCGCAGCTGGCGCCGGCCGATGGCGAGGAGGAGACGACGGAGACGCCTGCGGAGTCTGACGCAGGTGTAGCCGGCGCCTCAGGAGGTCCCAATTCCTCGGTGGGGAACTCGAGCTCCTCGAGGGGCATGCCGCCTGAAGTTGAGATCCACGAGATCTCCTCGGGCAGCGGCGACCGGTACCTGGTCGTCCCCTCGTGGCGCGTCGAGGGGAGGAGGAGAGCGATGACGAGGAGGCCTCGTCTGGCCACTGCGAGCCCTGCTCCAAGGCGATCCACGACAGGAACGCCGGAGCTCGGGAGGAGGCGGAGGCCACTGCTAAGGTGGGCCAAGAAAAGCCTGCCGAGGCACAGAAGAGTGCGGAGCCCAGTGCTCCGCCTGTGCGGCGGACGACGAAAAGGTGGATCGACACCGCCGTGTAAGCCTTGTATTTCCTTTCTTTTCGGATGTGTTCTTGGGTGCCCCTCTCGAGGGATTTCTGAACGTTTTCTTCGCCAGGCGTCCCGCGGAGGCGAAGCGGCGGAGGCTCTGGAAGGTTGGAGAGGGCTCCAGCGCTTCAGCAGCGTCTGCAGCACCTACATCTGAAGCGGTGCCTCACGAGGCTACCGCTCCTCCTCCTGAGACAGCTGAGGCGGCGGTGTCGCCGGCCGCGCGGCCTGGAGCTTCTCCTGCGCAGCAGGAGAAGGCGGCGGAGGAAGATGCGGCGAAGACCACGACGTCGGTGGAGGAGCGCGCTGACGTTGAGATGGAGGAGGCCACCGCGCCGCCACCTCCACCAAACGCAGGCCCTGAAGCGCCGGTGGTGGACTCTGGGGCTGCGGCGGGAGCGGCCTCGGCGGAGAAGGCCGATCCTGCCCCTGGAGGGGAGAAAGACGTGCCCCAGGGGCAGAAGGACGCCGGGGCAGATGGCGAGGACATTCCGAGCCCTAGAAAGCCCCCGGCGCTGATGAAGAGGGAGGCTCTCACCAGAGCCCGCAGGCGCGACTCGAGGCCACTCCGAGCCCAAGGCGCGATGTTTTGGAGTCCTCAGCAGGCGTCGGTACCTCTGGGTCCTCTGGCGACGCGTGGGCCTTGGTCCTGCGGGGTCGGCGCCTGAGCGCGGTTCGCCACAATGCTGTCTTTCGCTCGGCGAGGGAGGTGCTTGATGGGCTCGAGGCCCAGCTCGCCGAGGAAGATCGTGCCAAGGCGGAGGAAAACGCCGAGCTTGCGCGGGGTTGGACTCGCCTTCAGGAGACCGTGGAGCGCTGCCGTCGGGAGGACGTGGCGGCCCAGGCACGGCGTGAGGAGGCGCAGCGCTTTGCTGAGGAAGTCCGCGCCACCGCGAGGCTGAAGAGACCCTTGCGGACTTGAGCGCTAAGCGCGAGGCGGAGACTGCTGCCAAGCACCAAGAGCTCGTGGCCCACGAGGCGGCGGCCACCATCAACCATCAGGAGCTCATGGACCGCGAGGGAAAGATTATCGCGGAGTCAGAGACCATGAGGCAAAACTTGGAGAAGTTCCATGAGGACCTCCACACTCGCGAAGGGCTGATCGTGAAGCGCGGAGAAGACCTCGACTTCCGCGAGGCAGAGTTGCGCATGCGCGAGGAGCAAGTTGAACAGGTCGAGAAGGACCAATCCGCGCAGCGGGAGAGCCTGGAGACCCGCGAGGGCAAGGTGGCCCAGGATGAGGACTTCTACCAGAAGCGCCTCCTGAAGACCAACGAGAACCTCCGCGTGAAGGAGGAGAAGATGAAGAAGGAGTCCGCAACTAAGGAGAAGCTCTTCCGTGACAGCTGTTCCAGGGAGTTCGCGAAGAAAGCCAAGATGCAGGAGGAGCGTTTCGCCAAGAAACGCGACGAGCTCAACGCTCGCATCAGGGAGCTCGAGCGGGAGAAAAAGCGGTTCGACTCCCGTCTTCAGGCTGCCAAGGACGCCCAGGCCCGCACGGAGCAGGACCTTGCTTCCCTGACGCAGGACATGACTGACATGCAGCAGCAGGTGGCGCCCATGGTGCAGCTCGTCGAGGAGGCCCGGGACAGTGCTCAGGCTGCACGGGTCTTGTCGCGCCAGCGAGAACGTATGTCCCGCTCTCTGGTGGCCCGCGCGCGGGTTGTTGCGGACCGCTTAGGAGCCGAGGCCCCCGTGCTCTCTGTCGAGGGGAACGCTGATGTCGCCACGTACCTCGGCTTCTTTGAGCAGCTTCTCACCAGCCTTGAGGAGGTCGTGACAAGCCTTGACGACCTGGTCGACACTGAGAGCCGTGAGCTCCTTGGCGTCGCGGTTGGCCGCGTCTTCGCCAACCTTGTGCATCTCCAGCCCGGCTTCGACTTCACGACTGTGACGGAGCCCATGGAGCAGAGGCTCGCCACGAAGCTGGACGTCTCGGTGTGGGAGGACGTGGAGAAGTTTGTCCAGCGCTTCAAGAGGGCTGAGGTCGAAGAGGACCCGACCCAGGAAGGCGACGGCGAGGCAGGCTGAGGAGGAGGATGACGAAGCTGTCGACGGTGAGGATAGCGACAGCCCTGCTGCTTGAGTTGCTCCTGCGGAGAGATGTGCCTGGAGCATCATTTTATCTTAGGATTTGCTATTTTCATTTTGTAATGGCTTGTAAGACACTTTTATTATGTGCAAGTGTGAGCACCCCTCGGGAGGCCTTTTATCTCCTCCTCATGTCTTTTTCGCTCTACGTCGTTAGGACCCTGCTTTCAGCGCAATAGCACCGCCGCTTCGGTATGCCGGAGTCAGGGCTCGACAAGGCCGGGGGGTGCGTAAGGCTTAGAGAGGTAAGAGCTCTCGAGGCACGATGCTCGGGAGCTCCCCTTTGACGTGCAAGCAGCCCATGAGGCGTAAGAGAGAAAAGAGAGGCTCGAGGGGCGACAAAACCAGCGAGAGAGAAAGCTCATGAGGCGTAAGTTCTGGACTTAGCTTTGCGAGACGTTTGTCTCGTAGAGGGTGTTGTGTTCCCTGGTGAGGCGTTTTCCCTCTCGAGGTTGCCTGAGGCTGGTTTGGAGTTCCGCAGCCTTGTAGGGCGTCTTGTTCCCTGCGTTGGACAAAGAGGCATACCCACAAGCAATGCACGGTTGTACAACTCATGCGCGCTCATAGGTTTCCTCATGTGTATCTCACGAGGAGAGTAAGCACCAAGGTCCTTGGTGAGGTGACGTGCATGGGAGCAGGCCCATGAGTCAGAGCTCTTTGTGAGATAACGGTCGTGGGCGGAAACCCGAGTTAGAGCTCGGATCCTTTGGGTTTTGCGATGCTGCTGGGATGCTCCCGAGGCACAGACACCGTGCTCAGCCCCCGCTCGCGAGGTGCGCATGGGGAAAAATGTGAGCGCGAATGAACGTAAGAAAAACAACTCACCACAGCAATATTACATAACGGCGCTGAGGCGCAAAGGTTCATGCTGAACCGAAATTGTTCATTACACTTGGCGTGGCCAAGATAGAGTCCGCCATGTCTGGGCATGGGGTTCCACACGGAGTGGCTGAGGCTTCTCGCGGCCCGTGGCGACGCGTTGTAGAGAGAGCTCAGTGGAGGTGGCCCTCGTGGAGGGAAAAGCTTTTGTGAAGCTGGGAGGTGAAGATGCATGCTTCCCTCTTGAGAAAAAAATGCCTGTCGCGACGTGATCACGGGTAGAACTTGCGTAGATGCTCGATGTTCCACGGGTTTTTGACCGGGATGCCGTCTTCCGTCTCGAGTCATACCGCGCCGGGCCTGGCGATGTGCGCGACCCTGTAGGGGCCTTCCCACATGGGTGAGAGCTTGTGGAGGCCCTCTCTGGAGAGTATCCTCCTCAGGACGAGATCGCCTGTCTCGAGGGTGCGCGGGCGTATGTGGCGGCTGTGGTAGCGGCGCAGATCTTGCTGGTACTTTGCCACCCGGAGGGCAGCACGGCGACGTAGTCCATCGAGCAGCAGCAGGTCGTCGTTGTGGAGCTCTTCTTGGTCGTCCTCGTTGAAAGCGAGGATCCGTGGGGACCCATGCTTGATCTCGGTGGGGAGGACTGCTTCAGCGCCATAGACGAGGGCGAACGGCGTTTCTCTGGTGGGTTTGTGGCAGTGGTGTGGATGGACCAGAGCACAGATGGGAGTTCTTCAATCCAGTTCTTGCCGTGGGCCTTGAGGCGGTTGAAGCTTCTTGTCTTGAGGCCCTTGAGCACTTCAGCGTTTGCTCGCTCAGCTTGCCCATTGCTTCGTGGGTGAGCCACCGAGGCGAAGCAGAGCCGGGTGCCGAGGCTTTCGCAGTAGGCCCTGAAGATGCCACTGGTGAACTGTGAGCCGTTGTCGGTGATGATGCGATTTGGCACGCCGAAGCGGCAGGCCAGGCCTCTGATGAATTTCACCGCTGATCTCGCCGGTATGCTGCGCACCGCTTCGACCTCCGCCCATTTGGTGAACTTGTCAATGGCGACGTAGAGGTAGCGGTAGCCCCCGCTGGAGCGTGGGAACGGTCCCAGGATGTCCAGCCCCCAGACCGCGAAGGGCCAGGAGAGCGGGATGGTTTGGAGCCCCAGTGCAGGCTGGTGGACCTGCTTGGCGTGGAATTGGCATGCCTCGCAAGCTTGGACAACGGTGGTTGCATCCTGAAGCACTGAGGGCCAGTAGAATCCACTCCTGAAGACCTTCCCCGCGAGGGTGCGCGAGGATGAATGATGGCCACACTCTCCACTGTGTATGTCCCTGATCAGCTGGCGGCCTTCTTCAGGGGGGACGCACTTGAACGCAACTCCATTTGGACGGTATAGATCTCCCTCGTGAAGGCAGTACGACTTGGCCTGTCGAGCAATTCTTTCTGCTTCTGCATCCTCCTCAGGGAGGACTCCGTCCCTGAGGTACTCCTTGATCTCGTCGATCCAACCAGTCTCTTGGTGTGTCATGGCTAACAACAGGCGTTCTCCTGAGGGCGGACCGCAGTTTGGTGCTCAGATGTTGGTGCCAATGGGAGCTCTTCGTCGATGTCCACGTGGCTGCTTCTTTTGGCTGTTTCACCGACGCCCTGGTAAGCCTTTCCTCAAACACACCTGCCTGCTGGGCCTCTCTCCGCGACGCTCGCCTGGCGATGTCATCAGCCTCCTGGTTCTCCTTTCGCGGGATGTGCCTGAGCTCCATCCCCTTGAAGTGCTTCTCGAGCTTGCGAACCTCCTCGAGGTAGGCGGTCATATGACCGTCCTTAGGCGTGTAGCTCTTGTTGGAGAAGTTGACGAGGAGCTGGGAATCACCCTTGATGAGTAAGTGCTTGATGCCGAGGGCGATTGCGGCTCTGAGCCCGGCGAGGAGGCCTTCATACTCGGCGATGTTGTTGGAGACCTTGTCAGTCGTGAAGCACAGCTGGACGGCGTAGAAGAGCTTGTCGCCTTTTGGTGAGGTCAGGACGACGCCAGCCCCTGCGTTCTGGCATGCGAATGCCCCGTCGAAGTGCATGGTCCAGTGGTTTGGCACTGTGTCTCCAGATGGCGTGGTTTCTGCCTCTTGAGGCTCTTCCTGCTGCGTGTCGTCCATTCGGCGACGAAGTCTGCCAACGCCCTTCCTTGATGACTCTGGTGGTGTCGAAGCAGGCCAAAGGGTTACAGCTCGATGTTCCACCCTGCGACGCGATCAGTGGCGTTTGGGTTGCGCAGGATTTGCTCCAGGGGAATGATGTGACCACCGTGATGGGGTGGCCCTGGAAGTAGTGGCGCAGCTTCCTGGAAGCAATGAGGAGCGCGAGGAGGAGCTTCTGCTGCATGGTGTATCGCTCGCGAGCATCTCGCAGCACCGTGCTGACGAAGTAGACGGGATGCTCGACAAGCGTTGTCGATGGAGTGCAGCGCTGGGCTCTCAGGGGCCTTGTCGAGTTTTCTCTTGGCGAACCCTCGGCGAGGGTGCCTGCTGGTTGCGCGGGCTCGACTTGAGGCTCGGGGCCTGAAGAGGGTGCTTCCTTTCGGGAGGCTCTGGGCTTGGCGTGGCAGTGTCCTTCTTGGCGAGGACTGGCTCTTCCCTTTCTGCCACCAAGACCGCGCTTGCTGTTTGTGGAGTGGCTGCTAAGTACAGCTTCAGATGCTCGCCGGGCCTTGGGGCGACCATGACAGGTGGACTGGCCAAGTACTTCTTCAGGTCCTCAAATGCCTTGTCCGCCTCCGGTGTCCACTTGAACGTGCCAGACCTTTCATGATCTTGAAAAATGGCAGCGCCCTCTCGCCGAACTTGGAGATGAAGCGCTGGCCATGCATCCCGCCAAGCGTTGCATGTCCTTGAGGCGACGAGGTGGCTGCATTTCTTCTATGGCCTTGATCTTGTCGGGATTTGCTCTATGCCACGGTGGGACACTAGAAACCCGAGGAGTTTGCCTGATGGTACCCCGAAGACGCACTTGGCGGGGTTCAGCTTGATGTTTACCTTGCGCAGGTTGGCAAAGGTCTCCCGAGGTCCTCCATGAGGGTGTGCTCTTCGCGAGTCTTGACCACGATGTCGTCGACGTAGGCTTCTGCGTTTCTCCCCATCTGAGCCCCCAAGGCCGTCCTCATGAGCCTCTGGAAGGTGGCGCCGGCGTTCTTCAGGCCGAAAGGCATGCAGACGTAGCAATACACACCACAAGGGGTGAGAAATGCTGTCTTCTCCTCATCCTCCTTCGCCATCTTGATCTGGTGGTAGCCTGAGAAGGCATCCAGAAAACAGAGGAGATCGCAGCCGGCGGTGGAGTCCACGATTTGGTCTATTCTGGGCATCGGGTACGGGTCCTTGGGGCAGGCCTTGTTGATGTCGGTGTAGTCGATGCAGAGCCTGCCGCCCCCGGTGTGCTTGGGGACGACCACCGTGTTGGAGAGCCATGTGGGGTGCGCAACTTCTCGAATTATGCGTGCTTCTTTAACTTCTCTACTTCCTTGATGATGAACTCTTGCTTCTCTGGCGCCTGGCGCCGCGCTTTCTGCTTCACTGGGGTGCGTTTGGACACACGGCTAAGTGGTGCTCGATCACCTCCCTCGGTACTCCGGACATCTCTGACGGTGTCCACGCGAACATGTCAGAGTTTGCCCTGAGGAAGGCGACGAGCGCGCTTTCCTATTTGGGAGGCAAGCCAGCGCCTATGGTGACGCTAGCCCCCGAGCCGCTGGCGTCCAGCGACACCTTCTTCGTAGCTGCCTGCTCCTGTGAAAACAGCTGCTTCTTCTTCGCTGGCCTCTCGAGGGGCTCCATGTCCTCGTCAGCAGGGAATGCCACGGCAGCGGCCTTGTAGGCGGTCTCGACAGAGCGCATTGCGTCCTGGACTTGACCGTGGATGGAGATGGTGCCGCCGCTGCCTGGAAGCTTGACGATGTTGTAGGCGTGGTGAGTGACGGCCATGAACTTCGCGAGGGGGGTAGCCGAGGATGGCGTTGTAGGGCAGGCCGATGTGCGCGACGTCGAAGTCGATCTGCTCGGTGCGGTAGTTCTGCGGCGTGCCGAAGGTGACCGCGAGCCTCACCTGCCCCAGCGGTGTAGTGGAGCCACTTGTCACCCCGGTGAAGGGCCTGGAGGGCATCAGCCACTCGTATGGCACTTGAAGCTGTTCGAAGGTCTCGACAGAGATGACATTCAAGCCTGCACCCCCATCTATGAGTGTCTTGGCGACAGCGATATTGTTGATGATGGGAGTGCACACCAGAGGGATGGTGCCGACAGTCTTGGTGGACTGGGGTGGTCGCTGGAGTCGAAGGCAATGGTGTATTGCGACCACTTGAGGGGTTGGGATGCCTCAATCCCTGGAAGCGCGGCGTTGACCTCGCGAGAGAACTGCTTGACTCGAGAGACCCGCCGAGGATGCACGCTATTGCCCCTGAGGGGCCTGGTAGCCTCCAGGGTTCTCGTCAGGGAGATTGCTGTTTCGCCCGGCGGGGTTCGCCTGAGCCCTCTGCTGGTAGTTGTGGCGCCCGCCCCCGCGGCCGCCACGGCCTCCGCCGCGGCCTTGGTTCTTCTCGCGTTCCTTGCTGAGCTGCTTGAGCTCCCAGCAGTTTCAGTCGCGTGGTTGTGCCTGTTGTGGTAGACGCAGAATGGGCGATTGTCTACTTTCTTCTCGTCAGCCGCCGGAGAGGCCTCGCGAGGCTGCTTGGCGTCAGGCTCTGCCGCGAGGATGGCGGTGGTCTTGCGCTTCTCGACAGGCTTCCTCCTGCTCCTGGACCCCTCAGGAGGCTCTTCCTCCGTTTCTTGCTTGACGAAGAGGAGGCCCTCTTCAGCCTTGGCGCACTTGTCCGCCAGGTCGAAGAGCTTCACCACTGAGGTGAGGGTGTCGTGGATGCCGAGCTTCTCGAGCATCCTGCGGTTCGTGACGCCCTCTCTGAAGGCAGAGATGACGTGCGAGTCCGGGATGTTTGGGATCTTGTTGCGGACCTGGCTGAAGCGCTGGATGTACCTGCGGAGGGTCTCGTCTGGCTTCTGGCGCACCACGCGGAGATCATTGTAGGTGAGGGCGCTCGTATGTGCCCTTGAAGTTTGCGACGAAGACCTTGCAGAGCTCCTCCCATGTGTCGATGGTGTTCTCGGGGAGGTTCATGAGCCATGAGAGCGCTGAATCCTTGAGGGCCATGGAGAGCCAGTTGGCCATCACCTTGTCATCGCCTCCCGCGGCTTGGATGGAGACGGTGTAGAGCTGCAGGAACTCCAGAGGGTTGGTCCTGCCGTCGTAGCGCGGAGGGAGATCTGGCTTGAACTTCACCGGCCAGACGACGCGGCGCAAGTTGCGGGTGAAGGCGTGCAGCCTGTGGCATATGTCACAGCGCCGCCAGCGAGCGCGCCGCGGTTCTGGCGGCCCGCGGCTGCAATCTCCTGGACGACACGGTTGTGGCGGTCCCGTTGGCGCTCGATCTCCACGCGCGCGTCTGCTGGAGTTCGCTGCACAATCTGGCAGTCGTGCGGCGAGCACGCGTGCGACGCGGCGCGGTGGTTCCCCGCCGGTGCTCCAGCTGGAGGAGGCGGCGGCGGAGGGGGAGGAGGAGCGTCGTGCGCTATGTTCCCTCCGCGTCCGGAGTGGTGCACCAGTGAACGAGAGGGCGCTGGCATTGGAGTAGGTGCGGCAGGAACGGCGGCGGCGTTGATGAGGTCCTCGAGGCGCCCGAGCCAGTTGTCGTGGCCTCCCTGCGTGGGGCGGTAGCGCAGCAGCTCCTGCGCCATGAGTAGCGCAGTGGCTAGACTAGGCGCCACCCGGCTCTGCGTGGAGGCGCTCTCGCGCCTGGATGGGTGCTGGGAGGAAGCTCCCTCGCCATCGTCGTCGTTGCCGCCGTCGTTGCCGCTGCCGTTTTCGCCGTCGTCTTCAGGGTGCTCGACGCGCGGCTTGGTGTTGCGCTCTGAAGCGCGGTTGGCACGTGGGCGGCCACGCGGGTTGTTGTTGGCGGGGGCTCGATGGTGGCTCTGCCAGACGTCCGCCGGGCGAGACGCTCTGCTCGCGTGTCAGCCATGTCGCGGAGAGGTCGAAGAGGTTGAAGACGCGCCTCAGTCCCCTACCTGGCGCGCCAAATGTCGGAGAACTGGTCCCAAGGAACTTGGGGTGTCTCACTGATGCCAGGAATCGAGTAAGGGGCTGAACACGACGTCAAACAAATCCTCAACCACCTCGGCGACGGTGCTCGTCGAGCTCGGTGAGGAACGACACGGCAGAGAGTGAACACGAGCCGCTACCTAGGTTCAGGCCCACCGTGAGGTGTAAAGACCCTACGTCCTGCTATGTTGTATTCCACTGCTTGAATAGGTTACAGTACAATGAGCTTGCCGAGGGCTCAGCTTTGGCAATGGTGGACTATGGTGGAAGGGGCTTTGTCTTCTTCCTTGCGACGTAGTCGACTGGGTGTAGAATGAATCGATCCAATGGGGGATCCCCTCCCTTGGTCGTACACTGCCCCCTTTTATACTGTCTCCGTCCTCTTCCCCGAAAACACCAGGCGGGAAGCGATACCACATGGTGGCTAAGGTGGAGCGCAGTGCACGACGTCGGGGGTGTCCATGGACGCGGTCCATGGCAGAGAGCAACGTCTCCTTGGCAGAAAAAGCCACCGTCCACCCAGGACAATGGGCTGGCGCTGCAGAGGTCCGTGGGATGCCCCACGGTGACGTCCGCTTGGAGCGTAGCGGCTGCCGGTCCCCTTATCACCAAAATGGCAATGCTGGGAGTCCGCTTTGCTTGCCAGAGCTTTGTTGACCGCTTTATACACGAGAACGGCAACTGCGGCGTCGTCGTCATCGCGCGCAGGCGCGCGCGTCACTCTGCGGCGGGCGCAGTGGCCATGTGCGCTCTGCAGCGGGTGCAGAGCTTGCTTCCACTTGAAGGAACCCGCGAGGGCTGGGTGCCTCGCCGAGGTTCTGAAATACTTGACGCCTCGCGAGGGAAGCCTCGCGACGGTGGCGCAGACGTGCGCCAGGACTTGGTGATATTCCGGACAGGAGAGGTCCTCCCGAGGGGAAGAGTCCCTCACGAGGTCCGTCAGGCTGATCGTCTGGTCCTTAGCAGAAAAGCTCAGTAAAGTGAAGAAGCCCTCGCGAGGGAAAAGTCCCTCGCGAGGCTCGCCAGGCTGAAACGCTTGGTCCTTAGCAGAATCTTCTACAGAAGTCGAGGGTTGAGCAGGCCGGCCCATGGTACCCTGGTTTCCACTGGGCCGACAAGGGGGATGAGATGGTCTACCATAGCTTTGACTCTTCGGTGGACGACCCATACAACTACTATCCGTCCAAGTTCCTTAACTCTCTAACACCTAATGGGCTGCCACCGCATGAGTTGAAGCTCAAGATTAACTGCCCGATTATATTGCTCAGAAACATTGACCTGGCAAACAGACTTTGCAATGGAACGCGGCTGGTAGTCCGAGGATTTTAGAGGAACATCATCGATGCAGAAATCGTGCTGGGGCTACATGTTGGGAAAAGGATTTTCTTGCCGAGGATCCCCTTTGCCCCTCACATGATGAGATGTTCTCTTTCCAGTTTAAGAGAAAACAATTTCCTATTCGGCTCAGCTTTGCCATGATGGTTAACAAGGCACAGGGGCAGACTATTCCTAATGTCGGTATCTACTTGCTCGAGCCGGTGTTCTCTCATGGGCAATTGTACGTTGCGCTTTCTAGATCTACAGCCAGAAAAAACGTTAAGATCCTCGCCATTCCACCTACAAAGGATAAAAAGAAGAAAACCCTACATATTGATGGTACTTACACGACCAACATCGTCTTTAAAGAGGTCCTTACTAAATAGGTCAGTTATTTCACACATACATACTTTAAGTACTCATACTTCATATTTTTTAAATTATGAAATATTTATATACAGTCTTTTATTTATTTTCGACAGGTCAAATGGGATACCGAGAGAAAGAATTAGTGACTTACCACAGACTTCAAGCACAGAAAGATTTGTCCAAATTTTATATTCAAACAATGTAAAAAATTATACATTGTAATCTTAATGGTTTTTAGAGCTATCTTTTCATACACGTGAATGTTTAGACATGCATTATATATACAAGTGCGTTGATTTTTTTTTTTTTTTTTGAAAACCCGTAGCAACGCACGGGCATTCAACTAGTATTTATAGACAAGAGAAACCTATTAACCTTTTTTTCTCTAAATCGTACGTGATAATATATTGCATCCCGGAAACAAAAGATACTTAATTCAGGTCAAGCTAATTAAAGACGAATAGAAGCATCCAGCTGACGGTGGCTCCGAGGAGGAGGACACAATAGCCCGATGCGAAAAGTCCGCGGCCGTTGTCGGCGGCGCTGTCATAGGGTTGCGCCCTTGAGGCATCGGCGTGCTGTAACCGTTGCCTCCGCCATAGCCGTTGCCTGCGCCGTGGCCGAGGCCACAGTTGTTCCTGATGGTGACGTTGGACCGTCCGACATCGGGGGTTTGCGTCGCGTTAGCTCCTGCGTGTGTGGGTTGCAGCAAATTAACGTATGAATTAGTATATGGATCAGATCAGCAAACGTATATGTGATTTACGAGAAGAGGTAGACAGATCGATCATACCAACATCCTTGCTGGTATGTGCGAGATCATCAGGAACCGCGAGAACACCTGACCGAAGAACTATAAGGATAAGAAGAGCGACACGAATAGGAGGAGGCAGCCTGGTGATGGTCCATGGTGCCACGTGTGCGTACAACGGCGCACAGCATCGGTATATAAAGGCGCCTAGTACTAGCTTTTGATTTAGGAATGAATCCCAGGGGATCTGATCTGATGTGATACCGAAAATGTTTGCTACAAATAAATAGTAGTACATATAAATACTATATCGGATGTTTAAGTCCTTTTTATGATCCAACATTCTTTCCACCCTAGTAGTTTGTATGGAAATTTATGTGCGCTACCTTTCCTTGACGATGCGTTCGCGTCCGTATATACAACAAATCAAATATTCAGATCAATCTTGTCAAAGTTAAGCATCCATGGATCATCTCTTGCCAATCATGTAGATTATGTTAAAAATGAAGCAACGGAATTGCCGCCGACAACGCAAGGAGGACACAGGTGGACGACCGGCTGAGGTCTCTAGCTGCAGCACTGCGTCCACGGTGCTGGTTGCCGTTGCCGGCGACTGTCCGAGGGTTAAACACGGGCGGTGCCTCAGGCATGCCGCGTCCACGTTCGCCGCCTCCATTACCGTGGCCCTGGCCATGTCCACCATGGCCTCCGTGACCGCCACCGCCTTTTCTGATGGTTGCCACCAAGACGTTCGATTGGTCAGTCCCTAGGTTTAGCCATTTGTCAGTGTTAACCTGTTAGCGGCGAATGGGAGACTGAAAAATATAAATGAGAGCAGAGGCAAAGGAGAAGTTTACACGTCCTTTTCACTTCATACACGATGTTTCTTTTTTTAGATTTCCTTTTATTCGAGTTGATATATTTACATACCTAATTGAACAAGACATTGCTAGTAATCTTCATGAAGAATAATTTCATAGCAACTTTATCCTCCCAACTTCGGTTAAAAATCAAAGATATGTATTGAAGAAGCCGGTAACTAGATTCTGTTAATGGCTGGCTACACACAACTATAGTTCTGAATATCTGAATAACGTTTGTATTGGCTGATATGTTGGTATCGGCTGACTGTCGATACTGAATATCGACCAATATTTCTGCTATATTGCTCTTTTTGGTTAAATCAACAATCAACAGATCTCAGGTATTTTAAACCACACAACCGAAGATAAATGTAGTCAAGCACAACTGCATATTTCCTCATCACGGACACCGTCTAGGACAACGAGATATCTCGAACAAGTCGCCCTAGAACTTGTTATTAATAAGCCTAGGAATAAAAACCGCTAGTGATGCATGGATGGCATGGTGCCTACCCGAATACGATATATTACGGCGTGGCACCGATGATGGTGACAAGCAGTTTTGGGTAAGGTGTTTGTTTCATCGTCAATTGTTCAGCATGTGAGCCAACTTTCCTATGCACCATTTCACCGTGTCACGACGAAGTCAGAGTTGTCCATGTGAGGAGATAATAGTGTAAAACTACCAATTTTCACGCCAAATTGACCGATTGGTACCAGTAGGTGTTTCAATCTCATTAATTGGTACCGGATTTTTTTAAATTTTGGCAAAAAACCGAAATCGCTCTCTGATAACAAATTGATAGGCGTTCCGACACATGACGTGGCACCGACAGTGACAGTCTCTGATCTAGGCCCACATGTCAGCCCAATTAAAACAAATAAAAATCTGAGAAAATAAAAAAAATCTAAAAAAATGAAAAAAAATCCCCTCTTCCCTGACTCCGACGACCGGCTCCGCCACCGGATGGCCACCTCCGGCCATAGTGCGTCGCCCAAGGCGGAGACGGCACCCCCGGCCGCGCCGCCGGAGGGAGCCCCCACTCCCGTGTGTTATTTAAATGTGTTCCAAATTAATATGAAGATATAAAGTGAGAGGCTAACTTCGGAGCGAAGCGGAGGCCCGTCGCCGGAGGCTTGGGCCGTAGTTGGTATCACTGTCTAGTCCAAGAGGCTATTTTGGCCGAAGGTGTTTTTATTTGTTGTTTCAGGGTGAAGGTTCTCGTTCATGCTACAAGATGGAATTTGTCTCAAGATGGAGTGTTATTTTGATGTGTTCCAAATTCATATGAAGATATAAAGTGAGAGGCTAACTTCGGAGCGAAGCGGAGGCCCGTCGCCGGAGGCTTGGGCCGCGGTACGGTACACGCCGTTTCCGGGCGGACTGCAGCCGACCTAGGGTTTTACCACCATATATACATCTTGTAAGCCGCCGGTTGGGATAAGTCGCATGTTGTAAATCCTCGGCGTTTGTAATCTCACCCGATATAGTGAAGTATTGCTGGCTAGCGCCCGTGGTTTTTTCTCCTCCGTTGTTGGAGGGGTTTTCCACGTTAAATCTCGTGTCCCCGTTGGTTTGATCTTTCCGCTACTTCGTTGTTTTCTTGCTATCGTTTATAACACCGTGATGCCGTAGCGATGTCGTGTCGTCGCAGCACCTGCACTCCCGGGGGCTCCCTCCGGCCGCTCCTGCTGACGGTTGCTGCATCAGGAGGAGGACGACGACAGAATCCGGCCGGTTCCGCTGCTGCTCGACGAAGGGAGGCCCTGCACCTGCAGTGATGCAGCTCGACGGAGGTAGGTCATTTGGCCGGAGTTCGGGGATGCAGCTCAGCGAAGGGAGGACGGCCGCCGCTGTTGCTCTCACGGACGGAGGCGTGGGGTGGAGGTGCAGGGGAGGGTGGTCGCGTGGCCGGAGTTCGGGGGATGGGGCCGGCCAGAGAAGGTAGCGCGGCGGCCGGAGAAGGGACGGGAGGGAGCTGAGATTGGATCGGGGCCTGCTGGGTTCACTCCGGAGGCGCGGACGGGGGTGAATCTCCGCCTTGGGCGACACGCTGTGGACGAGGTGGCCGTCCGGCGGCGGAGCCGGTCGCCGGAGTTGGGGAAGAGGGAGATTTTTCAGATTTTCTTTAGAACTTTTCTATTTTCTTAGAATTTTTTATTTGTGTAATTGGGATGATATGTGGGGCTAGGTCGGAGACTGTCACTGATGGTGCCACGTCACCTTATAGGTGGGCCAGATGTGTCAGAATGACTGTCAATTTGTTATCAGAGAGCGATTTGGGTTTTTTGCGAAAACTTCTAAACATTCTGGTACCAAAATAAGATTGAAACACCGACTGGTACCTATCGGTAAAATTAGCGTGAAAACTGGTAGTTTTACGCTATTATCTCCCATGTGAGGCATGAACCAAAGACGTTGTTCAGGGCACATTGGTCGACTATTGTGGCTTGACTTGCACCTTTGTGCATCCTTGTTTTGATATGTGCATTGGTGTGTCGAGTTGTGTTGGCTGGGCTATATCGGATAGTGGTGCTTTTGGTGTGACCATGGCTATGTTTTAGGTATATTGTAATTTTGGTTTTGTTCGGTTTTTGCATAGTCAACTGAGCAAACTCTTCCCAGCTTCCCAACAGATCAAGGCAAATTACCAATGGTTTGATATTAAAAAAAATGATACCATCACATATTAACCAATAGTATACATCTGAAGAACTTCTCTCAAATCTTTTAAGGTCTGTTTAATTCGCAGGATTTGAGAAATGCAGGAATACGAGAAACACACAATTATAACGCCATGTCCATTTCAACCTTACAGGATTTTGTATACACCAAATTTTGTTGATTACATCAGAGATAAAGCAAAGGATTCCCACCAAGTGGTTTGGATGGAGGTTGAATTCCTATGAAATGCAGTGCAAATGATTCCTTGGGAAAATTCTACTAAATTCAGACGTACATGAAACAGACACCATAGAAAAATTCCAAGGATTTGAATCTTTCAAAATTCCTATAGAAATCCTATGAATCAAAGAGGCCTTTTGCTGTGTTGTTAGTCTCGGACTCTCGGTGTACTTAAGAGGAAATTTATGATTGCATACTTACAAAATGAGGGCAACGAAAATACTCTACGCAGAACGAAACAGAGACAGAGGGAGCCCGTGCAGTAAGCGTACCTATGCCTTGGCCGTCTGCACGAGCATCAACTCCACGAACACCCCCGAGAATAGACGATAGGAAGAAAAGGAGAAGGAGGACGAGGCAGTGCCTCCTGATCAGCTGCTCCATGACACCTCAGATAGATCAGACAAGCTAAGCCAACAGATCGGCTAATGTAAACCTGCAGCTAACGACGCCGTCATTTGGTAGCTAGCCTAGCTGCCTCGCACCCTTGGCCTACCTCGCACTACTCATCTCGCCATCTTCTCGGAAACCAGTTCAGCTTCAGATAAATGTGGTCTAGAGCAGAAGAGAGAAACGAATACGTGTGGAGGCAGAAATGCTTGCAATCTCTACCTACCGGCCGGATATAATATAATTAAGCCCGCTGGTTCTTTCTGTTTCTCGCGTGTGGGTTGTGGTGCGTGGACGCATACCGCAACGTGGGACATCCCAAGATGAGCTGGGGAACAAGTGGACGTATGGCCACCAATATCCTGGTGCTTTTCCTTGGATGTACTCCAAAATAAATTTCTCTTGAGTACGTCCTTTATTGAGTTCAAAGTTCTATATGTGCCCCCACGGACATGTAATAAACCAGCGCATACCTTAGCTGTGTGCTTTAGGTTTGCCTGGGGAGCAAAAAAAACACCAGGTGTGGCTCACTGGTTTGAGTATCTTTACTATTAAGGTGAAGGAGAATGTGACCGTCGTTGCTGGTACGTCGATCCCCTCTCCTCGATCCCGCACCTAAGAAAACTAGTAAATGTGCAGGTGAACAAAATAGATATTCTGATAATTTCCAAAACATTTTACAATCAATCTCCACTGCAGTAGGGTGAGGCTACCACAAAATCACTAAATTTTACACTTTTGATACAAAAATAAGGGCACATGGACTAATGATAGCGTTTATATTAACATCTAAATGATAACATAAAATAAAACCTTCATGAAATGAACTTTTTTACTTATTTGTTTTATTTGAGAACCCCTTGAACTACTTCTCAAAGGGTTCTCAAAAATTCAAAATAGATCTAATTATACTTCTAAAAAAGCTATTTAGGATTATAATTGGATAAGAGAGCCTCTACCCTGTCAACGGATTGGGAGAGAACAAAATCTGGATAAATACCAATTCCTATTATTGGTAAAAAGGTACAGATTAAAATAAAGAGTTCTCGTGGTCCAGAATCCACAAAATTTGTGTTTGGAACATTAAATAACTTGTATCCATAGAACATCTGGCATAACATGGATAATAAATAAATTGGAGTTAATATCATTCCTATTGCCATTACAAAAGTAATTATCATTTTTGGCATTAACAGAAATTTTGGACTAGTGTAACACCCCAAAAATTCGTCCCTAATTTTAGTGGTGTTTTCTCACACCTGAAAAACTTTTTCTGGTTTCTAAATGTTTTCTTCGAACCTGTTGGTCTTTGATTTGACCTTGGTCTTGCTCTCATAGAAGATCGCCCAGGATTTCTGACCCGTGTTATCCCTTCCTAAAATTCTTGAACACGTTTTCCGTTGGAGACATCCGTCCTTTCCTTTTATCTCTAGAAACTCTTCTATCAAGCCCAACAAAGGAAATTCAATTTCTATAGCCAATAAAATTCTACCAAATTTACCCGAGGCTCTTCCATACATATACATCCCTCTCATGGGAAAATATTTCATAGTCCCATGCAATACTCCCAAGTTTATTCATATTCTCTAATATGCCATTTTCGATCCAGAAATTATCTAGACACCTTCCACTCATCCAGAAATTCTAATATTTTGGGGAGATGCATAAATCCACCTCCTGAACATTTCACTCCACTGTCCCAACCTCATTCGAGCAATATTTGAGGTACTTCCCTTGTGATGCTCTTTCCATGCCTAATAGCAATTTCCAAAGCAAACCTAGTTCCTGGACGACGTAGAATAGAATTTGTTGTGTTGCCCAAAACCCCGTGAACCTAGTTCCGAAGCCGTTTCCCTTTTGGAACCCTGAGTCGACGGGAACGTGTCGATGCTACTCGTGGCGCGCCCCGAACGCTAGCGCGCGCACTGTGCGTTCCTGTGCACCGGGTCTCCTCTGTTCCCCGTGTCCCAACCGCACCCATCTGTAGCTAGACCGTCCACTGCTTCCCTGTTCGAACCGGAGATGATTCTATCCACTCCACCGACGAAACAGTGGCATGGAGGAGAGCTTCCCGTATCCCCTTCCATGTGCCTGTAAAAAGAGACCCCGAGCCTCTCCTCTCTCACTCTCCTCACTCACTCTCCACTCACCTCACCCTCCTCTGCCTCCCGGTGCACACAGAAGAACAAAGGGTGGCCAAAATCATCGACCCAGCTGTGGCCGCCATTGCCGAGCAAGGCGAGCTCGCGTTCGTCGCGCCCCGCGACTTCCCCAGCTTCCCCAGCACCCCTAGCCCCTCCCCCCTGGTCGCGGTACACCGCCACCATCCCATTCCCCTCCTCGGTTCGTACTAGGAGCCACGGAGGAGGGAGATCGGAGCGTGGCCGAAGCCATGGCCGAAGTTCGCGAGCAGGGAATCCTCGCACCGTGGCTCTCCCCCTCCTGGCCGAAGCCGTCTATGGGCGCGGTGGAGCTCCGCGTGTGCACCCCCGCCGTCGGCCGGTCCCCGGGATGCCCAGAAGGCTGGCATCCCCCTCGCGCTCGTGCGGTCTTCCGCCATTGCAGCGAGGCCGAGCTCGGTCGAGCTCGCGCCGATGCCGCCCCCTAGCCTTCCCCAGCCGCCCTTGCATCTCCCCGGCGCGGTGGACCGCGTCGAGGCCGCCGCCGCCGTTCCCCGGCCTCCCAAGCCCTCCCCACGGCCGCAGCGCCGGCGAGCCGTGCGCCGTGCTCTCACCTGTCGAGCTCCTGCGGGTCAACGCGGGAAGGAGAAGAAGAACCAGAGGAGAAAAAAAGAAGAGAAGAAAAAGAAAAGAGAAAGAAAAGAAAGAGGAGGGAGAGTGGCTGACAGGTGGACCCGGCCCCACCTGTCGGGCTAAGTGGAGGCGCGTTCCAGCAAATACGCTTCCCTGAAGCGAAGACGCATTTCCAGAGAAATACGCGACCAGCCCAGCCCAGCCGAGTTTCAGCCCATTCTGTTTTTTTTCCTGGTGAGCAGCAAATAACTATCTGTCGCACGTCAATATCTTTTGATCCGTAGCTCCGTTCGAGGTGAATCAAATTTGTAAATTCTTAGTTTGAGACGATCTGTCCAGTAGTATAAGTTTTACATTTTTGTAAAATACTTGTATGCTCAGCACCTTGTATGCGTGCGTAGGGTATTCCGCGGTACCGGCGAACCGAGACCCTGACCCGAGACGCGTTCGTGACCCTCCAAGCCAAGTGGTGTCGATCTTCGGAGGCAAGCTAACCCTTGCTATGAGCCATCCCGCAATGTTGTTTGTTATTTGCTCATTGCCTTGCCGAGTGTTTATATTTGTCTGCGTTCGGTATATATTATGTCGGTCTGCTATTGTTGTGTTCAATATGTTACTTCGAATATTGCTCCTGCCATGTCATATTCATCATCCATGTATGCATTAGAATGATGTGTGAATTATCTGTGCGCCTCGCACTTGCGTGGCTTTGTCGAACCCTCTAAATAAACAACTATAAAACATGTGTCCCTATGATTGTTTGCTTCTTCTTCTTCGCCGAGGTGAGGAGCGGACGAATGTCGTCTTATGATCCTCGGAGTTGGGGGCATTTGCCAAAAGAGTTATTTGCTTCTCATCCCTCCGTCAAATATGGTTGGCGTAAGCCACCCGGACTGCGACGCTTGGAAGCTGACTTTCCATTTGGTTCTTTTTGCCAAGATTGCTGACACCACGTCAGGTTAATCCTCGAGTGGAATGGATGCTTTCTTTCTTATGATTGCTTTTCGGTTCATTGTTTGGAGGCTACATGCCTCACCAACTTTGTAATTAATCTGCGAGGGCGCTGGCTGGAGGAACCGCCACAGTCGTCCGATTGACCCACTGTGTTATCTTTTGTAGTTGATCTGTGAAGGCGCTGGTCAGCGGAATCGCTGCCACAGTCTTCCGGTTGACGTTTCTTTTTCCTTGTCAAACGAGAAGGCGCTTGCCAGCGGAAGACCGCTGCCACAGTCCTCCGGTTGACGTTTCTTTTTCCTTGTCGAGCGAGAAGGCGCTTGCCAGCGGAAGACCGCTGCCACAGTCATCCGGTTGACGTTTCTTTTCTTTTGTCAAACGAGAAGGCGCTGGTCGGCGGGATCGCCGCCGTAGTCATCCGGTTGACGCCATTTATTTTGCTAAGTTTGGACATGGACACTACTATTCTTGAAATATTATGTCGCTAATGTCTTGTTTGATATATATTATTATGATATTGTGATTGTTGTGTTGGACTAACCCTCTGTTGTTTGGACTTGTTATGATGAAACTTGATTAAATGAAACACCCCTCCAAACTTCGATAGGGTCAGTCCATAGTGCCACTAATCTGAACATCGAAAGCACTACCACTGTCGCTCACATGGGCGGGCCTTGACCTACGTAATCCTATTGAGCCTCCTTTGATGCCACCCTTTTTGGCAAGTCTAGTCGGTTACCATAGTTGGTCGGGGCTAGTCTTGCGAAGGTTCCGGAGCTAGGCGTCGCTCATGGGTTGGGGACGTGCCGGATTCACTTCTGCATAAGGCATATAGTTATGTCGGTGGCTATATAGGGAGTGTCTTGATGGCGTGAACGGTCGAGTGAGTGTATCAGACCGTCTTATGGATGTGATCCTAAAGTACCGGTTGTTAATGATCCACTTAGATGAGTGAAGTATTGCAACCTCTCGAGAGTGTCAAATCTGGATATCTAGCCTAGTTCCAAGGTTATGGAACAACAGTTCAGTGTCGGTCACACTATTGTCTTTGTCGAGTCAGAAGGTTAAACATAAGTCTGTTTGAAAGAAAGATGAACAACCTGATTTCACTAAATGAACAATAAGTTGATGCAGGGAATGCTACTTGAGATGTGATCGTGAACCAGGTTTAGGGATGGCGGTGTGATGCGTTGGGGAGCCTATAGTTAGGCCAGAGCCCACATCAACCGTGCATGCCCAGAGTTGAAAGATGAGGCCAGTGGGCCTAGCAGTGATCACAGGTGATGTTGTGTATTATTTGGTACCAACTGGTACCCTCATTTACTCGTCACAGGTAAGCTCTTTGGATGATTGCCGGTGCACGATCCAACCCCACCTGGCTTGGACTCTGTACTGGTGATACCCCCGTTGCTTGCTTATGACATGTTTGGTTGTCAATGTCATGCTACTTTTATGTCATGTATCTAGAGTACACCTTGACATGTTGTAGGATTTTATTTCCAGTGTATACCTTGTTGCATGATTGTTGGATTGTTTGTGGTAAGGGGCGATACTTGCTGAGTGCATAATAATGTACTCACGGCCTTGTGATTGTGGCCAGATTTTGGCGAGGACTCAACTTCCACCTTAGCAAGGATAAGGAGCAGAAGCGTGCTAGGATCAGTAGCCCAGCCAGATACCTGTGGAGTGGAGCCGCTCCAAGCCGTTGCCTCATTTATGTCTTCCGCTGCCAGTTAAAACTCTGAGTTGGGCCATGCTTGGCTTGATATTTTGTAAAGCCTCGACGGCCTTGTAAACCCTTTTGTAGCACTTTGTGCCTGATTGTGTAATAATTTCCGCTATGTTGCATTGTCGTAACGTGCGGCCAGATATCTTGGGCTGGCGCACGGGGCGACCGCCCTTCTGACAAGCTGTGCCAGAAGGGGGTGCCACAACTAGTAATTAGACCAATAAAGACTACTAATTTTGCGACAAAAAAACACTCATTCCTGGTAAGGCAAGAGAAGCCATTGAAAAGCTACTAAACATAGTAAAAAAAAGTTGTTATTGTAAAAGAGATTCCCCCCAGTTCTTCGAGATAAACAAGACGCATTCTAACAGAAGCCCTTCCTGCCAAGAAAAAACTCTCCACGCGACTCCAAGGCTCCAAAGATGAAACTCACGGAGCACGCATGTGCCTCAACCTTCCCCTTTCGAATTTTGGTCGACAAACTCAATGTTGATGTCACTTCATTCTGAAAGCCCAAGTACGTTTGGCTAGTTTGGGCCAAATATAATCATGGGGCGGCTTGTTTGTTCCATTAAGGCATGACCAAGGTGAGAAACATATTCAGGTTTCTGAAATCACATAATTAATGAGGTCAAAGCGATGAAACTCGATATGGAGGCCAAGCTCCACATAACCCTGTATTGGCAAAATTAGAAAATCATATTTCGAAGAAAAATTCTGAACATGATGTTGGATGCAGAAAATATTGTATTCTACCAACATGCAAAATCTTAACTCAAAATAATTTATATTCTAGACTACACAAAAATAACAAAATCTGACAAATTTCGAAGACGATTTTCATATTCATATTTTTCATTTTTGCACTGCCCGAAATATAACACATTTCTACTTGATATTTTACACGTTGGTAGAAGATAGCGTTACCTACATCTACCATTGTTATCAGATTTTTTTTGGAACACCAAAATATGATTTTCATTTTTTTTAAATAAAGGGATATATGTAGCTCAGCCTCCAAATACACTTTCCCATCCCAGCAGCCGCATTTCCCACTTCAGTGCTTCATAATCTATGTTCCTAGTCCAAAACTCAATGCGCACAGAAGCAAATTCTATTAGGAAAAGCAAATTGTACAAGGATTACGTTTACAACTTTACAACAGGTTATTTAGGGTTAGGGTTCAGAGCTGTAGTATATCACTCACTGGTGGCCAATGTGAGGCATTTGCTTCATTGAAAACGTGCAAGAGAATACATATTGTTACACAAACAATCTACACTGCCCACCACGAGTTGACGATGATTGGGCAATTTTTACAAAACAAAAATGAATTGAAGTACACCGCTAAAAATCCTACTCATTCCATGCCAACATAGCGACTGTATGGGATGTGGAATGAACAAAATCCGCAATGCAGTAACTTAATATAAATTACTAGTTCTAAATTACAACTGGCATCTTCATTCGCTCCAGACGGCAGATCATCTCGTGTGGTGAGTCAGGCAACGATTTTGATCCAGGCTGAACATGCCAATGTATTTTTTTTTTCAAATAAATAAAGAATGTTGAAGAATGGACAATGCTCATAGACTCCCTTTTGTGGAAGAACTGCACAAGCATAGCATAGCCTCCGATTTTCCCGCACTTTCAGAGGAGGCTGACCTACCACCATGGAATGAAAGAAATGCCAGCTGTCTGTATTTCTATCTACATGAAAGAATTCCAAAACGTAGGCATTCAGCCTGCGGAAGAACTGCCCCAGATTTTGAGTGAAAGCTGCTTCGCTTAGCTGCAATCCAGACCGCATTCCTCCAGAACAGGGCCATCACTCTTTGCTAGGAAAGGATCAACCCGAACCCACAGGAGCGAGAAGATTGAAGCCAGGAGAATGGACCAGACAATGACGATTGTTGGTGTTCTGTTTTGTCTTCCGACCAAACCTTTGAGGAATGGATATAGATGGACAATCACCCAAAATGCAAAGAAGAGCTTTCCGAAGAGAGGTCCCCATGACTCATACCCGTTGTTGATTGCATTGGAAATTCCAGCTACAACCCCAATAAAGTTTAACAGAAGCAGAGTAGTTGGAACTATCAGCAATGTCGTCCATTTGAATGTATATAGCTCTGAGAACTCTTCATCATCTCCACCCTTTGATGTCACTGTGAAGCTAGTATCCACACCAGCAAGGACCTTCAGAAGTCCTTGGAATATAGCGAAGAGATGTGCAGAAACACCTCCAATAACCCAAAACTGCTCATTTCTCCACCAATCATCAATGGCCACTCCACTCCATCTCATTTCAAGGATGCCAGTGGCGAAAATACAAATAAAAAGTGACATGTACCAGAGACTGGCAGCATTGGAAAGCTGCAAGTTGAAATTGAAATGGTGGTAAGGTTCAGAAGAGATGTCAGACGATGTAAAAAGTTTGTAACTAGAAAAAGTTTACCTCAGGAGTGATAAATTTTCCCGTGAGCAAACATATGGCTGGCAAGGTACAATAAGCGAACAGAGGAATGGAAGTCCATGGATATACGATAGAATTAATATAAGAAAATCTCTCCAAGAATTTTAGCCCCCCACCATACCCATACCATAGAGGGCAATGGTTGCTGAAGAAAATTTCAACAGATCCAAGGGCCCAACGAAGAACCTGGTGAAGACGATCAGAAAGATTCAAAGGTGCAGAACCTTTGAATGCAGGCCGCTTAGGAATGCAGTAAATAGATCGCCAACCATGGCAGTGCATCTTAAAACCAGTCAGGATGTCTTCTGTAATTGATCCATAAATCCAGCCAACCTGCCCAAATACATGATTAAAAAGGTCAGTAATATTTTCAACAGTTTAATCAAACAGTATTTCAGTCAGTCTAGGCTATATACCTCCTTCCCCCAGGCAGTCTTATCTTCATAACCACAACCAATAACATGTATAGCTTCCTTTAGCAGAGAAGCTGGGCTTGTACTCTTCAGGGTCCCACCATTCTCAAGAAGTGTTGATGCAGCAAACACGAAGATTGCCCAAATTTCTTTTCAAGTTTCTCTTGATTTACAATCCCAGCCTTGTTATTTTCAGTTCCTGATGTGAAAAAAAAATGTTACTAGCAATGCAAACATACCCGGTAAATGGGGGGAAAAATCGAGAAAACGCAAAGGACCTTTTAAATATGTTGGATAGGATATATCTCAACCTTTAGGAATCACTACAGATAGTCAATTTTAGTGCGAAATAATTGTAAGAATGTCCTTTTTTCAATCCATTACATTTATGCTTTGTTCAGAAAGGGATGGACTTAGGGTGACAAAGTGACACTAGTTGGTGCTACATTAAGTTATCTGGTCACGGTACCTGAAATGCCTTCCTGGATCTCACTAAGAGCATATGCAGGAGACTGATTTTCTGCTCTCTTGAAAAACAACCTTTTCTTCTTCTCCTGCTTAGCTTTTGTTGTCTTTTTCTTGTTCTTGTCATTGCACCAAAAACAGCAGCACCATTTTGGCCAGCAATTGCAAGTTCTTGATGGGGGTTTCTTTGTTCTTGGAGCATCATAACCATATAACGCTTGGCGTCTAAAGACACATCCAGTACCAACATAAATAGGGCCTTGAATGCCATCCAAGCCTTTCATGTTGATCTGTAAAATGCATACGTCTTAGGAAACCCAAATCAAAGTGACAACAACATAAAGAAAACAATGTCCTAGGAACAGTGTAGCTGAAACTTACATCGAAAAAGACAACGTTTCTATTAGCATATCGATCGTGACGGTCAATACCATCAAATCTCTGAGGGAACTGCACATAGCACACTTTCTTCCCTACCAAAGGATCCATCATGAAACACATTGCTTCTCTTATGGCCTTGCAATTGTTGATGTAGTGATCACAGTCCAAATTCAACATGTATGGAGCATTTGTAAGAACAGCAGAGACACGGACCTGCCAATTGACAAAAACAAAGATAGCAAAATATCAACCATAATTTACTACAAGATTACAAAATAAATGATGCAGGGCATCAAGTATAGGGTCTCTACCAGTGCATTCATGGCACCAGCCTTTTTATGATGGTTATAGCCTGGCCTCTTCTCTCTTGAGACATAAACCAAGCGAGGAAGTTCATTTCCTTCCACATCACACCCACCACTTTGTCCAAGGAAGACCTGTTGGCACAAAATATTGGACATTTTGAGGTAAAACTAAATAAAACAGGACCATCGAAATGCCAGAATACTATAATGTGTGTAATACAACACCGGACCCTGTAAGAACATACCTGAATCATGCCAGGGTGATCGCGCACATTGTTTCCAGGCCAAGGGCTTCCGTCCTGCATTGTCCATCCTTCCTCAGGAACCTTTTGAGCCTTGGCAACCAAGGCATTGATTCTAACCTTAAATTCCTCGTAATCTCTCTGAATGGAAAATTGAGCTATGTTACTAATCTATTTAAACAAATAAAAACCCCATAGCAAAGCATAACAAAAGACCAATATAATGCACCTTCATTGCTCTCCTCTCCCTTACAAAGTTCGCTGCCACCTTATCCTTCAAGTAGTCTATCTTCTGCTGGAAGTACCACTCTGGAGCACGAGGCTCGATATTGAACTTTTTGGAGAAGGGCACCCATTTCTTTGCGAATTCAGATGTTTCAGACAGTGCTTCAAATGTAAGCATGGCCGCACCATCATCAGAAACATAGCAGGAAACTTTATCTACGGGATAATCCACAGAAAGGATGGAAAGGACAGTGTTTGCTGTGACTAGGGGAGGTTCTTTTGAGGGGTCAACTGTACTGACAAAGAAGTCAATTGGAGCAAGTTGAGAAGGCTGCCCCTCCTTTTCAAACCTGATCAGACAAGCAAAAAGTTTGTTAGCATCAAAGTTTAGAAAGGAGATATGGCAAGTAGTCGGTTGTCACATTTAACCAACCTTAGTGACAAACGGTCCAGGTAAGTCTCTCTTTCGATGGGAAGCCACTTTGGGAATTGATCAAGAATCCAAGACATGGCAAACCAGATTTCACAAATTACAGATATGAGCCACAAAGCAAATGCATCATTCACCGGATGCATCACTCGGTAGTGGAAGAAGAACCCCAAAACCACCAACCGAATAACGATAACCATCCTATAGGGATTAATTCGGCTTGAAGGAATTGGAACTTTTCTAGACAACGGCTGCCGAGCTTCATCCATTCTGTTCAACAAATTTAAGAAATGTTTTATAAATAAGTTTTAGTAGCACTCTTGTCATGGAGAGAACAAAGAAGTCCATAACCCAACACTTCAACTTAAGTTATACCATGTATTCAACGGAGAAACTAATAGACATGATGCCACCAAAAAAAAAGAACAGTAAGAAACATAATTTATTGAGTAGCTACTAGCTCAAAGACAAAATAAGATGGAACAGTAAGAAACACATAGTTGTATTAGTTTTCTGGGATCTAACCAACTATATCTGCAATTGCCTCATCTAGCAAGTAGCAACAAATCAAGGTCTGTAATTTTTGAAATGTCATCCCTAAATTGAGTAGAACAAGTTCTACTTTAAAATACACTGAAATGAAACTGAATATTACCATATCTATGTTACCTAGTATTTGGATAGAGGTCAATCAATTAGTAATTTATGTAACTCTACCAATTGTAGCGCACAGACAGAGCGTCGAAGTATAAAGAAGTTAGCAGCCCCAAAATGGTGAAGCAAAGTTGGAGCACATACAGTGGAAGATCTGCATCACCGTCACCATCCCAATCACCGCCGCCTTCGGTCCTAAGCTGCTGCAGCCTCTCCTGCTTGTGTTTCCAACCCTCCATCCTCTCCTTCCAGGCCACACTGCCATAACCGTAAGCAGCAAGGTCCTTGGACGGGTCCATGGATCTGGGTTGCACTGCAAGCAATACCAAGAGACAATGATGAGCACACACAAGCATATAACCAGCAGCAGCACACCCAAACACCAGCAGGCCCAATTCACCCACCAGGAAGGCTAGGATCCGCGAAAGGGAGAGGGTGGATCCTCTTGCCCCCGCCGCCTCCTCCGCCCATGTAGGAAGGCACGAGAGCGTGGTGCTCCGGCGGGATGTCGTCAACCTGGACCACAGTCAAATTCAGCTCAAATAATCAGCGCAAGCAAGGCACAGTAAGAAGAAGATGACGAAGGGCGTACGTACCATCTGGCCGTTGGTGAGGAGTGGCACATTGGGAATGGGCTGGAACGGTGCGTCGCCGCCACGGCCGTAGGTCATCTGCCCTCGCAGCATAGCCTCGGCGACGTACTGCGGGTCGTCCTCCCGGCCGTCGAGGCCGAACTCGCCCTCCAGGTCGTCCACGCCTTCCTCCTCGTCGTCGCCGGCCACCCGCGCGCACCCTGCGAATTCAAGGCGTCAGAGGAGCTGCCACCCAAATTAAGCACGAGAGAGAGAGAGAGAACCCTTGAGGCGCTTGAATCGGGTCTTGCACTGGGGGCAGGCCTGCGAGCCCTCGCGTCGCTCGTACTCGTAGCAGGCCCGGCAGACTGGGAAGGCGCACTCGTTGCACGCCACGAAGTGCTCCCCGTCAGGGCCCGACCCGACGTCGTCCCCGCATATCTGGCACGCCGGCGCCTCCGCCATCCGCGCCGCGCCGCCGCCACCGGCACCCCCGTCCCTCCGGATCACCACAAGCTCGTTCCGGTTGTGCGACCCGGCCACGAGCCCGGCGCTGGCCTCCATCGCTCCCCCACCGCGCCGGATCTCTCACAGGCAGCGGCGCTCGGGGAGAGAGCAGGCAGCTCACCCGGACATACGCGCGCAGGCAGGACGCGGAGGCTAGTGCAGCAGACCGGCCGTGTCCGTGTGGTGTTTGCGTGGGGGATGGGAGGACGGTATAATAATGCGGCGCCGGTGCCAGTGCCGGTGCGTTGCTTGGAGAGCAGAGCTGCGCAACCACCGCGTTGGGATGGACTGTTGCTTTTCTTCTGCTTATATTTTTTTAAAGGACGCCCGCCGGTTAGGAGAGAAAGTGTGTCGGTGTGGCACCAAAACGGCATGGGTTTCCTTCCTTCCGGCGTAACAAGAACTCAAGAAGAAAGAGAGAGAAAAGGTTGGTAGAATGTCTGCTTAGCTGATCAGCTCTCTCACTCTGATGTGCTGAGCTGGAAATTATGCTGGATTAATGGCGGTTAGTGCCTATATGTGGGTGGAAAATGTGTTAAAGAATTGCTAGCCCCGTATCAACCCATGATCATGGTATCTCCTTGTTTGCAGTAGTACCTTCCCCACAAGATTCGATATGTATGCATGTGAGACTAAATAAATTGAGTAAGGAAAAAAGTCCATTTTAAACCTACAACTTATAGAGGTCGGGCTGATCGAACCCTAAAGTTGAATCGTTCGCACCCTAAACTATAGGTGTAGGGAGGGCTCGATGGAGGCATGGCGTCGGCCAGCGTCAGGCGACACCAGGCCACGACACGCGGGAAGGAGGTAGGTTGGCGTTTAACGCATGATTGAGGCAGGCGTGCAGCCCCGGTGGCGAGAAGCGCTCAGATTCTTTGAGTCGGAAGAACGAGGGTGAGAAAGTGGAGCACGACGGCGAGTCGGCCGTCATCGACGGGGGGTCAACGCACACATGAGAAACATGCGCTCCACGAACGTGGGAATATTATATGTCTATATTACAGGAGAGAACCAACACATGTGTATCGGTGAATGTTGCGGGTCAAGAGTCAAGACAGTGCGTGCTTAATGGTCTCGTTACTATAAAATATATGACATGTAGTAGTATTAAATGAAAAATGGTACGTCGTGTTTAAAGAGGGAAGATATCCGGAAATTTCGACTCACATAAGCACCCACTCTCCAAAAATAGCATTTAAAATGTCAAAAAGTTCTAAACAAAAAATTTAGATATACGTCCGCATATTCTATGTTCGCACAAAAACTTTTGTAAAAAAATGATATTTTTTGTGGCCTATGTAAAAAGACAAATTCAGTTGGTCCAAAATAAATTTCACGAAACATTTATTTGTCTTTTTTACCCAGGCCAAAAATGTCAGTTGTAACGAAACTTTTTGTGCAAACATAAATACGCGAGTGTATATCCGAATTTTTTGTTTGGAATTTGTTGACAGTTTAAAAATTATATAAAAATATTTTACATAATGGGTGCATCTAGACCTACGACCCGAAGCACCGTGTCCGAAGATGTCGCTGCTGAGTGCTGACTAAATTGACGTAACTCTAGCGGGCCTTCTTCCTACTCGCTATGTTTTGGAGGAGGACATGTCCCCTCGGTCCCCTAGGAAAGCTTCCTAGCTAATCTTACATTTTGTGCTTGGTTTTCATGCTGCCCCCGTGGTGACCAAAGCGGATCGTCTCCCCTTAATGTCAGTTAGATTTGAAAAGACGTTCCAGAAATCGAGAGTGTTGTCTTACCAGTTCGCCGGTAACTTCTCGAAGACGGCGATGGACTGACAGAAACTACGCCGAAGAATTTTTTGCAGCTTGGGGGCTTTCTGCTCGTGATGCTTGAGGCGAAATGGAGAGGAGGATTAAGAGTGTGTGTGTCTAGAGTTTTACATAATACCCTTTTAATTCATAAAGAGGGTGTCTCGGAGTGTTGTGTGGTGGTTTTGAGTGTTTTGATGTATGCTCTTTGTCCGTGCTTCGTTGAATAAATTAATAAAGAAAGCCGTATGCATCTTTTTTGATAATAAATAAAGCTGGGGTATTGCCCTCCATTTCGAAAAAAACATAATACTATTTTAATTTAATCAACTCAATTTAATAACAATAGTAGTATTTTCAGTAACATAAATAAACCATTTTCATGTCAAAATAATTCATTTTATGAAATAGCGCTTGCATAAGCATTTAAATAATTTCTAAAATTGGTTTAGGGTTCTTAAAATACCCGAATTAATCCTTTGCTTTCTAATTTTAAAAATTCTAAAATAGATTATTGTAAAATACTTTAAAACCATTATATTTTTGGACATGTCATTTTTTATTTGGGTTTTCTTTTATATGAATTTTACTTCAATTTTTTAATATTTAAATTCGTGTGAATTTAGGTTAACATATATTTTTTGGGGAGCGCATGTGGAGATTCTCTAAGTTAACATATATTTACATATTAACCCCGAAAATAATAAAAGACCAACTGCCAAAAAGGTACTCATCCGCGTGGGTGTACCAGTAGGAGTAGTGCTATGAAGCTAGGACGTGCCACCCCGGCACCCAGTGGCGGATCCAGGGGTGGGCGAGCGGTGGCCAGGCCCCCCCTATGCTTCGGCCCCCCTCAACGATATCCAGCAGTGGCCAGCACTAATCCTGCGTCCAAATCCTACTCCTGCGGCAAATAGCCTTTGTCCTAATAGTAATCCTTCCCAGACCAGCGTGTTCCCTTGAATGGGCCAAGCCCAAAAGCCACGATGTGCACGTACGATTGGACCGCACGATCTCAACGTAGTGCTCGATCGTATTCTCTGTCTCTGCCACAGCCGCATAGGGCATAGTGTTTCATGATTGGATCGCCGCCGCCAAGACCTTCCGCCGTCGCCGCCCGGACACGGCCATACGGAGTCCAGCGTATGATTAGCAAAGCTGTGACAATTCCCCCGTCTTCACATGTCCGTCGATCGTCGACGACGACGGCTACAACCATCCACCGTCCCGCGTGCCTCGCCCAATTCCTAGCTTGGCCGCTTAAAAGGTTTGTTTTATATATGTATTGCAGTTGGTACGTGCAGTGTTAGCTTGCTTACGAATCTAATAATTGTTGCTTGCTAGTTACACTAGTTAATTGATTGTTTTATAGTAGTAGAGATGCTTGTCATGAAGAGTTGAAGACTGAAGAAGAATACACAATCATTTAGTAACTTTTTAACAAGATTGGTTCGACCTCAAGTCTACGGTCAAAAATACAAATTCAACAGAGGAGACAGAGATTAGAAAACAACGTACCGTACGTCATGTTTTTAATCATATTTCGGTTGGTATGCAAACTTCCGATAAGTATATTGAGTCATCGGTCGTAATTCATGAACAAGCTAGAGTCGGAAGCGCGACATACATGAGCAAGACAATAGACGCCAATAGATTTGGGATTTCCCTACTGATAAGCAAGTGGAAACGCATCAATTCTATGTTGCCGAGGGGCCGTACTAGCCATACAAGGGAGTATCCATATAATACTGATGCACAACATCGCCGTCCGTTCTAGCTTAGCTAGTTCGAGCAATTTCCTCGGCTAGAGTATTCACCTTTGGCAAATCACGCATATTACTACCATGTTTTCTCTTTAAAAGAAACCCAACCGGATGCGAAACATATAATGTTACAATTTTATACCATGCTATACTTATAAGAATTTCATGATGTATATTTTTTGTGGTGAATGTCCTGGCCTCTTCGCCCCCCCTATACTCAAATCCTAGATCCGCCCCTGCCGGCACCCCGTGTTTGATGTAACCACACACACAGTAACGGAGTCACGTATTGTCCTTGGACTAGTCCCTTCGGCAAGCAGTAACTCTGACAAGGTCTCCACGCGCTTTCGGTCCTTCACTCCGTTTCAGTTCTTTATCCCGCGCATGTGTTCGTAATTTCCAGTATCCCGCCGACACTTTCGGCTTTCGCGCGCGCTGCGTCACTCCACTCCCGCGGCAATCATAGTGCACTAGTATTGTTCACAACTTTGTTAGACGGTGTCGGGCCCTCCAGATACAATTTTTTGAACTATGGAACATTGTTTTAAGATAAATCGTTGAATATCTTCATTTTCCCATGAACAACTTTTGGACTAGTCGTTCACCTTTTTTGGTTCATTATTATTTTTGATTTCACCAATATTTTTGCTTTGCTATACTTTTTGTTCACCTGTATTTTTGGTCCCCGACATTTTTTGTGCACTATTATTTATGGTTCATCGGCATTTTTTGTTTACTATAATTTTTGGTCCACCAACATTTTCTTGGTTCGGTATTATTTTCGGTTCACCTGCATTTTTTGTTTTACCCTTTTTTGTTCACCGACTTTTTTCGTTCACTCTTAGTTCACCTGGATTTTTTTGTCCTCGGTTCACCGGCATTTGTGGTTCGCTTTTTTTATTCACCGACATTTTTCGTTCGCCGACTTTTTCGTTCATTATTAATTTTGGTTCACCGGCATTTTTTGTTCACTATTATTTTTGGTCCACCAACATTTTCTTCGTTCCCTATTATTTCCGGTTCACCTTTTTTTCACTGCTTTTTCGTTCATCGACATTTTTTGTTCATTCTTAGTTCACCGGGAATTTTTCTTCACTATTATTTTTGATTCACCAACAATTTTTTTGGTTCACCGGCATTTTTTGGTTCACTTTTTTTCTTCATCGACATTTTTCGTTCACCGACATTTTCCGTTCAGTGTTATTTTTTGTTCACTGCTCACTATTAGTTTTGGTTCACCTGCATTTTTTGGTTCGACGTATTTTGTTCACCAGCTTTCGGCTCTCGCGCGCGCGGCGTCACTCCGCGGCAATCATAGCGCACTAGTATTGTTCACAACTTTGTTAGACGGTGTCGGGCCCTCCAGCCAATTAAGCTAACCTAATCGTGCTCAACCACCGTCGGTCTCACTAAACAACACTGGGAAGGTTCATTTCCCATGCGCCATGCACTTAGGATATATTTAGGTATATTATGGTCCCTCGACTCGGACTAATTATAAAAGTACTCCACATCAATTAATTCTGATGGAGAAGGCCAGGGAATTCACACACAGGTGAAGAAGTAATATAGAAAATGGTTGCATCGAGCGGAGGAAGAAGCATGCCGGCCATGTGATTTCATATATACCGACTATAATATACGGCTTGATGAAGTGGCATGACAATTTTATACTTTTTGGTTTTTTAGCGTGCCCGTTACATGTTCTACGAAGCATTTGGCTAAATGTTTTACTGGTGTCATCGTGAATAAGAAAATAATGGATTTTAATAATTTGTGCTCCATTTATATTAGAGAAATTGGGTTCAAGTTCCAAAGAATTCCTATAAATCATAGTATAACGTATGCTTCTCGGAGCACACAATTAACTTGCAAACAATTTTTTTTTAGATAGGGGGCAAAAGCTTTGCCCCATCTATTAATTAAGAAGGGGGTTACAAGAAATTAAATTGTTCGGTGTTTACAAAAGCCTCTACTCTCGCGGTAACAAATTACTTAAACATTTCGCACCCGCGGTAGCCCAAAGATAGCCCTCCCGCTTAATGACCTAAAAAACTACCGTCGGCGGCGCATGTTTGTTGCGAAACACCCGTGCATTGCGTTCGTTCCAAATTTCCGAGGAGGTGAGCAACATTAGAGACGCCGTGGCCTTCTGATGTAGTGCAACCTAGGCACACAACACCAACATCACCAAATGGCCCAATGACAAGATCAAGAGTCAAGACTTTCCATGATAAGGTGACCTCACTCCTATCTATGTGTGATCTCGATACTCTTTTGAATGGTTTGCTACTTCATTCGGATACTTTGTGCATACTCAGGAACCACCTTGATGACGACCCACAATGGAGTGGAGGAAATGAGCAAGAGAAGGTTCAAGATGATGGAGAAGATGACCAAGAGAAGACCCAAGAAGAAGAAGAAGAAGAAGAAGAAGAGCGAGGAAAAGAAGCTGGAAATCCTGAAAAAATGCCGGCCGGTACTACCGGACCATCTCAGCCGGTACTACCGCCGAGTCGCCAGACGCTACTGGATCCGATGCCACCTTAAGCGGTACTACCGGAAGTAATTCCGGTACTACCGACCCGGCCGGTACTACCGGCCAACCCTGGCCGGTACTACCAGACCTGCGCGAGCCTGTGTGCTGAGATGGCCCTTGAGCCATGTAATCCTAGCCACTCATCCATATTTCGCATCTAGACTATAAATAGCTGCCTTCTCCCCTAGGGTTAGGGTTAGACTATGATTTGAGATTAGAGTAGAGCCTTGCTCCTTCTTCTCAAAGTGTCTCTTTCCTCCTATGGAGATGAATCAAGGCCTCCCCTTGTGGAGATGAACCAAGGCCTCCCCTTGTGGAGAAGATCTCTTCGTGGATACCAAGGCTTCCTCTTGTAGTTTGCTACTTGCCAATCTTTCATCCTAGGGTGATTCTATTGGGTTGGTTTGGATTGACCAATTCGACAAACAATTCTAAGAGTAAGGTGTGCTTGGGAGAGGAGAATTGGGGGCTACCCTCAGGGCTTGTTACCAGTTGAATCTTGCTGAGTTGCTACTTGCTAGTTATCCTTGATTTGGTGTTTTCCCCTCTTTGTGTTCTTGTGTTCTTCCGTGTTCATCGTGTTCATCGATCCCTCCGCCCAAATCCGTGAAAATCGGGACCAACCTACATCATATGGTATCAGAGCTCTAGGTTGCCACGGATTTGATTTGTGTTTCCACCAAAATCCACCAAATTTTTCTTTGTTTTTGAGAAATTCGAAAATTTCCACTAAAAATAGCCTTTCCTTGATTCGAGCCGATCTATCAATTCGTTGCGTTTTTGGTAGTTTTTGTCCATGGATCTGTTGCTTTAGGACCCCCTTCACCTTTGTTTGCGTTCCCTAACCTTAATTTTGCCAATTTCCCATGAATTTGAGGATTTTTCGAGCTCAATTTCCGCCCAAATCGCGACGAAGAACTCCAGATTTCGGGACCACCGGTACTACCGGCTGGAACTTCGGTACTACCGGAGCTGCGCGCACGACCGGTACTACCGGGAAATATCGAGCGGTACTACCGCCGGGCAGGATTTTCAGAGCAATTTTTCTTATTCTTCCTCGGTTCGTTTTGGCATTTCCTCTTTGGTTTGAGTCCTTTCTTGGTGTGCCCTACGTCTACGACATCGACAAGCTTCCGCAGCAACGCATCATCAACGCCAAGCGACGACGCCACCAAGGACTCGACATTTCCCCATCCTCGTAATCCGTTGTGAGCCCTTCTTCCTTTCGTGTACCTTGACCTATCGGACTAGCTCTTTGATATTGCGGGGCATTGCACTTGTTCGAGTGATTGTCTTAAAGTATTGGCGAGTGTGTATCGTTAGAGATCTTGGCACTAGCAAAAGAGAAGGAATCGTCGTCAAAAAAAAAGAGACGACAAAAGAAAAGAGCATGAGTAGTGCCAAGTATCATCTCTTGTAGGTTGCGACAAAGCTTATACCGCCAAAGTGAGTGAGTGTGTAACACTTGTGCAAATCCGTTGCCCATCAAAAGGCAATTGAGCTAGCGTCCCTCTTGTGTTGGGTGACATTTGAGCACGTAGTCTTCGTTAGGTTGTCTATCTTCGAGTGCTCGCCCTTTGGTCGCCCAACCTCATCATTCGCTTTTGTGTGTGTTTCTTCATCATTTGTGGTTGGAGTTTCTTTGCTAATTTGATCATTATGGATTTTCTCTACCTTTGACAATATACTTTTCGTCGGGTTTGCTTGTTTCGTTTGCCACTTCATATCTTCATCCTCATAAGTGTGTGTGTTGGGTGTTAGAACCGGATTCTCTCCTCTCAAGCCACTTTATACTTGGGATATAGTTTGTCTTGGTTTTTCCTTACCACACATCTCACTTGTTCTTGAGAAAATGTTTAGGGGAAGTACAAACGGAAGCTCAAGCTCGGACGATGAAATCCATGGTGGAGTTCGCGGTGATCATGGCTATGTCACACAAACGGAGTTTGTTGGTCTTCGACACCTTGTTCGTGATGGCCTCGGACGCTACGAGCGCCGTCTACAAGCTCAAGAGAACAATTTCAACGAACGCATGCATGCGCAAGAAGTAAATATGGAGCGGATGACCGAAGCTCTCAACAACCTTGTGCGTCAACGAGCTTCTTCACGCTCAAGCCGTACAAGAAGCACCTCAAGGTCGACACAAGCACGTCATGGACGTCATGAACATCGACAAGAACGTCAACATAACCCAAGGCGTGACGCCCATGAACGACCTCCTCCTAACGTTGAACAACCACATGATCTTCACGCGAACAATGCCAATGCGCATAAAGAACAACCTCACCAAAATGATGAACGTCACGAACGCATACCATCACCACCACTGCAACAACGTGATCGTCATGACCCATTGGCTAATGACAATGGCGTACCGGATGCGAATGACTTTGATGAACAAGGACGTCACCCCCATCATCCTCCAAGGCCACGTCATCAAAATCATGACAATGCGAACAATAACGAACAACCCGTTCATCAACAAGAGCAACCACTTCCACATGATCCTCGTCCTCATCAAGAGCTTCCACATGATCGTCAACAACACCATCGTTCCGAGTCAAGTGATAACGAGTCAAGCCAACACAATGGTGATGGACTCAATCGAAGGAGACATGGACGTGCATTCCCACGTGGTGGCCATCGCGACGACTATGATGACTTGACCAACGTTCGCTTTGACATACCCATGTTCTACGGCACAAGTGATCCGGAAGCTTACTTCTGATGGGTACTCAAGGTTGACAAGATCTTCCGCGTACAACGCTTCTCCGACAACAAGAAGGTTGCCTTAGCCTCGATGGAATTTGAAGAGTATGCCCTCTTGTGGTGGGAGCAACTACAAGATGCACGCGTCGCTAACCACCAACAACCAATCGACACTTGGGTTGAAATGAAAGAAACAATGTACAAGCACTTCGTGCCAAGCCATTACACTAGAGACTTATACAAGAAGTTGCAAGAGTTGAAGCAAGGGTTGAAGTCGGTTGATGAGTACTATAAGGAGATGGAAATCTCCATGATGAGAGCCAATGTCAACGAGTACGAAGAGCAATCCATGGCTCGCTTCATGAATGGCCTCAACTATCCAATCAAGAAGATTGTGGAGTTCCAACCATATACCAACTTGGTTGAGCTAGTCCATCAAGCAACAAAGGCCGAGCGTCACGTGCTTGAAGAGCTCAAATATCTCAAGTCAAAGGCATTCTTCGCCAACAAGCCGTCTTCGTCAACACCTACACCTTCACAAGCTCTTCCTCAAGCAAACACACGAGGCCCTCCAAGAGTCTCTACATCGACACCTCAAGCGCCTCAACCTTTCAAGAAAGTACCTCCCGCTACCAAGGCGCCTCAAGGATCTTCGTCCGGCACAAGACTTTTGCAATGCTACAAGTGCGGAGGACAAGGGCACAAATCCTTTGAGTGCACCAACAAGAAGGTCATGATCATCAATGACATGGGAGAGTATGAATCTATGAGTGAAGATGAGTACAATGCTTTGAACAAGGTCGCCACAATGAAAAGTGCTCAAGAAGAAGAAAGTGAGATATATTGTGATGGCGACAACAATCCCTCCTTGGTTGTGGCAAGAGCTTTAACCACCAATGTTCAAGTGGAAGAAGACCAAAGATGCAACTTGTTTCAAACAAGAGCGGGAATCAATGGAAAGTCCATCAAGGTAATCATAGATGGTGGAAGTTGCCACAACTTAGCGAGCAAGGAACTTTGTGGTAAGCACCACTCCTTGCCCTTCCGGATTTCTCTAAGACATTTGAGATTGAATGCGATGCAAGTGGATTGGGCATTGGTAGAGTGCTTATGCAAAATGGTAGACCCATTACATACCATAGTGAGAAACTAGATGGAGCTAGCTTGAATTACCCCATTTATGACAAAGAGTTATTTGCTTTGGTTCGTGTTTTGGATGTGTGGAACATTACCTTCGTCCTAAGGAATTTGTCATTCATTCCGACATGAATCCTTGAAATATTTGAAAAGTCAACCGAATATGAACAAAAGACATGCTAAGTGGGTTGAGTTCATTGAGTCTTTTACGTTTGTAATCAAATACAAGAAAGGTAAAGACAATGTGGTCGCGGATACTCTATCCCGCAAGGCCAACCTACTTACACGTCTTGACATTAGTGTCTTAGGTTTGGATGAGATAAAGGAGTTGTATGCTACTGATGCTTTCTTTGGAGATATTTTCGCTCAATGTTCGGAGCACAAAGGAATTGGTGATTTCTATTTGCACCAAGTTTCTTGTTTAAGGCTAACAAATTATGTATACCGAGTCTTCGCTTCGTTTGGTCCTTTTGAAGGAATCGCATGGAGGCGTCTTAATGGGACACTTTGGACGTGACAAGACCTTTGCAATGCTCTCCACAAACTACTATTGGCCAAGGATGTACCGGGATGTGGACCGCTTGGTGCGCGATGTTCAACATGTCTCAAAGCTAAGTCTACTATAAACCCTCATGGCTTATACACACCTTTGCCTATTCCACATCACCCATGGTCCGACATTGCTATGGATTTTGTCTTAGGACTTCCACGCACTAAAACAAACAAGGATTCCATCTTTGTCGTCATTGATCGATTCTCTAAAATGGCACACTTTATACCATGCAACAAGACCGACGATGCTTCACACATTGCTACTTTGTTTTTTAGGGAAATCGTCCGTCTTCATGGCGTGCCAAAGACCATTGTGTCGGATCGTGACGTCAAGTTCGTGAGCTATTTTTGGAAGACTTTGATGGCCAAGATGGGAATCAAGCAACTATTCTCCACCGCATACCACCCTCAAACCGATGGCCAAACCGAAGTGGTGAACCGAAGCCTATCCACACTCCTTCGTGTGTTGATCAAGCCTAACTTGAAGAATTGGGAAGAGTGCATCCCACACGCCGAGTTCGCCTACAATCGAGCACTTCATCGCGCAATAAAGAGAACACCCTTCGAGATCGTCTATGGCTACAACCCCTACACCGTGCTCGACATGCTACCACTTCCACTCGTGAGCAAGTTAGCATGGACTTCGACAAGCGAGCCGCGTACATGAAAAAGCTCCATGAGGAAACAAGAACCATGCTTGAGAAGCACAACGAAGACCATGCTACGAAGATGAACAAGAACAAGCGTCCCATGATCTTTGAAGAAGGAGACCTTGTTTGGCTACATCTACGCAAAGACCGCTTCCCCGATGAGAGAAAGTCTAAGCTCGCGCCAAGAGGAGATGGCCCTTTCAAGGTTCTCAAGCGCATCAACGACAATGCATACAAGATCGACATACCAAAGTCCAAGTACGACGTACATGACACCTTCAACGTCGCTGACATCTCACCTTACCTTGGAAACCAAAGTGATGATGAGAACGAAGAGTCGAGGACGACTCTTTCCCAAGGGGGGGGGGGGAGATGATGTAGTGCAACCTAGACACAACACCAACATCACCAAATGGCCCAATGACAAGATCAAGAGTCAAGGCTCTCCATGATAAGGTGACCTCACTCCTATCTATGTGTGATCTCGACACTCCTTTGAATGGTTTGCTACTTCATTCGGATACTTTGCGCATGCTCAGGAACCACCTTGATGACGACCCACAATGGAGTGGAGGAGATGAGCAAGAGAAGGTCCAAGATGATGGAGAAGATGACCAAGAGAAGACCCAAGAAGATGGCCAAGAAGAAGAAGAAGAAGAGCGAGGAAAAGAAGCTGGAAATCTTGAAAAAATGTCGGCCGGTACTACCGGACCATCTCGGCCGGTACTACCGCCGAGTCGCCAGACGCTACTGGATCCGATGCCACCTTAAGAGGTACTACCGGAAGTAATTCCGGTACTACCGACCCGGCCGGTACTACCGGCCAACCTGGCGGTTGGCCGGTACTACCGGACCTACGCGAGCCTGTGTGCTGAGATGGCCCTTGAGCCACGTAATCCTAGCCACTCATCCATATTTCACATCTAGACTATAAATAGCTGCCTTCTCCCCTAGGGTTAGGGTTAGACTATGATTTGAGATTAGAGTAGAGCCTTGCTCCTTCTTCTCAAAGTGTCTCTTTCCTCCTATGGAGATGAATCAAGGCTTCCCCTTGTGGAGATGAACCAAGGCCTCCCCTTGTGGAGAAGATCCCTTCGTGGATACCAAGGCTTCCTCTTGTAGTTTGCTACTTGTCAATCTTTCATCCTAGGGTGATTCTATTGGGTTGGTTTGGATTGACCAATTGGACAAACAATTCTAAGAGTAAGGTATGCTTGGGAGAGGAGAATTGGGGGCTACCCTCGGGGCTTGTTACCAGTTGAATCTTGCTGAGTTGCTACTTGCTAGTTATCCTTGATTTGGTGGTTTCCCCTCTTTGTGTTCTTGTGTTCTTCCCGTGTTCATCGTGTTCATCGATCCCTCCGCCCAAATCCGTGAAAATCGGGACCAACCTACATCACCTTCCTATTGGGAGTAGAGTTGTCCGACATCTTCATCCACCATTCCTCTAGGGTGAGAGAGTGCCAATCTTGGGAGTCAATGGCATGGAGATGGAGCCAATGCTTGATCAAGCTCCAAAGGCGCATGGTGTATCGGGCAATCAACAAGAAGGTGCTTGATAGATTCCGTTGATCTCTTGCATAGAGGGCACAATCCACCATTTTGCAAACAATTCTGAAACACACTTTTTTCGTGTTTGTGTGTGTTCTGCACGAAAACAAGGAAGCCATGAGACGCGCAAAAAAAACTCTCATCAATGGTTTGAACAAGTGTACATATGAATCCGGTTCGGAAATTCATTTCCAAATTTAAATTTCTGAAAAAAAAGTTCCCGTGTGCATCTGCACAATCCATGTGTGACTTTTTTACCTGGCTTATGTAAAAAGGACAAAAATATGTCACATATATACTGCTACATAGTACTGAATTTTTTCTCTTTTTTACTGAGGCAAAGTAAATAATTTTATCACGAAACTCACGTGCAGGGCAGATGTTTTGCATCTTTTGTTTCGAATTTTTTCTCTTTTTGTTTCGAATTTTTTGGACATGTTTTGCATCACCAATGCACGTTCAAAATAAATGTATATATGTGCAAATTTTAGTAGACTACTAGTACTTCGATACCACAAGAAAATATACCAACCGAGTTCTCCAGTGCTCGAGGTAGGTCACTTTCGGGGCTGGGCTTCTAAAATGGATGCGATTTTCTAAGGGAGATCGATGTCCAAGATACGGCCTATTTGTTAATGGCCCGGCTAAATTTGGAGTGACCATCCACCACGGATCCTAGTTTATTTCTGCAGGCAGCCCGGAGAAAGCTCGCGCTCGCGCTCCAAGCATTTTCCCAACTAGGTCTACCGATCAGGCCAGCCCATGTTTTGATTATCTCAACTCGGCACAACATCGTGCGTGTTTCTTTCAAGAAAAAAAAAATCAGTCGCGGGTGCATGAGGGAATTGAAGTTTCTGAAAAAGAGAAAAAAGAAAGCGGATTGGAGAAGAATACCGGAAAGGTTATAGCAGCCCAACTGGCATCGAAGGAACGACTTTGCAGTTGCGGTGCTCGTCTGCCGGTGTTCACGTCGGAGGTACCGTCGAAAGTGCGCTGCCGCTTGGCGTAGCACTGTCCGGAGGATCTTCCTGCATCGATTACGAAACATAAATGGTCATCAATTCCAATCAATTGGAGAACCAACAGTATTTGTTGTATACCAACGCCCATCTAAGCCCAAGCCGGTAGTCTTGATTTTTTTTACTACGATAAACACCATAATGCAATGATGGACATAATCGTCCGTCGTACGCATCTCACTCAATTAGCAAACACCAGATATAATGTACACAGAACGATACGGCATCACAAATCTCATCGAATACAACAACTCTCCCCAAAATATGGGTTTACCAACGGCAAAAACTGTATGCGGGACTTATCTGTGTACATGAGCTTAGTTTGATGTATCATTGCTTATTTAAAAAAAATGAAGAGTTTCACACATTTCCACATCTTATAGTGGTGCCATATGCTCTTAGCTTGGATGGCAAATCTGTTATAAGACCATCAACCTGCAAGCTCCCGCAGATACAAAAACTATTAGCTAACCTAAAGACCACTGTTTTGGAAAGCAGAAACCAAAAGGGGATCCCTACTCCGTTCTATGATCTTAAGGTACACAGCTAGAACTACAATCATATTACAGAAGACTGGGTACAATTCAATCCAGTATATTCCCCCGCAGCTCCCATAATTTCACTGTGCCATCGTCACTCGCCGAAGCCAACACCCTCGGGTCCTATATTTGACAAGGATTAGGCAATTTATGCAAAGATACTTAAAACCATTACAGATCGTGATCGTGATTAACTAAGGTTGAAACAAGCGAATCTGCTACCAGCTTAACAAAATGAAACTAAGTTGTTGTAATTCACTGAAATTACCTGAGGACACCATCTGACAGAGTTAATATCCATGTCATGTGCCTTCTTCTTTTTCAATATTAATCTGTAAGAAGGCCCCTCAACCTGCACCCCGTTCAAGGTAACTGTTAATACTTTTTTTTTTTTGAGAATTGGTAACTGTTAATACTTGACACACATATCTCATGCTGCCTCCAGCTTGTGCAAAAGAGAATGCCATCGATGGTACTGAACAATAACTATACCATCATACATTCTTTTGGAGAAATATAGACATAGGTTAATTTAAGTGTAATATAAATAAAGGGCAGAAATGGTTGTTCAGAAGCCAATGGTCATGTGCATTTACAAAAATTAACAACTGTCAAGCATTGATTCTACAAAACTTTGGCCAATACTAAAGTATGCAACCCATGTTGGAACATCGCACTTCACTATCTACCCCAAATATAACTTAAACAAAAAGGTCAGATGAGCAAAAATAAATTATGAGTCGTGAGATACCATACTACTCTTCTCCTCAACAAATAAGCAAATAGCATCATCGCCTGCCCCACTGGCAATAACATCCTCGCTGCCATGCACAGAGTATGAAAAATGTCAAAGAATAGTAAAAAGGAATATTCTATTTCAATTCAGCATGGGAATTCATATTGACTTATCACTTATGTAAAGACTTCAGTACATTAGAATGGTCAACAATGTCTTCGATGATTCAGAATGAGAGCATAATTTGCCAATTCTGGGAGATCTAAGGGTCTGTTTGGTTCTGCTTTTCCAACCTGCTTCTGCTGTCAAAAAGTCAAACACTAACCAAAGGGGTATTTTCCAAAGCAGATTCTACAAAAGCAGACTACTTTTCATAGTGTTATTTCCAAAGCAGGTGTACCCCTGCTTCCGCTGCTTCAGATTTTAACTTTGTAGGAAAATTACCCACCAATGCCACTAGTAAGTTGTACCGCTATGTTTTTCCTTCTTGTACGATCGTGTGCCATCTCTCCTAATCCCTCGTTATTTTCTTTCCCAATTCCGCTCGCATGGCGGCGCCCAGACAGAGCTAGGGTTGTCTGCGTCTCTCTCCTCTGGCCGGCGGCAGCACATCGCCTATCCAAGTGTGCCTCCCCGTCTCCGTTGTCTCCCTTAGGAAGACCCGCTTCCAATATATCTTCCAGTCATAGATCAGGCACATCAACGCTCGATGTACGCTGCTGGCCGTATATTATGCGTTTGTACATGACTTTTATTCCTGCTAGCCGATGTCTTGCGGTGACTGAACTAGCACGTACAAGCTAGCTAGCACTAGCTTGACTAGATTGATCAGCTAGCAGTAGCACTCAGACACGTACAGGCTAGCTAGCTCGCTGGATTGTGTAGATGCCTAGATGGATATGGCTAGCACGCGCGGTGAAGTCCAGAGGTTCCGGGGTGGTTCCGATGATATCCGGCGAGGTTTTGGCCAACTCCGGCGAGGTTTCAGCGACCGGCAAAATCTGACCAACTCCGGCGAGGGTCTGGCAATGATAGGAGGAGTCGGAGGCGATCCGGCGGCTTCGACGAGGTATGACATGTCTTTGTCGATCTCTGGCGAGGTGTTCCGGTGGGAGTGGAGGTTCGTGACAGCGCTCCGGCGAGGTGGTCTGGCGAGGCGCAGCGGTTCGTTGAACTCAGGCGAGGAAGATGATGCACACAAAATCTACAGTTTGATCGTTGTTTCAGCCAAACAACGTTCAGCTTTGCCACAGTTCTGAGCTCTCAGCAGCGTTTCACAGCTCATAGTTCACAGCGGCTTTTTTAAAATCCACAGCTGAACCAAACAGAACCTAAGTTTGTTTAACATAAACATATCATAATGGTAGCATGAAAACATATAGTTAAATAGTCAGATTCAGGCTAAGAAATCATATCTTTCATAAAAATGTATAAGAGCATCTCTAATGGCTGACCTATAATCGGCTGTGCCCCATTAAACCTAACTTATGGGGCACGAAACGCAAAAAACGTTGTCCAGCGGCTGCCCTATTATACTCCGTGCCAGAGCCCATTTTGATGCAAATATACATCAGAACGCAGCGTGCCCTATATCCCGCCAGCTGAGCGCGCGCCGCCCAACTGCCGCGCGGAAACTTTATTTTCCCCTCCCGCCAAACCCCCCGACCCATCCCGCTGCCGCCGGCCAGAAATCGACCGCAAGTAGCGCCCGCCCCTTCCCCGCCGACCACCGCCGCACTACTTCCTACCTATTCCCGCCTCTTCCCCGCCGTCGCCGACCACCGAACCGCCCGTCGGCGAGTTGAATCAGCCGTGCGCCGCCGCCGATGCCGGGCTCGATTCAGGCTGTCTCCGGCTGATTCTGCCGCGCCACCGAGTCGCCGTCGCGCAGCACAGCGACCGGGCCGCACCACCTCCAGCAGAGCCGCACGCAAGGTGTGTCAGGGAATAGGAAGTATGTAATATGAGGGTTATTAGTGGGTTAGTTGCTGTGAGGGCATTATAGGTATTTCACCTTAGATGTCATGTGTAGCTAGGCCACACTCTTTATAAGGTTCCCCTTGTATCATGTTGCAATCAATCAGAAATCAAAACCCTAATTTGTTATCTCTATTTCCTGCAATTTATCTCTCCTTTTTATCCAGCAATCTATCATGTTTTAGCTTCAATTACTCTCAAATTCCAGTTCTTCGTGATCCTCTTCTTGTCAGATTCATCAGGGTCCTGACAATTGGTATCAGTCGCCAGTCTCCCCCGAGCTTCGATCTTCCCCGTCTTCACCCTGGGTCGAGCTTCGCGGAGCAGATCAAGGCTATTCTTCTCCGATTGGCAGTAATTCCCCACCCTCCTCTCCCGATATCTCGTCCCAACTCCCCAGCCACGAATCGAGAGTGCCGAAGCCCATCCACCTTCCCCTCCGCCTCCAGCGCCACCGCCGCCTCCGCCACCACTTCTGCTGTCCCCTCCACCGCCGCCTCCCGCGTCATCTAGCGCCTCCACAACAAAGTCGTCGGCTTCACCGCCCACCTGATGCTGCACATCCAGCGCGGCCCAGTATGTGGCATCTCCCTCAAGCTCCAGGAGGAAGAGAGCGATCGCTGCTTGGACTTCGTGCTAGAGAAGTCCGCGCGTGAGGTCGACGAGATCCACGTCAAGGAGGCCATGGAGTTACTCGCCTTCTTCGGCAAGGGCGACTTCCCTGGCGTTGACCGCGGCCCCGTGGCCATCGCATCGGCAACCACTACCCCGAGCCTCTTCAGCACCACCTCCACCGTCACGGCGCCGCTGTCACCCCCAGTCTGAATCAAGTGGCGGAAGACGCCGCCTTGCTGGCTGCACCTCAAACCCAAGCGCAGCTAGAGGAAGAAATCAGCAGGCGCCTTCCTCGCGAGGTGCTGCGCATCCAAAAGCGTCTGGATCAACAGCAATCATCGGTGGACAGACTCCAAATGGACATCTCATCGCTCACTGAGATGGTGGCCCAGATCGGAGTCACACTGGGCAAGCAACCGGCACCAAGTATTGCTCCAAATTCGCCAGCGCCTACCTCCAAGCCGGCTGACGCCTCCCCATTACCAATCAAACCTGAGCCCGATTCGAGAAGTGTCTACACCAGCAAAATCCGGCTCGCCAGCACCCGGATCATCCACGGCACGGCCACTCCAGTTCGCATCTTTCGCCTCTGGCCTGAACAGCACGGCCAGTGCATCTGCTCCTGCTTATGTTGCCCACCAGGTGTTTGATAAAATACCAACACCAAGCTCTTGGCATGCAACACAGGCTACGTCACCTAACTATTGTTATGGCGGCATCAAACTCCAACCCAGCGTTCATGTGTGCAAGGTGACAGCAGTCTCAGTGAGCAAAATCTTGATGGAATGCCCCAGTCTTATGGCTTTCATAATCTCAACTGCCAAAGTGTATTCCTAGGTGATGGTTCTGAGCATAGCTATTTTGCGCTACCAGAAAATTGTCCATTAGGGCGAGCTGTCCTGGAGCCGGTGTTCGATGTCTATGATGATGAAACAGATGGCTCCTCAACTGAGTTTGTTGATGTGTTCGTCGGTATTCCTGGGCAGCAGAAATATGAAGATCAACTAGAAGGTGAACAGCTTCTCAAGTGTTTGAGCAAGGCACCAGAAACTGAACAGACCTCCAAGTACTTGAGGAAGGCATCCGAAAATGAGAGACACTCCGCACACTCAACCGTGTCTGCTACTGCTACTGACTACTGCAGTTTCAGGCATTCGAGCGACTGCCAATGTTTGATGTTGATGATGACAAAACGGATGGTTGCTCAAGTATGTTTGTTGATGTCTTCGCTAGCACCCGAGCAGCAGATACATGATGAAGAGCAACATGAAAGTGAACAGCGCCACAAGTACTCCAGCGAGCACTCAAAAAATCCATTACCTCAAGTTGTTTCAGGTTTGACATTACCAGATAATGCCGAGGCTGATGTATCAAGATACATCAAGTTCACACAGGGCAGTGCATCCAAAAAATTGTCAAGTCTGACCTTGGACATGGTTATGCGATGGGGGATGTACCACACCTGAAAACCTATAAGTTGAATATGTTATTAAGTGATGAAGGAAGAGAAGTATGGGATCCAGGAACTTCAGTATCTCTTCACTCGAGCAAGGGTAATTTCTGTTGGCACCAAGACGTAAAGTTCAATGGTATAGCTCTTTGGCTGATTACCTTCAATCCTCCTTAGCAAGGATGAAAGTTTCTGAAGAAACTTGTTTATCCATTGGTGACCAATGGTCTCAAGGGGGGAGGAATGTCAGGGAATAGGAAGTATGTAATATGAGGGTTATTAGTGGGTTAGTTGCTGTGAGGGCATTATAGGTATTTCACCTTAGATGTCATGTGTAGCTAGGCCACACTCTTTATAAGGTTCCCCTTGTATCATGTTGCAATCAATCAGAAATCAAAACCCTAATTTGTTATCTCTATTTCCTGCAATTTATCTCTCCTTTTTTATCCAGCAATCTATCATGTTTTAGCTTCAATTACTCTCAAATTCCAGTTCTTCGTGATCCTCTTCTTGTCAGATTCATCAGGGTCCTGACAAGGTGCTTGAGGTAAGTGATAGCCCATATTTTCTTTAAGTTTTTGGTTTGATTTCTTATTAGATAGTTCAACACAAATAAATTGTGTTTGTAGATGAGGAGTATGATTTGGAGAGGAGGAAGACATTGCTTTGATTTTGATGTTGCACAACAAGACCAAGCGGCCGAAGCGTGGAGGTTTGGTCTTTGGCCGTGAGTCGATTAAGAGGGAACGTTTGGAAGCCGATGCAAAGCTCATGCGCAGTTACTTCATTCCCACTCCTGTTTATCCAGAGCGTATGTTCCGCCGTCGCTTCCGGATGTCTATCCGTTTGTTCAGGCAAATTGCGGAAAGCTTGAAGGCTCATGATCGATTTTTTGAGCAACGAAGAAGTGCATGCGGGACTCTTGGGCACAACACCTACCAAAAGGTCACAGCGGCATTGCGGCAACTTGCATATGGCATCCCAGCTGATTTGGTTGATGACCATTTGGCCATGAGTGAGAGCCAGAGTATCAAATGTGTCAAGTGTTTTGCTGTCGCAATGTGTCAAGCGTTTTGCTGTCAAGCATTTTCAAATGAAACAATTCTATTGTGTGTTGATTTGTTTGCAAGATGATGAAATGATGAACAATTTGTATTGTGTTGTAATAATTGATTTATTGAATTATTTTGAATTCATTTAGATCATCTTTTATACTATTCATTTGACATATGTATGCAAATGTAAAAACATAGTGAAAATGAGGGGCTGTTGCGCGGCAGCCGTGCCCTACAATAGGGCAGCCACTGGAGCATGCCGTGCCCTATTATAGGTCAGCCGGTAAAGCGCCGGTCGATTTCGTGCCCTAAAAGTGAAAAACTGGTGCCCTATAATGGAAAAACGGTGCCCTATTATACATCAGCCATTAGAGATGCTCTAATACCCTAAACATGTTTACTGACAAATACTAACTTTGAGCAGCTTCTACACGATTCTGTCCATCAGTGCAACACAAATACTGATGTGTAAATTAAGTTACTTGCATCAAGTATAATAAACCTCCTTTTTTGCTTTAATGCATAAATAATGCTTGTGTTTTAGCTGATAAAAGAGTAAATAGCCCCCTATCAATGGAATTCAGATGCAGCAAAGGTATATAATAGTTCAGCTTACCTTGACCAATGGGCTGAAAAAATAGTTCGATCATGATATCCACTTAGAGT